>JBAPLH010000128.1:600000-962500 GCA_037897445.1 Ceriops zippeliana
CAATTATAAATTGAGTTGTAGGAAGATTTTTTGATCCCAGCTCAACCAAAACTTTACTATAATTAATGGTCTTCAAGCAAAACTCGCTTTTATTTGTTTAATTAGCAATCCAAGCTCTTGAGATGGGATTCATCTGGTATTTATCTTCTTTGTTGATGATGGGTCAACATCCATTCCCAGTCATCACCTAAAACCATGATTCCTTTCATATGATAGAAATATGTTTTTTTTTTTTTTTTTATAGAGGTCATAGGCTACAGGGTCATCGCAAAATCGATATTCTTTTCCCATTTCCGCGTGTTGGCCCCTGCAATGTGTTATCTTTTTACCGTCGTCACTGCCGCCGTTGAGTTGATATTAAAAATCCTCGAAAAAAAAAAAAAAGAAAACTGCCCTCAGTTGTAGTCTTTACTTGAAAAGAAGCATGAATGAAAAGCTAAGCGAGTCAGAGGCAGATCATGAAGCTTTTTAAAACATTTCTTACGGATTTTAGATAGCCACGACCGGCATAGTGAGGGGGGAGGGCGGGGCGCAAGGGACCCATCATCTTTTTCATACAAAAAGTTGGAAGCAAATATTTTAGGTTGTGCTCATCTTACTACCTTTGTTGGTAATATGCCCTTCCACCAATTGTATTCCTTTTATGATACCAATGATTGGGCCCAGAAAAGGTAAACTATCCATGAAATTATGAAATTGTATTCCTTCTGCTAAAATACAGAAGCAGCGTTCGTGGATTAGGTAAACTATCTATGAAATCAAAAAGAGTCCCAGGAAACCTCACAACATGTTGTTCATGTGGCAGATTTCATGTATCTTTGCATTCCCTCAAGCTCTACTTCTTTTTATAAAGTTTCTTTGCTTCTGTGTGTAAAAAGGGGATTGGTCTAGATCCAAATCCTTGTGCTAATAATGGCTTTGTAAGACTTTGTTTTAACCGGATTAAGTCATTGCTTGTCACCTAAGCATGGAAACAAAACATGGGCACATAAACATTTATTTTATCCATACAAACTATTGGCTTAATTTTACACCCACTTGCATTATATATTCTAGTTATGAATGATTTCTGTAGTTGCGTGAACTCAATATTTTTCAAGTTTGAAAAATTGAACAAAACTTCCCCTCATTATCTTTAAATAACTTAGTTTCCCTTCTTTTTTTTTTTTTTTGAAAAATTACAGAAATCTTCCTTTAAATCAATTCATAATCATACCATGTCCAATCCATAACACCAATTTGTCATTATTCCCCACACCCTCCCCCCGCCCCCCCAAAAAAAGAAAACAAACAAAAAAAAAATCAGTCGCAGTCATATGAACATTTTGAGGGAAGGGAACAACAGTATGTCATTTATAAACACAAGAGGGATGGTCTCATGTCATTTACTCCCACAATAAGAATGAAGGCCCCAAGGCCCATCTTCTCTAGTCCATGAATTGCCTTCCTGCAAAGCAATATGTTCCTTTGCTCTATTCTTCTGAACAAAACTTGCAGTCTTTATTGACTAGTACTGACCTTCTGGTATCCGAATAAGCCCTGTGTTTTGGTGATATAATTTAAACGATTGCCAGAAAGTAAACCAATGGCAATAATTACAGAAGTCACAAACAAACAGAGATTTTACGAAAGGAAAATTTCGCTAATGGTGGCGGGCCCATCAGGTTGGTAGGTTTAATGGCCATTCTGACTAGTTGATCCTAATTATCTTAATGAATGAAGTAGGGACAATGACTAGCAGGACTACAGTTTCTAACCTACCATCACAATAAAGGGCGTCTTATTCACAAGCCACTCTCATGTTATGAGCTTTGGAAAATAATCCTTATTTCGCAAAAACGTTTCCACAACTCAAAATTTGTAACCACCAAATTATAATGGAGTAATAATCTCTCCCTTGCCCAATGCTTGCCTGCTCCTGATTCCTAACCTGCCATTATTCCGCGCAATTAACAGCTCTGATCAATTCTATCAACTCTCGTAGGCTATCAATTTATACCGCAAATGCCACGAAGTCATGATTCAATACCCCGGTCAAACAATTTACAGTATTGTCTTAGTGATAACAACCCAAAACTGAAGTTACTGAAAAGAAATTTTGAAATCTTTTTTCATTTGGTAATAAAAGTTTGATGAAAACAATTTCATCATCTTCTTGTTTCCACTCGTCAGAAAGCCATTGAATTAACCCGTCAAGTAACAAGGGAATTGAAAACCACCCATCTGTGGACCATATCTTTTTCCAGGAATTCCTACATAACTTTGGGCAAAGACATCATTGAAGAGGAGGCTGATGCATTTCCCACAACCCTAAGCACCAATAATAGCCAAAAAAGGTACAAAGACAATCAACTCTCTATCTTCAACTAAAGTTCTAGCAGTAATTTAATCCCATGAGCTAGACCAATTGAAGTTTAGTACAAAAACATAAATAAGAGGAAAGAAAAAGGGCCAGGGATGAGAACAGATGCATGCACAAGCCAAGCCACCTCCATCACGGACATTCAATCTGTGGTTGTGGCGTTTCCAAATCATTTCCTTTGAGTTGGCAGAAAGGAAAGTAATGGTTTAGTTCACTTGGCAAGGCAAGAGAATTGTCATATTGCACGAGCTTCACATTTCCACTAATATTTAGGTCTTAGGAGCACTAAACAACTAAATTTAGTATGCTTCCAGTTTAACACTTGAACTTCACCAGCAAAAGCTCATACAATACTTAACCAACAACTTCAAATTTATTTTAGATATAAAATCTCGTTTTCATTAAACAGATGTAGTTAAACATTCTCGAAACAAAGATTAAGTACATTACATCATCCTCAACTTATTACAACAACCCAAACCTTGCTTAAAGTTGTGAAGGGCCATTGCAGAATTAATCCGGATAATCTTTCAAAAGATGAAGGTCAAGCCCTTAAAAGATGCCTGCCTTAATTTGATTATCCCAAAATGAGCCTCAAGGGTGAAGCCTAGCTCGTGCCTGCTAATGAATAATTTAGGAACACAAAAATAAGCAAAACAAAAACAATTCTCAACTCATTCTCTTTTCTATCTAAAGTTTCTCCAGCCATTCATCAAACTCACAAACTATACTTGTGAGTCTGCAGTTATTTTCTTTACATAGGGTTGAGCATCCATAGCCATTGCTTACAGTGATATCCAAACTCTTGAAACGTGTAATGAACATAAATGAGCATAAACATTGTCATCACCTAACTGTTGTCCTAGGATTTCTAAAACCTTTGTTAATATCTGTAAACATCTTAAGCACAATGCTCCATGGAACTGTCTTTTTTCCATTATAAGAAGGATTCCAGTGGGGTGCATCTCAGCATCTTATATTGTCTACTTGAACGGAAAATAGCATATTTCTGCATGTATATTTTGGTCCTTCCTATATTCCATTGACTGAGACTACAACCTAAAGCAGATCTTAAGACACACTGAGTTTAGTGATCTGATCACCTTGGTTTACATTACAAAGCAGAGGGCAACAATCAATTCATGCAAAAAGACTTTGTGCAATTAATATGAAGAACACACCCAGGCACAAAAACAGATAACAGAAAGTATAGAGGGCTTCTCTCATGGCCCAGATCATCAAGGGTAGAACATGATCAACAGAATCACTGCTAAATACTTCAAACTTGAAAGAAACAGTGCCTAAAAGATTCTCTCTTCCCTAACAATTTGGATCTTGAAAATAGCACATTAAGTGGTAAATGGCAAAAACTGGGAGAAAAATTACATTCAAAACTCGAAAACTAGACAAAGGAAAATGTAACCTGATTAGAGGTCAGATGACTCATTCTTCATTGGTAAAGAACTTGCGTAATTAAAATACATGCCATTTAAATTTAACCCAAATATTACACGAACTTTGTTTTTTTTCTTTTTTTCAATCTTTGCTAACAGGGCCAGTTAATATCAACAGAACAAGGCATTGACAATGTTGTTTCCAAATGGAATCTATATTAAGAATCAGAAACTACTCATATTTAACATGTACCAATAGAGTGTCTCCCATCAAACTTGGCTAACTTTATTATTGTTGATCATGCATTTTTACGCACCGGGATTGTCTTCCTGTAATTATAGCAATGTAAGCATTTTTTTTTTTTTTATCTTGCATATATCAGAAGCAATATTCTAATGGTAAAATAAACTCAGACAGAACAGAAGAAAAAGAAAATTGAGAAAGAAAGTCATATCCATGAAGTGTATGCCAGTGGCTCTGTGGAAGTGCATGAAAATGTGTGCTGAGAGAGGAAAAGAGAGACTGTGAGTGTGTCAATATAGGGAAGAAGTCAAACTAGAGGAAAATCACAACTCCCAAGAGAGTTCACAAAAGCGAGTTTCCTTTCCGGAAGCAAGTAATTTTTCATCGATAAGAATTTTCAGTGCCATTATGCAAAAAGGGATGCTGGAAGCTTATGCTTCACTGTAATAAATAACACCTGCATATGCATTCATGTAACTTAATAATGAAGCAAAACTTGAATATCAAAATAATAACAAAATATCTACACTTTTCAAAGTGAACTTCTACATGCATGTATTTCCCCATGAGCTGAACCATGGATGAGGTGAAATCGGCCAATATTTGAACAATCTTCTAACTTCAGATATTTGAACAACGTTTTAGCAGCACCTCCATCCAGTGTGAGAAAAGGTCATTAATTACAGTCCACCCAAGCTCCAAGACAACAACATTTTCCAAGTTAGAAGATCCTTGCAAGACATGGTGAATGACTCCATATCTGAAGTCATAACCTAATGAAAGATGGCCCAGCTGTCGGAAACAACCAGCAATAGTTTGCAAATCCACCATCTCATCCTCATCATCAAACACGACATCCCAAAGCCGAAGCTTTCTCAGCTTTGATGATTTTGAGATCATCTGGTAGAATTTTGGCCAAATAATTGTGAAGTTGCTGACATCTACAATCTAAAGATTGTCAATTATCTCACCAATATCAAGATGTATAACACTAACATCATCAATCTTGAAATACTTCGATGTCCCTTTCCCAAGGAGTTCAAAAGGCTCAAGGGCACAATCCTTCAAGTGCAAACACTCAATATTATCTGCCTCCAATATGAACTTGTCCAAACTGATTGCTTCAACATAGATGCTCTTTAGTGTAGGACTGCTTAGTTCAACAGTTGCCTGTGCATTGGAGATCGCAATCTCAGGATTAACAAGTTCCAACGCTTCAATTTTAGGGCATGCAGTGAGCAAAAGACTTGGATCCAATGTGGAAATACTAATGAAACTCAAAGAAAGTGATTTCAGACAAGGAAATCTCTGGAAATTGGGCTCAACACCAGTGATTGAATTATGGGACAATGCCAAAGTTTCAAGCCTCTGCCTACCACAAATCTCAAGAATATTGACATTAGGAGTAGTTTTAACATTATAAAACAATCACTGCAATAACAGCTGAAACTAAAAATTCTTTAACACCATCCATCAAAATTGAGAGTCCTTGCAACCCAGTGGTCTGAAAGATTGTTTGAGTAATCAGTATTTCCAGCCGGCATTAACTTGTAAGTTCTAACAAATGTAAGGATGAGCTCATGTCTGAAAGATTGTTTGAGCAATATCAATTTTAAGCATGCAATATCTAACTTCCAATCTCCTACATATCCTCTTCCTTAATACTCGTTAGTTATTATAACCAATCATTATCTTCATCCTTAAATTATATTTATAAGACATTAAATCGAAAACAATATAAATAGGGATTTTTATTCCTTTCCAAAATACTAGTATAAGTATTATTTCCTTCTTTGTACCTTGAATACTAAAGTTATTGAGTTTAATAAACTTATACTATTTCTATTTACCTCACTTATAAGGTGCACGTCAATGGAAATATCTGTTATATCTAAAAGGATAGTCACCATAATTTACTACATTATAACAATTCATCTACAAAGGTGAAATTATTCTTAAGGACAATGCTTCTGTATGCTTTTGATTGATATCTTTTTTACATTCAAATCTTAATTAAATTTTATATATTTTATTAACAATATTAAGGATAATTTTTGTTTTTGTTATTATGGATGCAAATGCGAGTTAAACTACTACTAATTAATCTATTTCTGTCTCTTCTCAGACTCAGTATATTCTACTTACTCCCAATTTCTTACCAAACACATCCAAGATTGAAATGTTTACTGATTCTCACTTTGAATGTAGACAAGAATGCATTTTTTCTACTCTAGATGTTTTAGGTTTTACTTCTACTCTTTTTGAACTTAAACTTACATATGGTTCTAAAAATTATGACAAAATGTTTCTTATCTAAGAATAAGTTAATAAAGTTTATCATCATACCATTCTCAGCACATTACCTAATGATTTATTTGATATCTATGTCCTTCAAAAGAAGTAAAAGAAATATGAGAAAAAATGAACAAAAATATATGATGGAGGATGTTGGCATATCGAAAGTTTGCTATTGTTAACTACTTATATTTTTAGATGTTTGATGAAAGGACTATTTAGGATTAAATTAATGAATATCATAAGCTGTTAAATGATATGAAGAAAGAAAATATCAAGCCACTAGAGGAGTATATAGCAAATTGTTTCGTTGAAAAGCTCTCATCGTCTTGGAATGACTATAAGAAATAACTTAAACACAAAAAGAAACATATGTTACTAGAAGATGTAATTGTGCATATCTTAATTAAAGACAAAAACATAATTTAAATAAAGGAAGCAAAGGCAACAAAGATGACATCAAAGATAAATGTGGTGGAACAAAAAAGAAAAGATAAGAGTTATCACGGTTATCATTACAATCGTAGGAGAAAGAGGTATGATGATAGGTCACAAAGGATTGATAAGCCTAAGATTGATAATCCAACCTTTAAAAAGAGGCATTTGTTATATGTGTGGGAAATTAGGGCATCATGCCCTTCAATGTAGGCATAAAAAAGGGAATGTCATGCCTACCAAATTAAATACCAATTTGGTGGATGCAAATGTTATTATTGCTATCATTTCTCATGTCAAAGTTGCCACCAACTTAAAAGTGTGTTCAATAAATTATGGTGTTACGTAGCATATTTGCAGGGATAAAAGTGCATTTACCTCTTGCACACTAATAGAGAAGAAGAAAATGTTTTCATGAGAAACTCAATAACAACACCTATTCTAAGTAAGCATAAATTCCTTATCAAACTCACATTTGGAAAGGTGTTGTTCTTAAATGATGTATTTCATGTCCTAGAGGTAAGCATCATTTGGTTTTTGTGTCCCTATTGAGAAAGGTTGGAGTAAAAGTCTCCTTTGAGTCAAATAAAGTTATCATGACCAAAAATGATGTGTTTGTGAAAAATGGCTATTATAACCAAAAGGACTTTTCATTCTAAATTTACTTAATGTTATCAATAATATAAACACATATTTTTCTTTTATTTATATTATTGACTCTTATGATATATGACATACTAGATTAAGATGTATAAGTGATCCTTATGTTAGAAAGATGACATAGCTTGTTCTGATAAAAAATTTACATGATAATATGAGTAAGTATAAATTATATGTTGAAAACAAATTAGTTAAGAAGAGTTACAAAACAGTTCACAAAAAAATTGAACTTCTTAACTTAATGTATTCAAATTTGGGTAATTTAAAAAATACCATAATAAAAGGAGACAAACATTGTTATATAACATTTACAAATGATTATTCTAAATATACTAAAATATTTTTGTTATGAGATAAGGATGAAGTGTGTGATGTATTTATCAAATATAAAAGTGAAGTTGAAAACCAATTAAACAAAAAGCTCAAGAGACTTACAGTAGATAGAAAAAGAGAATATAGTTCACAATTGTCATCAAATTTTTATGAAAAAAGGTGTTATACATCAAGTCACACCTCCTTATTCACTTAAATCAAATAAAGTAACAGAGAGAAATGATAAAATGTTAAAAGATATGACGAATGTTATATTAGTCAGTTTAGGGGCACCTAATAATTTATAAGAAAAGACAATACTTTTTACATGTTATTTACAAAATCAAATCCCTTATAAGAAAAATAAAAAGCTTAATATTAGTTATAGAAGGGATATACTTTTAGTTTAAATTATTTGAAAGTATAAGGGTGTGTTGCAAAGGTTTTTTTATTTGAATCAAAGAAAAGGAAAATAGGCTTTAAGATCTTAGATTACATGTTTACATTGTGCTACATATTATTTTCTTATTATTGAGAGTGATGTTATTGAGACTAATACTATCATTGAAACTAAAAATATAAAGTTTCTTTTAGCATATATTTCTAATAGGAAAGAATTTATACAATCATCTGCCTTTATAGTTAAGATAAAAAGAGTATCTAGTAGCACTTATTTTGAACCTGAATTAAAGAGAAATAAGTGACAAAGAAAGAAAAGAAAAGATATTTTGGGATGACTTTTACACTTTTTTAGTGAACAATGATCCCTTGACATACCTTGAAGGGATATTTTTTAGTAATATCAGTTTATTGCCAGAAATTATAAAGAGTGAGATTAGTTTTTAAAAATAAAATCATAGATGAGAATTAGTAGATTTACCTATATGTGCCAAACTTATAAAGTGCAAATAAATATTTAAAATAAAAAAATAGACCAAATGGATATATTGATATGTATAAAGTCAGAATTATAGCAAAGGATATATATAAAAGAAGAATATTGATTACTTTGATACCTTTACTTTTATAGTTATAATTGCATTTATTAAAGTATTGATTACATTGACATCTATTTATAATCTATTTATTTATCAAATAGATGTCAAAACTACATTTTTATATAGTGATCTCAATAAAGAGATTTACATGTCACAACTTGAAAATTGTGTAGTTCTTAACTAAGAGGAAAAGATCTATAGGCTTATGTTACGACTTAGATTCTTAAGACATGAGATTAGAAGAAGAAAGAATAAGGATAGAGAAAATTTTGGCGAAAATATTTGAGGAAGAAGGAGAAGAAAAAGAAGGAAGAAAACGAGGTAAAAATTGTAATTTTTTATTTTACCCTTTTTCGTTACAGTAACAACCCATTTATATAGTACATGGTATGTGAGCAATTGTTGACTTACCTAATCTAAAGTCCTTTATTTTTTTTCTACAAAATGAACCATTTTATTAATTCATAAGGGTAAAGATAAAAGAAGCTGACGATGTTACTCTTTTTTTACTGTGACTTACATCTGATCTTCAATCAAAACACATCAATGACTGTCGAAACTTCCTGCTAAATTTCTTTGTTTGTTTATCCTTTCCCTAGAATTTTAACACAAATTCATAACAGTTCTTCCCCTCCTAGACAAGCCTTGTCCTCAAGGGTTAAATTCAAGAAATTGCCTTATGATGAATGACCAATCCTCCTAAGTAACATTTATAAGTGCCAAGTTGGACCACTGAATCAACACTTAAGTGATAACTTGGTTTCTCCTTTTGATCATCCTTCGGTCTAAAAATGTAATTGTTTTAGCCAATAGTTTCCCTTCCTTCCCATTTAGTGGTAATTACGACATCAGTTGTTGATGATTATTCCCTATAGACTATTTAAGTAATGAGATATGAAAGATTAAGTAAATATTGGAACTTAAGGGAAGCTACAACATGTAGGACATTAGCCCCACCTTTTCACTTACCTTGAAGGGAAGCTAATTTAAGGTTCTGATACAAAGCCATTAACATTTGCCTATACAACTGGAGTTTGAGGTATACTTAGTCTCCCACTTCCAGCTTCCTTTTTATCCTCCTCTAATCTGTATAGTATTACATTCTATATTGTGACTTGGTGAATTGCTCCCTAAGTAACAAGTTTAGTTTTTGCCTCTCCTATAACCATGCCTCTACTCTTGTAATCTTAGAATTGTTTAAGGGTAACTCATATAAAAGTGAAGGGTTATATTTAACAAATCCTTGAAAAGTTCCTACCAAAACAAGTTTAAGAAGATTTTGTCTTTATTTAAAACTGTGGTTTAAGGCATTCTATATAGTTTGAAAAATTGTTCTATGAAGGCTTTAACTATACTAATGGCTAAGAAATGGTGATATAGAGTCATGAAATATGGATACTTAGTAAAATGGTCCACTACCACTAGTATGTTCTCCTTCCCTTTAGATTTAGGTAACCTCTTGATGAAGTCTGTGCTGATGTTTCTCCAAACTTGTTCTAGTATATTTAAGTGCTGTAATAGTCCTAGGTAAGGTACATTATCCCCCTTACACTTATAGCATAATGCACATTATTTAATAAAATGGAGGATCTCCTTGAGTTTAAGCCAATAGAAGTATTGTTTCAACTAGTGGTAGGTAGTAGTAAGTCTTAAATGCTCTCCTCAAGTTAACATATAGAATTGGGATATCAATTGTTACATAAAATTGCTTGTTGCCCCTATGTATAACTTTCCCCTGTATCTCAATAAACCTTGTCGATAAGTGTAAGAGGGTTAAAGTCTAAAGCCAAACTGAGGGAAAGAATTGGTTTTGATGCTAAGTGATCTGTCTAGTAATTAGCAACTACCTCAATTAATTATTAGGGAACTTGGCTGGTTGCTATATAGTAGCCTGCCCCCTTCACCTTTTATTCTAGTTTCTCATAGTCTTCCCTTCTTGATAAAGTATCTGCCACTTTGTTATCTACTCCTTTCTTATATTGAATGCTATAATCTAACACCAATAACTCAATAACCTTTCTGACTTTAATATAAGTGTAAAATGGTTGCTACAAAAGGAACTTTAAGCTTTCATAGTTTGTTTTGATAATAAAATGATTTCCTTCTAAGTAATGCCTTTATTTAGTCACTGCTATAAGAATTGTCAGTAACTCCTTGTCATAAATGGAGAGCCCTTAATACCTTTTATGTAACTTCTGACTTAAGAAAGCAATGGACTATTGGTTTTGTATTAGTATTTCTCTAATGCTTGTGCCATTAGCATTATTTTCAACTATAAAAGGTTGTGAGAAATTGGGCAGTGCCAATATAAGTGCCTTGATTATGGTCTCATTCAATAAATTAAAAGATTTCTCATTTGCTTTATTCCATCTAAAGTTGTTTCCTTTCAAAAGATCCATTAAAGGCTTGCTTAAAACTCAATAACTCCTCACAAACTTTATAATATCCAGTGAGTCCCGAAAAACCTCTTAAGGCTTTTAAAGATTTAAGTACTGGCTAATTTAGCATGGCTGCCACCTTACTTGGGTCAATAGCCATTCCTTGGCTAGAAATGATATGGCTCAAGTACTCAATTTGATTTCTTCCAAAAAAAGCATTTAGATTTTTTGGCATATAATCTTTCTACTCTCAAAATCCTAAAGGCTGCTGCCAGATGCTTGGTATGCTCTTCTAAGGACTTACTACACACCAAAATTTCATCAAAAAATACCAATATAAACTTTCTTAGGAAATGCCCAAACACCTAATTCATAAGAGCTTAGAAGGTGACTGAAGTATTAGTAAATCTAAAAGGCATTACCCTAAATTCATAATGCCCCAAATGGGTTATAAAAGAAGTCTTATGGATATCTTTTTCGTTCATCCTAATCTGATGATAGTCAACCGTTAAATCCAATTTTAAAAAAATAGTGGCATTATGTAATTCATCCAATAAGTTATCAATGATGGGAATAGGAAACTTATCCTTGATTATAAGTGAGGTGAGCTACTTGTAATTTACATAGAACCTCTAAGTTATATCATTTTTTTTTTCACCAAAAATACAGGGGATGCAAATGGGTTGCTATTTGTTTATATGATTAAAGATTCTATCATCTCAATAACTAATTTTTCTATTTTTACTTTCTAATAATGAGGATACTTGTATGAATTTAAATTCCCAGGTTGAGCTTTTTGCTTGAGGGGTATATTGTGATCCTTTGGTATCTTTGGTGGCAATTCTTTAGGTTCTCTAAATGTCCTAATATTTATTAAGCATCCTTTGTAACTCTTTAGGGATAGCTACCTATGAGGACTTCTTATCTTGTTCCTACTGGTCTTGATCCACTATAGCCACTATGCACTAATAAGTTTGCTCTAAATTGTTTTTATTCTTAAACAGCTGTTGCAATTGCATGTTCGTTATTCCCTATATTTCCATAGTGCTTCCATCTTTCACAAAGGACAATTTGTAGATCTTAAAATCCAATATTACTAGACTGAAATTCCTTAGCTAATCTACCCATAAGACCATATCAAGGGAACCCAAACTCATAATTCTAAGGTTTGCCTTAAAACTATGGCTCTACATTTTCCACTCAAAGTTGCTCATTTGCTCCCTACTTGTGACTTTATGGCCACCTCCCATTGTAACCAACACAAGGTGAGTAGGTACCAAGGAACAAGGCAAACATTTGACTAAGAACATATTAAGAAAACTATACGTGCTCCCTGATTTTATCAAGATCATTAGGTTTTTATTTCCTACCTACCTTTTCACTTATATGGTATTGAGACCCTTTGACCCTATTAAAGCATATATTGATATGGATTTATGGGCTTCAACCTCTCCTAGTTCCACCTCATATGGTTCTTCTTTCAACTCATCCTTTCATCAATCCTCCTTATCCTTCCCCCTTCTAGGATATTCAATTGAGTCCTTTTGTTACATTGGTGAGCTAAGAAAATATCTATCTTAATAATTCCAATATGAGATGTTTCTTCTTCCCTCATTTGTGCCCTCTTTTAGATGTTGATTCTAATTGCTTGATTAACACCTTTAAAGGAAATTTCTAGTGTCTAGGTTAGAATACCTACATTAGCTATCTTCCTGTATCCTCCTGACTTCTTGTCTTCTAGCTAGATGGTAACCTTCCCCATTATATTACCGGATTTGTCCAAGTTCCACCCCTGGCAGTTAGCCTACTTATTTTTCCCAAACTTTGCACCATTTCCTCCTGAAGCCTTAAAAGCTTGTATACATGACTAAAAGAGCTCCTATATTTTCATGACAACCTTAATAGGATCACGTAACCTATTGATGTAACTGGAAATGAAATATATTTTTGTACGAGAGGGCTTTGCTTGCTTCATAAGACCCTTCAATTCTCTAAATTTATCTTGGTATTCCTTTAAAGACCTCATTTAAAACAATTTATTGAAATTTTTTACCACATCTGTATACTTACTAAGTCCAAACCAAGCACACAAATGTTTCGAAAACTTCTCATATTCCACCTTTTTTGGCTTTGCTAACAATCATTTAAACCAATTGTAACCTACTTATCTAGGTACATACTAGCCAACTCTACCTTATCTTTATTAGCTACATTGTATAATCTAAAATACCTATTGCATTTGGTAACCTAATCCCTAAGATTGACCCCTTTAAAGTATGGAAGGGTTACCTTAGGTTCTAAAGTAGATCCCTCCACTGTCTGACTGCTTTTACCTCTTTCCACTTCATTTCCTTTTCCTAAGAACTCCTTAGGCAAAGGTAAGAGTCTAGACTAGTTTGTTGGAACTTCAGTCTCTCTTACAGACCTAGGAACTGAATTGCTAGGGTTGAGTTTGTCATATTCATTCAATTCCATAATGGCAATGACCTTTTGGGTGAGAGCCTCCCTTAGTTGTCGCAAGGTTACATTATCCTTTTTTAAGGAAGTGAATTGCTCTTTGGGCTTTTTGATATTGAGTTTATCTTTAATGGCTAATGTTAGATTTATTGTCTATAGTGTCTCACATATTTGTCCTTATTGATTTGATGTTATAAATGTCGTTAAGATATAGAGAGATTGTTGGTCAAAATTATTAATGGTAGGCCAACCTTGAATTCAATAAGTCAATATTGATCATTGACCCTAAATTTTAGGAGTCAATGCTGACCGTTAATCCTTAACCATTAACCTTAAATTTTAGAAGTTAATATTGACCATTGACCCTAAATTTTAGGAATCAATTTTTACCATTAATTGTAGGGCAATCCTTAAGAATCAATGCTAACTATTAATGATTATACAACCCTAATTTCAAGGCATATAAATTCATCCATATCTATTAAGACGTAGGTTTGGTACAGAAAAATTAAGAGAGAACAACAAAGAAAGGTGCAATAACAAACCAAAGAGAGGTACAACTGGCAAAAAGGTAACAACAGCCATCAAATGAAGGAGATAGTAGCATCAAGGGAGAAGGAGACAACAATTACATTTAGAATGAGAAAATGCAGTAGCATCTAAGAGGAAAGATAATAGTTGTAAAAATGTTGTTTCTCCTCTTTTTCTTTTGCTACTAAAGGTTGTCTCTCCTCTTTGCTGAGGAGAGACAACAGTAACTACAACAAGGAAAAAACAACAGCTACAATAAGGAAAAAGCAATAGTGGTAGCAAAAAGGAAGCAACAACGGCCGTAAGAGGAAGAAGGAGGAACGACTATAGAAAGAAGGAGCTTGCAATAGCAAACTTAACAACTAGTAGAGAAGAAAACCTACCAAGGCAGAAGAATGCAGCACTGGCAGCAGAGGAAAGAACCTGCCAAGGTAAAAGGAGGCAACATTAATAACAGAGGAGAAAACTTACCAAGGTAAAAGGAGCAACACTGGTAGTTAAGAAGAGAATCTACCAAGGTAGAAGGAGGTAACATTGACAACAAAAGAGGCATTATCGACAGTAAAGAAAAGAAAAGAACCTGCAATGGAAAAAACCTATAGCAAAGAGAACCTATAGTGAAGATAACCTATAAAAAAGAGACCAACAAAGCTTAAAGAGAGAAATCAACAATGAGGAAAGAGAAGATCTATTTTCTGCAACAACTTGTGCACATTGAGTGATCTTTCTCAGGGAATTTTTGTCATATACCATTTATGTACTTCTTAAAATGATTGATTAGGATATTAAGCATTTGAGTGATCGAGAGATCAACTCTTCTTATAATTAGGAGATCATTGTAAGTAGTTAAAAAATGATCCTTTCAGTAGTAGTTAAGGAGTGATCCTTCCATAACATCAGTTGTATCCCTTCATAATAAGAGTGAATTGTGTGATCAAGGAGTGATTCTATCACATTATGGATGTAGTTCACACATTATGGGTGAACCACGTAAAAATTTTGTATATTTTCGAGTTCATACACTTGATTGATCTCCATACAATTGCTCTAACATAAAAAAGCAAGATAAAAAATTAGATCATTGATTTTAACAAGTCATAGAGGTTTAATTTAAACAAATTTGTAAAAAGTAAGCATTTCATACTAATTCACCCCCTTCCCCTCTTAGTTTGAGACTCAAGAAAGTTATCATCATTTGACTACTTTATTTTTCCTCTACTATGGTTGCTTCAACTTTAGCTGCAATTTTGGTCTTCCTATTTATATAGTATATAGCACTTGGGCAATTGTTAACTCACTTAGTCCCGAGCCCTTTATTTTTTTTTCTATAAAACAAACTGTTTTATTAATTCCTGACAGTAAAGCTAACGGAAGCTGACAACGTTACTCCTTTGTTGCTATGACTTGCATCTGACTATTGATCAAAACACATCAACGATTGCTAAAACTTCCTGTTGGGTTCCTCCGTTTATTCATCTTTTAGTTTATCTTCAACATCCTTTCCCTAGAATTTCAACCCAAATTTATAACAATTTGCTAAATTTTTGTATGAGTTGAAACAATGACCTAAATAAAAGCATGAAAAATTTGATAATATCTTGATCTCTAATAGTTTTCAATTGTTAATGTTGATAAACATGTTTATATGAAAGTTAAAAATAATATTTGTATTATTATACGTTTGTATGTTGATGATATACTCATATTTAGCCTTAGTATAAAACTAATAGCTAGTACAAAATCATTACTTGTATCATATCTTGACATGAAAGATTTAGGGATAGCAAATTTCATTATAGGAGTGAAGATCACTAAACCTTATAATGGTATCTTTCTATTACAAAAGCATTATATAAAGAAAATTCCTAAGAAGTTTGGATATTTTATTATCAAAATTTTATCCATTTTTTATGATGCATCTTTAAACTTATCAAAAAATACTAGTGAAAGTGTATCTCATTTTAAGTATACACAAATTATTATTAGTAATGCATTTAATGAATTACACACATCTTAATATAGCCTATACAATGTGTAGATTGAGTAAATTTATTTATTATCTAAACTATGATCATTAAAATGGTTTGGTAAGAATTTTAGAAGTATCATAAACTATGGTATGTTTTATAGTGGATTTTCCACTATACATAAAAAGTATGGTCATACTAAATGGATTTTTGATTTAGATGAAATAAAATGCATAAGTGATTATGTATACACCTTTAAAAGTGGAGTAGTGATTTGAAAGTTTGCCAAGAAAACAATTATTTCTTAGTCCACCTTACAATTTGAGTTTATAACCTTGAAGATGGCTAATATAAAAGTAAACTAGCTAAGGAATTTCTTCATGAATATTTCATCATGGGTAAAATTGACACTATTAGTATTTATGCATTGTGATACAAGCCACTATTACTCATACAAAAAGCAAGTTATTTAATGAAAAAATAGACATTCATTTAAGACATGAATTAGTAAGATAATTGCTAAATAATGAAATAATATCACTTAACTTTGTAAAGTTAAAGATAAATATGACTAATCCTCTGACTAAATTGCTAGGCAAAAAGCTAATGGAAGTTATGTTTAGGGGAAAGGGAATAATGCCTATAAAATATGGTCAAAAGTTATGGGAGTTCAACCTATGTGATAAAAGATCTCTTAAAGTAGGTTTATATAGGTAATAACAAGTCACTGATTAATCTTATATGCATTATCAAATCATAAGTCCATTTTTGTTGTGTAAATAGTGCAATGATTATAATATTTAAGGCTGAGTTATACTTTTAATGAATTTTATAGGCCTTCTAAATAGTTTGTTACTGAAACTATATAAGAATGGAATAAGACCACTCCTATGAAATCCTAAGCAAGATCTCTATAGATCTCATGAAAATAAAGTAGGCATGTATATGGCCTTATAGCACTCAACCATATTAAATAACATCGTCTTAAAGAATACAACATAAAGACAAGTTTATTGATGTTCATTTAAAAGTTATGGTTTATAAAAATTCTTATTTTACCATATTTCTAAATATTAAAGCTTGTATGTTTTAGTCCTTGGTTTATAGCCCTAAATGCACCAATAATGATGTGTTATATTCTAACAAATATCTAATAAAATTTAACCTTTTAAAATATATGGAAAAATATTAGAAATAAAAGTATTTTAAAAGACTCTAATCTTATATTAAAAATAAAAGCCTTGCTTTATAAGTTTATAAGACACTACTTACCTTATACTTTGTAAAAGTAAAGACCCAAAAAAGTTCTTACACATATATAAAGAGCCTAAACATAGGCTTAATATGAAAGGCCCAATACGACCTCATGTAGTGGACTAGCCTTAGTTAGTCCACCTAATCCAAAATCCTTTTGAAACATTTCAAATTGTATTAATTAAATAAACTAGTTTGATTAGTTATTTTTAGTTATTAGAAAACTAGTACACCATTATCTTCCTTAATACTCATTAGACATAACTACTAATTATTATTTTCATCCTTGAATTTCATATTTATGAGACATTAAACTTAAAGTAATATAAATAAAGCTTCTTATTCCTTTCCAAAACACAAGTATAATATAAGCATTCTCTCATTCTTTTTACGTCTTAAATGTTAAATTAATTTGTTTAATAAGCTCATGTTATTTCTATTACCTCACTTATAGGGTGCATACCAATGAAAAGATCTATCATATTTTAAGAAAATAGTTGTCATAACCTACTGCACTATGATAATTGATATATAAGAGTGAAATATTCTTAAGGAAATTGCTTTTACACATTTCAGATTTATTTATATATATTTTGCTAACAATGTTTTCTTACTTCTCCTTTATGCTACCTTTCTCCTATTTTGTGTGTTTTATTATATTATTGCATTAATTGACACTTAATGTCATAGACAAAAAGTTTCAAATTTGTTATTATTCATATGTTGCATTTGATTATGTTGTTTATCCATATCTAATCCTTTAATACATAAGATAAGTTGTATGTCTTTCAAAAAAAAAATTATTTTGTTAATGGACTTTTATTCTTCAATTACAAGTGAGCTTTTGCAAAGGCTAAAATTATTTTTTATTTTAGATGCATTCTAATCCTTTTGCTTAATTATATTAATAGTAGTAGGTGGCTTTTTTGAATTATAAAATTTTGAATTCTTTTGAAAGATTTGTAAGAATATATTTCTTTCATTATAGGTACTTAGATTTAAGATGGATACTTTTATTATCCATCAAATAATAAATCACCATATTCTCTTATTTGGTACCCATCTTTTTTTGCGAATGTGTTTGTTTTAGTTTATAACTCTATAATTTGTTTATATGCATGGATAACTTTAATTTTAAATTTAATTTTAATGTCTTGTTACTAAAGTTATAAAACAATATTAGAATAAAAATAAAACTATAATAAAAATTTTGAAAAATTATTTCATATCATGTATTGAATGTCATTTTTTTAAAAGTAAAATTCATCCTTGCGATGGTATAATTATTTTACTTCAAATTTATTTACAAAATAAATTGAAGTAATTTTAAGTGTACGTTACAATATTAAAATTAAGTTTTCAATAAATCTATATATTATCTATAATTTTTTAACCAAGAAATAACATTTTTTTTTTACATATTTTATCTTTTTTATCAAAGTAGAATTATCATATATAGAGTGATTCAAAGGTTATTTAGCCAAAAAGATATTTCTTAGCATCGATAAATATAACTCTTTTAATATGCCTTGTAATAAAAAAAAATTCTATAACCACCAAATAAACCAAAAGATATGCTTAATTTTTATTTTCAAAAAGTTTTAATAATTTCTTGCCATTTTCAAAAGATTAAAAATCCTTTATAATTATAAAAGTTAAATATATAAATAAAAGTATCTGATAGATTAATAATATCAATACATTACAATACATTTGAATAATATAATAAATAATTTTGAATCAATTATTTTTATTGGTAAGTCATATAATCAATATATAATATTATACTTTTCTTTCTAATTAATGACATATTAAAAATTATTATGTCAATATCCTTCTTATAAATATTTTAAAACCAAGCCTTTAAACTTATTGAAACAACTTAAACATTCCACATTCATATAATTATATTATGCTCCTTATTATTTAACACTTATTTAAGTCTATTAAAAATTTTTAAAACTCATGTACCTTATGTAAGAACTAATTGTTATATTACCTTAGGATGAAAATAACTAATTACAAAGCCTCAATCACATTGATAATATATTTTTAACTCATTGAACTCAAGATTTGACATTATATAAAACATTGATTGAGTTTCCATCATACTTAATTCTTAAGTATAAACTTCAAACTCATCTCTTTTGTGTCTTATTGAACATGTGCATTTTCAATTCTTTAATTTGAATGATTAATTAATTGATATAAATACACCATTAATTAATTAACTAATAACTTATCCTTTAATTAAAAAGATCATGAGTTCAAATTTCATTTCATGTAACTCTTTTTCATATTAAGTGTTTATTGTGTTTACTTTCACATTAGTTTAAAACCTATCAATGTCACCTTTGGTTATTTGACTAAAGGCATCTATAAAAGGTTATATTTTTATTATGACAATAGACTTATAATAACCATAACCATAAATAGTATCTACTAATTACTCCAATGACAAAAGAGCATTCTTGTTTTCATTAAATGTAAGGTTATCATTGGTTGAATGATTACTGTAATTATTGGTTTTACCTTTCATTTAGGTTCAAAACTAATTAATCTTATATTTGTTTATTTTCAAAAGACACCTATTTAAGGTTACAATATTATAACTACAACATTCATCGTATATACGTTGATTGCTTTAGTGGCAAGAAATAAGTCATTTTAATTTGTTCTTTCCCGGTGTCTAAAAGATGTTGGGTAAGAAATTAGTTCCATCACCTAAGTTTCGAACATAATTTTTTTTTTTTATAAATCAAATAATGTCATCCTTTAGAATTTATAATTCTTTAAAAGATGACACCTCTTTATAAGTCATTCTTTATTATTATTATTATTATAAACCAAATTTACTTAATCAACAACGTTTGGCCACAACCATTAAACACAAATGGTGATCCGTCTTTTTGCTAGACTAATAAAGAGTCATTTATATTTATTACACATTTACAAAACTCAAACAATTTGGTGGTTTTTATAACTCCTTTAATTGTAGTTTTGTAAATATTATATATCCTTTCATTAGAAAGGATATTCCCTGGACACCATGCAACAACTTTTATTTTCTTATAATCTAAAAACACACATATATGCATATAGTAAACCAAAAATAAAGTCACATATATACAGGTAACCATCATGCAAATCAGAAGCAAATGTCATATGTATATAAATAATCACGATGCACACATAATTTAACAAAATTTTATTAACAATCAATATGCACAATGATGAAGTTGATGTAAAACATGATAGAAAATATAGAGTTCTTTTTAACAACTTAACATTTGATAATATCTTGGATTAATTTGTTAATTTTAACAAGTTTTATTAAATCCACCTTTCTATGCAAACTTATTACTTATTCTTTGAATATAAAAAAATTAAAAGCACTCCAATTAACTCCAATCAGTGTCTAGTCATATCCCTTGTCTTTTTAGTATACCTATTATTAATAGCATTAGTGTCCTAACTTTGGCTTTAAAAGTAGTTAATAACTTTCTAAATTCAAATGACACTATAAAAGATTTTATTATTTTAAATATATATAAGTCATCAATTCTTAAAGATCAAAATCTTTAATAAGACTAATAAATTATATAGAAAAATGGTAAAAACTAATTTAATTATATAATTTCTAAGCATAATTAGTTGAAATAATTTTGTTAAAATTTTTAATTCTATGATTAAATTTTATCGACTATATTTTCTTTTTATGACCTTTTACTATTAAAAAATAATTATTGAATGTCATATTATTTTGTTTTCTTATTAAAAGACTTATTAATAATTACATAACAACAAAGTAACTATGTCTACGACATAATTTATACAAATTTTCTCTCCAATTAAGGCTTCAAATCTGTTTTCTTTTTTTTTTTTTTTAAAAAAAAGGAAGTGATTTAGTGCACCACACATTGTAGCATCGACTTAAGAGCAAATTAGTTTTTATTTTCACAAAAGATTCATATCCATACCTTGTTATAATAATGACAAAGGTTATACCTGCCACCATCAACTCTTTTATAAGGTTTTAAATTGTTTAGTTGACCAACATGAAATATTGTAACCCTTAAAAATCAATTAGAATTTTATTAGTATATCTAAAAAAAATTTCTTACTGATATAAATGAGGAAGCCAAAATTATATCCGATTTTCAGCTTCAGGCAGAGAACACAAGTACTAACGACAGCTTTTTGACTCTCTCTCTCTCTCTCTCTCCAGGGTACAGACGCACGCTTCTGCAAACTCTGCAATTTAGAGGATCTTGAAATGAATATCCTTGTGGTTGTCCTCCTCACAGCACTGGCCATCCCTCTTGAATCAGCCGCAATGTCGGCTTCCGGCCACCGCTACGATATAGGTGATCGGGTGCCTCTCTTTGTCAACAAAGTGGGTCCTTTACACAATCCCAGGTACTACATCGCTTGAACCTGTCTTAATTGAATACTAAATTTGTTGTCTTTATGGCATTTAGTAGCACCTCAATGCCCAATATCCCCCTTTAAGATTTAATCAAAGTTTTTTTTTTTTTTTTTTTTGGTCTTTTGCAGCGAGACATACCAATACTATGAGTTGCCCTTCTGCCACCCAGGTTAGCGTTTAGGTGCAGAATTATGATTCTTGATGTTTCATTTGTTATCTTCATTAAATGATTGATACCCATTTGACTTCGAGTCAAAGTTGCCAAGGAAAACAGAAAAAGTTCACTTTTTGGCCTTTTGCTGCTTTTGAAGTAGTTAAAATATCTTTGTGGTGGGCTTTTAGATCATGTGATTGCGAAGAAGGAGACTCTTGGTGAAGTGTTGAATGGCGACCGTTTGATGGCTTCTTTATATGAGTTAATATTCCGGGAGAACAATGCCAAGGAGATTCTATGTGAGAAGAGGCTTAGTCAGGATCAAGTTGCAAGGTTTAGGAATGCTGTAATCAATGACTTTTACTTCCAAATGTATTATGATGATGATCTTCCATTGTGGGGATTTATTGGAAAAACCGAGCAGACCTGGATGCTTGATGAGGAGAAGATTAAGTATTATCTATTCAAACATGTGCATTTTGATGTTCTTTACAATGACAACCGGGTTATAGAAATAAGTGCTTTCAGCGACCCAGATTATGCTGTGGACATAACAGAAGATGTTGATATGGATGTTACATTCACTTACTCAGTTTTCTGGAATGCAACCTCTGCTTTGTTTGAGACTAGGATGGACAGATATTCAAGGGTTGCATTACATCCAATGAATCAGAAGATCTATTGGTTCTCATTCATTAATTCTGTTGCCATCACTTTGCTCTTGATGGCATTGCTTACAATGTTCTTCATATGGCATCTCAAGAATGATTTGAGAAAGTAATACACTGCTGAATTGGAATTGTTCTTTCTATTTTGTTTTCTTTTTAAAAAATTGAAAAACTGGCTGAAGTTAATGAGGAGTCATTTTGTCTTGTGGCTTTTTGTTTGTTGATGCATGTTACAGGTGTTCTAATGGAGATGAAGAAGAGGAGAAAGAGATTGGTTGGAAACACATTCATGGGGATGCTTTCACATGCCCTCAAAACATGTCATTGTTTTGTGCTGTCTTGGGCACAGGTACTCAACTACTGACATTGTAAGTCCCCTGGGAACATTATCTGTCTATCTAATCTGTACTGGTTTCATTGCTACAATTCATCAACTGTCTGTTTAGGTTGTATCAATCATAGAGTCTCTTGCTCTCAAGGACATCTCACTAGTTGTTGCACTATGATCTTCAGTTAATGTGTTGCCAACATCTTCTCAAAACATATTTAAGTTCCATGCTGTAGGCCAATAATGATTCTGATTCTTTTTCACATTAGTTCTCTCTTTCTTTTCCCCTATTTGGGATAAACCTCATCCAATGTTATTTATATTTGTGTGTGTGTGTGTGTGTGTGAATTATTTAGCAGAACTGGCGTCACATTTTGCAGAAGTTGATAAATTTTGCTCTTCTTTATATTCTTCTCTCGGACTTCATGCCATGCTTTTGATATTGGGCGGCAGTTGGTCACTGGCTTGCACATCAAATAGGCTGAATAGTGAATACAATGTAACTGATAGAAAATTCTAAATTTGTGAATTTGAGTACCTGCAGTCATATATGATAGGGATCTTATTACTTTATCAGATTTCTAACATTCAATTTTTTTTCCAAATTGCAATTATCTTCAGGATTTTCCTTTTATTTGTCTTGGCATTTGTTGGTCTACTCTACCCTTACAACCATGGGGCATTTTGCACTTCTCTTGTCTTGGGGTATACTCTTACATCTGTGGTTGGGGGATACTCTGCTGCTTCCTTTCATTGTTATTTTGCCAAGACTGGATGGGTAAGCAGAAATCCTTGTATTGCATTCTTCTTTGGAGGGATACAAGGAGGCAGGGAAATGGAGTTTGTGGAGGAGAAAGGGACAACTCTTTTCTTCTGTTTGTCCTGCCTTCTTCTCTCAACTTTCCTGTCCCCTTCCCTTTCCATCCTTCCAAACATACACACAGCTATTGTTTTTTTTTTTTTTCTCTTATTTACATCATGTTTTATGGCTTTGATACTGTGCTTTACACAATATCTATCTGTAGGAGATATATCAGGAAATAGAATGTCTCCTTGTCTGTGATCTTCCCTAAACAAGGAAGGTGTTCATTGTCCTTCTTGGACACCTATATGTGACAATCACACTCAAGTCTTAGCAACATAGGTTGCAATTGTTCATTTGTTTTTTCCTGTTATCTACATTTCTTGATAAAATCAATCTTTTTTTTTTTTTCAGGAAAGGAGTGTTCTTTTGACTAGCATCCTGTACCCAGGTCCATTGCTTGTGATGCTGTCCATTTTGAACACAATTTCTATATCTTATGGGGTGACAGCTGCACTTCCTTTTGGCACCATCATAGTGGTTATTCTCATCTATGTACTTTTAGCCATTCCATTGTTTGCCCTAGGAGGAGTAGTTGGATGTCATTTTAGATCTGAATTTCAAGCACCCTCCACTAAAAATAGGTACAGGAGGGAGAATCCATTGCTAAGATGGTACACAAAGACACCTTGTCAAATGTTTCTCCAGGGTCTCTTACCTTTTAGTGCCATTGTGCTTGAGTTGCGCCAATTAAATGCAAGCATGTGGGGCCACAAAATATGTGCTCTTCCAAGCAACTTCTTGATCACATTCTTAATCCTTCTCTTAATTGTTGCAATATTGAGTGTTGGGATGACAAACATTCTGCTTTCCATTGAAGACCATAATTGGTGGTGGAGGTATGCCCTTTTGCAAAGCTAGTGCATGTGCATACATTTGTTGTCAAAAAATTATGGATGCACCTTTGCTTATTGTAGACTATTATAAAATGAACAGAATTGAGTTGATCTACCCCACAGTATTATTGTTTGTTCACCCGTGTCAATGAACTGTTTATGTAATTAAACTAGTGTCCATTAATGAGCCATGCATCCCCTATACAGTTGTTTGTTTCTTTGGAGAGTCTTTCCCCTTTGGCTTTGGGGGGAAAGGTCAAAGGGACTTTAAATTTAGAGAAGGAAGGAATAAATGGATCCTTGTGGATTTTTCGTTTTGTTTGGTTTCTTATTTTAAGAACGGTGAACAGTTCAATATTATTGTTCTCATTGCTGCAATGATGATGATTTATACTTGGTAATCTTCTCTTTGATGCAGATCTGTGTTGTGTGGAGGTTCGCCGGCCATTTTTATGTTTGGCTATTGTCTATACTTCTTTGCCAGGTCACCGATGAGTGGTCTTGTGCAGCTTTCGTTTTTTATCGCCTACAGCGCTTGCATTTGCTTGGCGTTTTTCTTGGTGCTCAGCGCAATCAGTTTCCGTGCTTCCTTCATATCTGTTTGCAAGCTTTTCCATGCCGTTAAGAGTGAATGATTATGCTTTGCTCGTCATCTGGAAAATGATCCTCCTTTTTTGTCTGTCTGCTTACCTACCCTCTCCAACTGGAAGAAAGGGTTAACTTAAACTTGGTGAATTGCTGTTGTGACATGTATGAAATTTTCCCTTTTCAACTGAGAAACCTGAGTCCGAGATACAGAAAGTAGGGGGGAACTTAAAAAAAAAAAAAAAAGGCATGGAAATGTTTGCACATTGTTTTTTTTTTTTGGTTTGGGGGGGGGGGGGGGGTGTGGCGTAAGAAGCCATGTAGGGCCTTTGCTGCATGGGATTTTGCAGCCAAATGCCATGCCCGAAAATTAGGTTGTGGTGATTGGCGGCATGACAGATGACCTTCTAATATAATCTACAAATACCAGTAAGTCAAAATATATGTTCCCAAAAAAAAAAAAAAAAAAAAGAAAAAGAAAGGTGTCATTAATTCAACAATAGTTATCAGGAACTTCTGAGACTGCGTGAAAGCCACTGGTGCAATTTGGCCCTAATGAAAAGCACAATTTTGACCCACACATCAGCATTTTCATACACTTTCTCTAAAATTTAATTAATTAATACATGCATAATGCATACGCAGTCAAGTCTTTCAAACCAAAATTTTCATTTTAACACCAAAAGAGAGAAAAACATTAAAAAAAAAAAAAAAACAGAAGGTTTTCGTTAGTTGCATGAGAGTTTTTGAACTCTTGATAGTTTTGCTGTTTATCCCAATACTAAAAGAAAATCAATGTATACTCGCTCGCGCACGTATATTTCATTTTTTGTTCAGTCTCTTTTTTTATTATTATTTAATTATTTTTTAGGGGTAGATTCGTACGTAGAATCTAAAAAAAAAAAAAAAAAAGCTATGGGTCAAAATGGGCCTGACATTAAAAGTCCATCGAGCTCAAAATCAACCATACTGGTCTGGCTGAGCTCCAATATGATGGATTTGATGCAGCCCATTAACAACAGAGTAAATCTTAAGACATCAAAGCACAGCCCAGCCCACGAAACCTTCTTGCACGTGTAGCCACAAGGTTGTAGGGTTTGAGTGGTTCCAGTTCCCACTTTTATATACCTCATCGGCTCGCGCTGCGCTCAATCAGCGTCCCTCTCCATTTGCTTTCGTCGGTACTCGCTCATTCTCTGATACCCTTTACTCCTTTCTCTCTGATCTTTACATCCTTTTCTCCAATCTTCTTTTCTTTTCGTTGGTTCATATTCTCGGAGTAAATTGTGTTATTCTTTGTTAAATGGGTTTGCTTGTTATCTGGTTTTAATTGCTTTTCTTATTGCGTTTACAGGTGATAGAAATCTGCTGCTTCAGAACTATCCATAATGAGGTATGTGGAGAGATCTCCTTTTGTTTTTTTTTTTCAAGATTTTTTTTCCTTTCTGTGGGTTGTAGGTTTATGCAGAATACATAGTTATGACTTGTTTACGAGAAATGGCATATGGGTTAGAGTTACTTTGTCCGATTTCTGAGATATATGGTTAGCCTACGTTTGTTCTTTTCTAACACGTTGGACTGGGGGCTTTTGTTTTAGCTGAAGAAATTTTGACAATGTCACTATGTGTGAAAGCTTTACATTTTGATGTAGAATGCTTTGCACCTTTTTGTTAACATCTCGATCCTTTTCAAATTTATACAATTTCCTTTGATATGCTGTGGACCCTCTTTTTCACTTACTTTTTGATAATTTATGGAAACGTTGCCATCAGATATTTCTTTGTATTGGTTCCATCCAGAGAAGTGAATTTAAGTGATTATGCCTTTGTTACGGGGTTTATGTTTGGGGGCAAAGGGTTGATGAAATGCCAGTAATCATGACTGCTGAAATTTCTGAGGTTTGAGTAGGTTATTCTATTGCATTCCTTGATTGACATAACAAAATCGTTTTCCCACTGCAGTAAGCTTTCAAGTGAGGCTTTGAGAGAAGCTATCTCAAGTATTAAGGTAAAGTCCAATGAGAAGAAACGGAAGTTCACCGAGACAGTTGAGCTCCAGATTGGACTGAAAAACTATGATCCCCAAAAGGACAAGCGTTTCAGTGGCTCTGTTAAGTTGCCTCACATTCCTCGTCCTAAGATGAAGGTTTGCATGCTTGGGGATGCTCAGCATGTGGAAGAGGTAAATTAACCTGTGGTCCTCCAAAATATTCTTTGGAACATGACATTTGTTGTTCTTAATTGCGTTGCACTGTAACCTTTTGGTTTGTGATTTGAAAAATGTAACTATTAATGCTGTTTAGCTACAGATTTGATTGTGGTTTGTGTTTTATGCAAAGAACATTGTTGGATCAATAACAAAATGTGAAAATTTGTGGCTTAGCGGATTCATTTTCTGGTGGAGGTATTATGTTATGTGCCATTTCATAACAACATTAGCTGTAGGCTTCTCTGTTTTATTAAATATGAAGATTTGCTTCATCATGAATTTGAAGTGCTACTATTTCCTTTGGCATGATGTTTTTAGAATTTGCCAGCCTTATCTGGGGGCTTGACATGTGTCAAGTATGTATGATTTCAACTCTTCATGTATGCATCTGCATAGTTGACATGTTTTAATGACAATTGTTAACTGACTTGGTTGTTCATTTTGTACTTACTTTCTAGTTTTTCTTTATTCAAGGACAAAAATAAGTGGACTTGTTTTTCTTTGTTCGAGTACTCAACTAAGTGGGCTTGTTGTCAAATATATTTGAGACAAATTTGCTTTGCAATTCTTTCCTGCTATTGCAACTTTAACATGCTTATTTGTTTACCATGTATTCACAGGCAGAAGCAATAGGCCTGCAATGGATGGATGTGGAAGCTTTGAAGAAGCTTAACAAGAACAAGAAATTGGTTAAGAAGCTTGCAAAGCAGTACCATGCCTTTTTGGCTTCAGAATCTGTTATCAAGCAGATCCCTCGTCTTTTAGGCCCTGGTCTTAACAAGGCAGGTAAGCTTAGTGAAGCTGCATTGTATTTGACTTTGTCATCTCTGTTATGCGTTGAACCAGATTCTGCATTTGTGGTTCTTATGCTTTGTCTTCAACATATGCCAATGCAGGGAAGTTCCCCACACTTGTTACTCATCAAGAATCTCTAGAGGCCAAAGTCAATGAGGCCAAGGCTACAGTGAAGTTCCAGTTGAAGAAAGTTCTTTGCATGGGAGTTGCTGTTGGAAACCTCAATATGGAGGAGAAGCAGATCTTCCAAAACGTGCAAATGAGTGTCAACTTCCTGGTTTCATTGCTGAAGAAGAACTGGCAAAATGTAAGTCCCCATTGGGTTTCATCTTTTTTTTCTCTAGGTTAGAAAATTTGTTTTTGGGTTCACCTCTTCCGTTATATTTTGTGCTGTCATCCCCTATTGTGCCAATCTAGATATGAAATGATAGAAGTAGAGTAGTGATTGTTCAGTTTATCTGATAGCTAATTCACCTAATTTTTGTGGATGTTCTCATGACTAATAAGACTGGTCCATCCTGTAGAAAGTTTGCCTTTTCTGTGTTTGATTTGTTAATCAGATTTCAATTAGGCATCTTCTAGTTGAATTGCATTAAATTATTGCTATTCGACTCTGAGGATTTCATTTGATAAAACCAGCTTGTGTGTTTGATTTGTTAATGAAATTTCAATTAGGCTTCTTCTAGTTGAAGTGCATTAAATTATTGCTATTCGACTCTGAGGATTTCATTTGGTAAAACCAGCTTGTGTGTTTGATTTGTTAATGAAATTTCAATTAGGCTTCTTCTAGTTGAACTGCATTAAATTATTGCTAGTCGACTCTGAGGATTTCATTTGATAAAACCAGCTTGTGTGTTTGATTTGTTAATGAAATTTCAATTAGGCTTCTTCTAGTTGAAGTGCATTAAATTATTGCTAGTCGACTCTGATGATTTTATTTGATAAAACCAGGTGAGATGCTTGCACCTGAAGAGCACCATGGGGCCTTCCCATCGCATCTTTTGAGTGGTTGTTAATTCGCCGATTTGGTTGATAAGGGGAGCTTCGTCTTACTCTGAGTGAATCTATTGTTTTCCTCTATGGGTACTCTTATTTTGTAGGTTTTTGGATTGGGAAAGGAATGAACTGGGTTTGCCCTGCCCACTTGGAAAGTTTTGATTGTTGCTTTCTTCACAGTATCTTGTAAAAACAGAAGTACCAGATATCTAAAATTCCTAGGTTTCTTCCATGGTAAGCCATAACAAACAATGCTACAATTCACAATTCATTGTGATTTAGGAAGGAAATGCCAATCCAAAGGTACAAAGAAATGTTACTAAATCTATATATATATATATATATATATATATATATATATATAGATATATATATGAAAGATTTAATTGAAATGAAACCCAAAAGCCAAGCATGCCTTGAGAGTGATGGGAAACAGAGAGGAAGAAAGAGAATTCATCTCCACCAACATCACCAAACTCATATATGCAATCTAAATTATTCTCTTGGAATTTTCTCATTTATTGAGTTGCTTCTTTGGTTCTTGGAGTCACCGTCGTACTCATCTAGTTAAAAATTAAGAGTTGACTCTTGATAATGGTATTTTACACTAATAAGTAACATTATTGAACTTCATAAAATGTATTTAAACCCAAGAATGATAAATTTTTTTCCTGGCTATTTATAAATATGACTCGTATGGCAATGAGTAAAGGTTCCTTTTACAGTTTGCCATGCTTTTGTCTTGAATTGAACGAAAAAGGAGGTAAATTTGACAAGGCAAGAATGAAGCAAAAAGAGATTAAAAAAGAAAAAATGAAAGAGAAATATATCATGTGGCAAGTTTGTATTTCACCTTTCTGAATTTATAGACAAAAAATATTAAGGAAAAAATTATCCGCAAATCACAATATTTTTAACATGACAGTATGTTTGAAAATTAGAGTTCATGGACAGGAATTCTTGTTTTGTTTTCGACACAAGCTAGAAAAGAAAAGAAAAGAAAAGAAAATAATTGCACATGTAGAAAGATATGTTGCTGGATGGAGTTTGAATGAAGAAATTAACGAGGAAGATAATAATATCGTCATTTAGTATTTCATATAAAATTGATAAAAATATCATTTTATTGCTACTAGCTTCAATGATATATCTAATTTTTCCAACAAAAAAAAAAAAAAGGAAAAAAATCAACTCTACCAATACACGATAATATACTTTTCAAAATATTCACTTCATATTCTTTATAATTGAAATTAATGACCACGAAAGTGAGACAAAGTTTCCCCAACAATTGATCTTAATTTCAATAATTAAGATCCAAATAATTGTTGAAAATTATTACTTTAATTCTTTGATATAAATTTTTAATATCAATGATCAATCTCATATGAATATGATTATAACAAATTCAATAGAGACTGTGAAAATTAAAATAAGTTACATTTCTTTGTTAAATTTTTTTTTAAGATCTCAATTTATCTTTTGTGTTTTTTTTTTTTCACTACTTTAGGTTAACGTATTGAGAAAGGATTCAATATGTTTTATGTTTTAATTGTTCATGTAACATACCCAAAACCATAAACTACAAATAGTAAACACTAAATACTTTGATTTGTCAATTATCAGTTGGTAATAAAATTATTATTATTATTATGATTCTTCTTCAAGAATCAAGGGATCAAGGTCAGACAAACAGATCTGTGTTTCAAATTCCAATATCGTTAGATTGTGGTCACTGGCATGACCTCTTTTACAGACGACCCCAATATAATCTCCAAACCCCAGTAAGTCACAATATATATATGTTATCATAATCCGAAAAAACCAAAAAAAAAAAAAAAAAAAAAACAAATTGTCATTGTTTCAAAAACAGTTATCATGAAGTTCTGAGACTGCATGAAAACGAAGGATGTAATTTGACACCCCCCCCCCCCAAAAAAAAAAGACACAAATTTCGACCTCTTGTTTTTTGTTTTTTTTTTAGAACAATCAACGTACGTACATTTCTATTAAGAACTGAATGTGAATAAAAATATAAAATGACATTAAATGATACTGGGTGCCTCGTGCTTTCTCTAAAAATTAATTAATTAATTAATTGATTGATTGATACATGCATTATACACATGCAAGCAAGTCTTTGAGACCCATATTGTCATTTTGACAACAAAAGAAACAAAGCAAAAGCTTTTCATTAGTAGCACAATTTGTTGACAGAGTTCTTGAACTGTTAATAGTTAGTTGTTTATACCCAATACTAGGATTTATTATTGGTAGCTAAAGAAATCAATATATGCTCTCAAGCGTAGAAATTTCGTTTGATTTTCAGTATCTATATATATCTATATATATTTTGGGGGGGGGGGGTGCATTCGTAAGTAGAATCTGAATAAACGTATGATAGCATTTTATGGGTCAAAAGAGGCCTGAATGAAAAGTCCATGAGCCCAAATCCATCATTGGTCATGGCTGAGCCCAAATATTATGGATTTGGTGCAGCCCATTAACGACCAAGTAAAGTTTGAGGCACTAAACCATAGCTCGGCCCCATGGAAAATCCAAAAATAATTAAAGCATATCCCAGCCCACAAAACCCTTTTTCACTTGTAGCCACACGGATCTAGGGTTTGAGTGTTTCCGGCTTCCGCTACCATATATTATCATCCCGCTCAGACGGCTCCCCCCATTAGCGTCTCTCTCCATTTACTATTGTCGGTACTGGCTCATTCTCTGATACCCTTTGCTCCTTTCTCTCTGATCTTTGCTCCCTTTTCTCCGATCCTCATTTCGTTATTTCATATTTTTGGAGTGAATTGTGTTTTTCTTCTTCTTCTTCTTCTTTTAATTCTTTGTTAAGTGGGTTTGTTGGTTATTTGGTTTCAATTAATTTTCTTGTTTTGTTTACAGGTGAGAGAAACCTGCAGTTTTTTGCTTCAGTTCTATCCACCATGAGGTATGTCGAGAGATTTCCTTTTGTGTTTTGCTTTTTTTTTTTTCAGAGACATTTGTTATCTTCTTTTCACGTTGCATTTTTGTTCTTTTTTTATATATTTTTTTTCTTTTTGCGGGTTTTAAGTTTATGTGGAATACGAAGTTGGGATTTGTTTGCGAGAAATGGCGTATGGGTTACTGTTATTTTGTCCGATTTTTGAGATATATGGCTAGCCTACGTTTGTTCTTTTCTAACATGTTGGGGTCGGGGCTTCTGTTTTAGTTGAAGAAATTCCGACAGTGTAATTATGTGTGAGAGCTCAGATATTGATGAAGAATGTTTAGCGCCTTTTTATTTAAATCTCGGGCCTTTTTGAATTTAAACGATTTCCTCCGTAATGCCGTGGATCCCTTTTTCACTTTTTGATAATTAACGGAAATGGTGTCATCAGCTATTTTGTGTATTGGTGCAGTCTAGAGAAGTGAATTCTAAGTGATTATGCCTTTGTGACGGGGTTATGTTTGGGGACAAAGGGCTGAAGAAATGCCTGCAGTCATGACTGCTGAGATTACTGAGGTTTGAGTGGGTTATTCTATTGCATTCCTTGATTGATATGACAATCTTTTTTCCCACTGCAGTAAGCTTTCAAGCGAGGCATTGAGAGAAGCAATCTCGAGTATTAAGCTAAAGGCTAATGAGAAGAAGCTTAAGTTCACCGAGACGGTTGAGCTGCAGATTGGACTGAAAAACTATGACCCCCAAAAGGACAAGCGTTTCAGTGGGTCTGTTAAGTTGCCTCACATTCCTCGTCCTAAGATGAAGGTTTGCATGCTTGGGGATGCTCAGCATGTGGAAGAGGTAATTAAACCTCTAGTCCACCAAAATATTCTTCAGAACATGACCATTGTTGTTCTTAATTGCACTGTGGCTTGTGTTTTATGCAAAGAACATTGTTGGAACAATAACAAAATATGAACAATTATCTGGTGTAGCAGATTCATTTTCTGGTTGAGGTATTATGCTATGTGCCATTTCATGACTACATTAGATGTTGGTTTCTAGGTCTTATTAAATGTGAAGATTTGCTCTAACATGAATGTGAAGTGCTACTATTATTGTGGCATGTTTTTGGAATTTGCCAGCCTTATCCTGGGTTTGACATGTGTCAAGTATGTATGATCTCAATTAATGTCTATATAAATTCTTCATGATCTGTCGAATGCGTCTGGGTAGTTGGCATGTCTTAATGACAGTTGTTAATCATCTTGGTTGTTCATTTTGTACTTATTGGTTTTTCTTTGTTCGAGTACTCAACTAAGTGTGCTTGTTGTCAAATATATTTGAGACAAATTTTCTTTGCATTTCTTTCCTGCTATTGCAACTTTAACATGCTTATTTGTTTACCATGTATTGACAGGCAGAAGCAATAGGCCTGCAATGGATGGATGTGGAAGCTTTGAAGAAGCTTAACAAGAACAAGAAATTGGTTAAGAAGCTTGCAAAGCAGTACCATGCCTTTTTGGCTTCAGAATCTGTTATCAAGCAGATCCCTCGTCTTTTAGGCCCTGGTCTTAACAAGGCAGGTGAGCTTAGTGAAACTGCATTGTATTTGACTTTTTTGTATCTGTTATGTGTTCAAACGGATTCTGCATTTGTGGTTCTTATGCTTTGTCTTCAACATACGCCAATGCAGGGAAGTTCCCTACACTTGTTACTCATCAAGAATCTTTAGAGGCCAAAGTCAATGAGGCCAAGGCTACAGTGAAGTTCCAGTTGAAGAAAGTTCTTTGCATGGGAGTTGCTGTTGGAAACCTCAATATGGAGGAGAAGCAGATCTTTCAAAATGTGCAAATGAGTGTCAACTTCCTGGTTTCATTGCTGAAGAAGAACTGGCAAAATGTAAGTCCCCATTGGGTTTCATCCTTTGTTTCTCTAGGTTAGAAAATTTGTTTTTGGGTTCACCTCTTCCGTTATATTTTGTGCTGTCATCCCCTATTGTGTCAATCTAGATATGACATGATAGAAGTAGAGTAGTGATTGTTCAGTTTATCTGATAGCTAATTCACCTAATTTTTGTGGATGTTCTCATGACTAATAAAACTGGTCGATTCCTGGGTGGCGAAATTAGCCAGTTGTCACAGATCCTGTAGCAAGTTTGCCTTTTCTGTGTTTGATTTGTTAATCAGATTTCAATTAGGCATGTTTTAGTTGAATTGCGTTAAATTATTGCTAGTTGTGTCTAATGATTTCATTTGATAAAAACAGGTTAGAGTAGCAAGTTGGCCTCTTGTGTGTTTGATTTGTTAATCAAATTTCAATTAGGCATCTTCTAGTTGAATTGCATTAAATTATTGCTAGTCGACTCTGATGATTTTATTTGATAAAACCAGGTGAGATGCTTGCACCTGAAGAGCACCATGGGGCCTTCCCATCGCATCTTTTGAGTGGTCGTTAAAGGGAAAGCTTCGTGTTCCTCTATGGATAACTCATATTTTGTAGGTTTTTTGGATTGGGAAAGGTATGAACTGGGTTTGCTTTCTTCGTTTGAAAAGCTTTTGTTGCTCGATATTTACATCATTCTCTTCTTCCTATCAAGTCAGACTTTGAACATTGGTTGGAATTTACATTCGACACCCCCAGGCCCTAAGATTTCATTATGTTTAGCTATACCGCAATTTTTTATTTTACGAAAAACATACGGTGACCAACTCTCGGTAGTCAAATTGGTAAAGAGAAAAACGTTCATGCCCACTTATATAAATTGAAAATCAGAATCATGCTTCTCGGATAACGCCTTCCTCTCTCATGCGTTAACCTTCTATCCTCCATTTGATCTTCTTCTTTTGAGATTTCTGTGGGTGGTTTTCTTGGACGCATTAAGAGAACCAAACCCATTTTACATCAATAACGCCCCCCCTTCACATGCTGCTTTATCTTTTTGAATGTTGCAATTCATCACTCAGAAGTGTCGGGAGTTCGCCTAAATTATCTATAGATAAGTATGCAATTAACGAAGGATATAAAGAAACATTAACCGCATTGGACGCACGCGTACCGTGGGCTTTACCGACATTCTCGTCTGCCCTCTTTCTCTTTCTCCTTATCTAGCTGACCCTTGTTTTTTTGATTTGACATTTTTTTTCCTTTAAGATTCAACTTTTTCAGAGTCATCAGCTTCCTTCAGAAAGTCGCTGCCGGAATTCGACTCGTCTGTATACATGGCGCATTTGCAGGGCTCCCAAAATTATTATTATTTTTTTAAATACACTCAAATACACGAATAAAATCCATTTTTTTAAATAGAAGAAGAAGATAAAAAGATTGCAGAGTTTTATTATTATTATTATTATTATTATGATTTGTTGTCAAGAAGATTCGTTACCATGTGTAATGCCAGTCAGAGTGGAAATGGTAATAAGTAGTTTAAGAAACCTTGCCCAGTTGACCGGTGGACAATAAAAATTGACATAAATACGAGTTGAACTGGTAAAGAATAGAAGGTCCTCTTGAGTTTTGAGTTATCGAGAAAAAAAAAAAAAAAAGGACAACAACTTACCTGGCTTTGCTAATACATATGCCAGTCAGACTTCCTTCGACATTGGGGTTGGAGTTTGACTTGGTTGTCAAGGTTCCCCTCCTTCCTACATTTGTTACTAACCACAACATGCAAATTAATAAATTGGTTGCTAACAAGCACAAATTAGGGGCAAGGTCCTATTTACACATATATTAGTAGCCATCTAGAATGCGTCTTGTTTCCATGAATAAATTAAAAAATAACAATAAAAGAAGAAGATTGGAATATAAACAAGAAAATTTAGCTTCCTGTTATGAGTTTCCATTTGTGTGATTTTTTAAAATTATGTTATTTAAGTTGAACAAAATTAAAAGGTTAACCTTAGCTTGTGGAGGGTGAGGACCATTGGATGGGACTAGGTCAAAAACTAACGTTTTAGTGTAGTCAATAGTTAAAAGCCTAATAGTAGTTTATTGGGCACCATTGCAATAAGTGATGCAATGTCTTTTAGGTAATGAAGTAATAGGAGGGTAAGATGTCATATGTATAAATTCCATTAAATTTGGAATTGATACTTAAGGAATAATAAAACTAAAAATTTTCTTTCTTTACCTCTTCTCTCAATTCTTTCTTCTAGAACCTTCTTTCCTCGTTCTTATCCCCTTATAATACTAAAATCCCTCAAGATGTTTAATCAATTTGGTATCAAAGTAAAACAATTGCAACTATCAAAGCAACAATGGTAGTAAAAAAGGAAGACTCTATGAGATAGCTTAAAAAGCAATTTATTAGTTTGTAGAAAAATAACACAACCTTCAAGTAGTTGATAGAATTACTATCTCAGAGTTTTGCATAATTTCTAAACCAAAGTAAATTAGAGAAACTTCTCTTTAATAATTTTATCCTTATATTAGAAGAGAATACTAGTAGCCATCATGAGCAATTTAACATTCGTCCATTACCTAAAGAATTTTTAGGTAAAGGAAATTGTAACAAGGGAAATAAGGATAAATGGAGAGTTAAAGGCTTAAATTAGAGTCTTATGGTTAGTCTTTTAAACTCTGAAATAGTAAATCCTAAGGATTGGATTACGAAATACAATAGGTATTTTAGGATTTGTAATATTGCTAGTGAATATAAGGTAAAGTTACGTACAATATATTTGGAAGAATAGGTAGAGATATGGTTTAAAGGTTGGTTAGTTGAGCAAAATATGGTGACTTGGAGAAATTTATGGATGATGTGTTTGCATGGTTTAGTACTAGAAAATGTTTAGATGTAATATAAGAGTTTAATAAATTAACATAAATAGGATCCTTATGTGATTACTAAGAGAAGATTAAAGAATTAAAGGCCTTTATAAAAAAATGAGAACCCTTATATTACTAAGGAATATTTTATATTTAGTTATATAAGTGGCTTAAATGACTTCATTAAATGTATAATGAAAATATTAGAGCCAAATTCTTTAATTCATATATATGAACTATCCAAATTACAAGAGAAGGTGATACAAAGTTTAGAAAGGTTAACATATTCTTAGTAGACAACAGGAGTCATCTATTATGAATGTAATCCCTTTATCATTGGAACCTAACTTTAAGTTGCATACAAAAGGAATTAAGAAAACCAATGAATGTTGAAAATGTGGTGATAAATTCTTTTGAGGTCATGAATTTCATAGAAGGTCTTTACTTATTACTTTAGATGAAGAATTAAAACGTGAATATATGTTAAATAAGGATTAAGGGAAAAAATTTCATGACTTAAAGCTAGAAGAGGTTATAGAGGCTTAAAGGTTAATTTCCATCTTTCCAATAATAGACTACAAAAGGCTTAATACCACGTATGTGAAGGAATATATAGGAAATAAAACCTTAATGATCTTAATTAATTTTAAGAGTAAACATAATTTCCTTAACACATCTTTAGTGAAGGGTTTGCTTTACTTTTTGGCACCTAGTTATCCATTTTTTGTTACTATAAAGGATAGTTACAAAGTTATTAATAAGGAGAATATCAATAATTTTGAATAGAAAATACAAAGATAAATTTTCAAAATAAACCTCAGAATCATGAATCTAGACTCCCTAGATATAATATTAAAGGTAGATCAGTTAGAACAATTTATTCTTGTGTTATTAGATTTTAAGAATTATAAACTATCCTTTATAAAATATGGAAATACTATTGAAATTTTAGGTATATGAAAAAAAAAAACAAGAAGTAGCCTTTAAAATGTTGACTGAAATTCAGTTTCAACAACTACTAAAAAGAAAAGGAACCTAGTGTAAACTTATTTATGCCCAATAACAACTATAGAGAAGCCACAAATAAAAAAGGTAAGTATGCAACCGAAGCTTAAAGTTCCTAATGATTTGTGGTTAGTATCAAATGAATACAAGAATACCTTTATTGAACCTAAAAGGATCCCTCCCAGAATACTTCATAATTATGTATACCCTTAAAGCCAAATGCATAACCTATAAATATAAGACCTTATAAATGTCCCTATTATTAGAAAATAAAAATAGAGAAATTGGTTATTGAAATGCTTGAGTTCTCAACCATACAAACTAATACTAGTCTTTTTATCTCATTTGTACTTTTAGTAAAGAGACTGATGCAACATAAATGTTTTATGCGGATTATAGATAACCTAATTCACTTATTATAAAAAAATGAATTTCATATCTTTATCATTAATAACTTGTTAGATGAATTTCAAAAAATCACAAAAATGGAAACTCATAACACTTACCTTTATTACATTAATTGAGAGAGAAAGTGCTAGCAGATGAAGATAAGAGAAACCAAAAAAGAAGAAGAGGAAAAAAAAAAAGATAAAGGAGTAGAGTTTGTAAGGGTCAAAGAAAAAAAATAGAGAAAGAACAGGGTTTAAGATATAAAACAATATCATAGAGTCAAAACTTTAGACCTTTTTGTTGCAAAACAACATCATTTCAAATTCCCATTTTTAAAATTGACATCATTTAATAGGCTTAAAATGTTTTTTTTAAAGCCCTTTATAGGCTCTATTAAAATTAATTTTTTACTTCTTAAAAATAAGATTTTATTGAAAAAATAAGGGTAAAAATGTTTTGTAGCAACTTCTTTTTCAAAAAATTCAAACCTTTCTATCTTTTAGAAATCAAAATTTTTTGGTAAGCTAGAAGAATTTTTACATAAATGAAATGTTCAATTACTGCTAAATAAAAGATAAAAAAAGTAAAAAGAGAAAAATTGTATTGTTTTACATGGCAAACAAAAAAAATACAAGAAGCATAAACCTATCTTTAGTCTCTAAAGTCTGTTTTTAAAAAAAAAAATTTCTCTTGTGAAAATAGACATTAAACACACCAAACAAAAGAAAAAAGCTCGTATGCTAAACCATGTTGGCTCAATAGAGTCAACTTTTATGTGTAACATTTAGGTATTTTGGGTTTTTAGATTGCAATTTAGGGTGTTGTAACTTCACTATAAAAAATATAAGATTTTGAATTGGGTTTAATTTAAATTCTTAGAATTGTCATTAATGGGGTTTTATGGTTACACTTATTTTGTAAAATTAGTTATCACTAGAAATTATCTCTAATACAGTTGGAAAGTCCATTTTTATGGTGGTTAATTTGCTAGTTTTAGCTAAAGGTAATCATATTGGAATATTATATTAATCCTAACTTGGCTTAGTTACATGTAATAAGACAAGCTTTGATGCTTTGGGAAAAATGGAAGAGGAACAATTAAGTTAATTATTTGATGCTTAGCCTTTTGTTTGTAGATATTTAATACTTTGTTCATATATCAATCTCTAAGTTTGTAGCTATGAATGTGAGGGCTTTTGTTGATACCATCTTTATAAGATAAAAAAATAAGTTGATATTTTTGAAAAACATATTACTCTTTTTTTATATGGGTTATTGCTTTTTTGGACAAAGGTAGGAAATTTTCTATTATTAAATTGCTTGTTAAGGTGTTACTGTGTAGGACTAGCAATAGATTTTTTTTTTTACAAGTTCTATATATTTGATTAGAGTATTGAAGTTTTTAATTGATGCTACATATAAAATCAAGTTGCTATAAATAAAAAAAAGACAAGAAAATAATGTTTGTTTTTTTTTTAGTATAAAAGGAAATATGATTTGTGAAAATTAGAGGAGCTAGGAAATGTTTTGTATATAGGTGTATTTTTGTATGTCATTTATAATGATATTTTTATTATTAAAATTAATTTTCATTAACAATCACTTAACAAAGTACATCTTTTATTACTACACTCTAAAAAATGATATATTCTTAAAAATAAAGCATACAAAATATAATTATTCTCTAAACTTAATGTCTTTATTAGATGTAATTTCTCTTAAATATCTTTATTTAAGGTAAACTCTTTAAAGCTTATAAAAGATGTGAACATTACCCTTTTGCCATTTGCCCTTATTAATGTTATAATTTTCAATGAAATTGAAACTAGGGATAATTGAATTAGATTGGCAGTCCTAAAAGGTTTAAAGGGAAATACTACATATGTATGAAATATCATTCATTTCATAAATATGTGATAGGGCATTTATTTTATTTAGGGTTACAATAATTACTCATTAGTATAGTTATTAGATTTAATCTAATTATTAACCTAGTAAAGAAATAGATTACTCAATTACTAGTTTAATTATTAAGTCACTAATTAAATCATAATTTTTTTAAAGATGTCATCTTAACTCACCATTATATTTAAAGGTGATAATTATTCAAAATCTAATACTTTGTTATTCTTTTTATTTAGTTTAATTATATTAACATTTAACATATGATTTATTCTTAGTACTTACCTAATAACTTAAATTTTTAAGTTTAATATTTTTTAATAAAATATTAAAATTTTTCATTGATATATCTTGAGTTTAAACTATTATTATTTCTATTTAGTTGCAAATTTTTACTAGTAAGGAGAACAAATACTTTGTTCATGCTTTTAGTCCAATATACTCATGTATACAGGAGTATGTTAGAATTTAACATAGGATCTTGTATCTTACTCAATAACTTAAACTTAATGGTTAAATGAAAATATTTAGATATTAAGGTATCACTTAATCTCACTATTTACACAAAAAAAAGGAGTATATAAAAGTTTCATGTATAAAAAGTATATGGAATATGGTTACTATATTTAGCAATCAATGGATAATGAAATAATATTTAAAGTATGTTTAACACTATCTTCAAGGATAGTTTATATTCTTATAGACAATATTTTAATGTAATAAGTTTGACATTATTTTTAAAGATTGTTTCTATCATTTTTTTAATAAAAAAAAGGAGAGAGCCTAAGTAATTCACTACATGAAGTCATATTAAGCCTCTATATTAGACTTGGATTTTAAGTAATTCTTTTATACATGAGGCCTTTTTTCATATCTTTCTATTTTGCAAGGCATAAAACAAATATAATCTTATAAACAAATAAAATAAAATCTTTATTTTCAACATGGGATACAAGCCTTTTAAAAAATATTTTTTTTTCAACAAAAATTCAACCTTAACATTTTTCTGACTACAATGAGCAATATTTAAATAAATGGATAAAAAGCCATCAAAGTAAGGCTATGAATACCTTTAAAAACACAATTATCTCTTTCCAATTTAATGTATCTATTCTCTTTTCAGAAACTCCCCTATGAGTTCTTACTAACCAATACTTTTTGTTATTTTTAATTTTATAACCAATAATGGTAAATGCATGGTTCAAGCTTTTATTAAACCTAAAAGTTGTATCATCAAAGATTTTATCCTTATAACTTGCAATATTATAAATAACTTTTATGGTAATTAGTTAATATATTACTTTTAAAAGCAATGTAGCCTTACCTCAAGGATGCACAATGTTAAAGCCATTCATTCTGGTTATTAGTTGAGAAACTTTTGTCACGGAGTTAGACTCGAATCATGTTAACTTGCACAACACTTAAGTACCTTATGAGAAAAGATGAACTAAGTAAGCTTTAAAGAGTTTGAATGAGAGAGAGCTTTGCAAAGGAGAGAACTTTCAATTTAATGGTATGTCTTCCAATTGAGAGGAGTGAGGTATTTATGGTAGTTTCACCTCTTCAATGTATGACTACAATTGCTTATTCTAGATTTATATAGAATCCTTTAGATTAAGACTATTCTAAAATAGTTTAAATATTTACAAGAGAGAATTCTAAAGACTTGACATAGTCTAGAATGTTCTAGTAAAGTCTTTGGGCAATAATCGAGCTAGGCCTCTAACGAGCTTAATTTAATAATGCTTTTGGGATAGGCCATGACATCCTCTCACACTTAATTTAGTGATGTCCTTGTTAGGCCTTCATCTTTATAGCGTTGAATATGGTTAGCGAATTGTTAAAGTATATCTTCTTGTTCCCAACTAACCTCATGGTTTGGTAGATATTTCCACTTGACTAAGTACTTAGTCTAGTTAAGAACTTCTTTTTTTGTATCACCCTATTGATAAGGACGTATTCTACTTCCTTGTTGAATTTAATGATAACAGTAGTTGGTATGCACTTGGATTCCCCACAACTTGGATCTTATTTATCTTCATGAAAGGTCTTCAAAATACTTATATGGAAGACGTTATGAATTTTGAGTCTTAGGGGAAGTTGGATTTTATTGGCAGCCTTCCCTACTCGCTTGATTATGGGAAATGACCTTTCATATTTCCTTACTAAGCCTTTATACACTTTGCATAGGGACTTAAACTGGTTGGGTAGCAACTTTACCATCACCAAATCTCTTTTTGCATATTCCTTTGGGTGTCGCTTAGCATTGACCTACTTTTTCATTCATTTAGCAGCTTTGTCAAGGCAAGCTCTTATAATGTCTACCTTATCATACTATTCCTTTGCAAACTTGTAGGTAGCAGGGTTGTTTTTTTGTGTAAGAAGAGGCAATAGCACTTGGGGTTAGAGGCTGTTATCCTGTGACAAATTTGAAAGGACTTTTGCCTACTACTTTGTTCCTTTAAAGGTTGTAAAAGAATTAGGCAATATCAAGCAGTTTTGCCCAATCTCACTGGTGGAAATTAATATAGTGCCTTAGGTATTTTTCCAATAAAGCATTGATGTGTTCGGTTTGGCCATCGTTTTGGGGATAAAAGCTGGTTAAGAAGCTTAGATCAATCTCTAACAATTTAAGCAATTCACACCAAAACTTGCCTGTAAGGTGGGGATCTCTATCACTTATTATACTTTTAGGTACTCCCTATAATTTCACCACATTCTTAAAGAATAGGTGAGTTGTTTCATGAACTTTGTAATTAGTAGGGGCTAAAATAAAGGTGGTGTACTTGTTGAATCAATCAACAATCATCATGATGCTTCCAAACCCATCAGACTTGGATAAGGCCACGATGATGTCCATTGAGACACTTTCCTAAGGTCTTTTGGTAATTGGTAGTGGCTCATGTAGACTAATTGGACGTTGTTGTTCCACCTTATCTTATTGACAAATGAGACAAGTTCGTACATAGGCCTTAATATCGTCTTGCATTTATGGCTAGTAATAGCTTTGTAGAACAATGGTAAAGGTTCATGTCATACTTAGGTGACTAGTCCATAAGGAATCATAACACTCATTGAGAATGTCTCTTTATAGGTTTCCTCACTTAGAAATGAAGACTTGATTGCCAACCGTAATGAGAACCCCATTGTATAACAAGAATTGTCGAGTCTTCCCTTCATTAGCCATCCTTAATAGATTCTTGGCCAAGTTGTCTTGCAATGTGCCTTCCTTGATTCGTTCAAGGAAGTCACTTTTTGGTATGCTAACAGATAGTGTAACTAGTTCCTCCTTTCGACTTAGTGCATTGGTAACAACATTAGATTTACTTGGCTTATATTTAAGGTTGTAGTTAAATTCAGCCAAGAAATCTTGCCGACAAGTTTGTTTGGGGCTAAGCTTCTTCTGTGATTAGAAGTAGCTTGAGGCGACATTATCAGTCATAATCATAAATTAACTTCTAAGCAAGTAATTATGTACTTTTCAAATAGCTCTGTGGACAGAGATTTAATTAGATCTTGTAGCCTCTTCAAAAAATTTAGATTTAACTTATGAAAGTAACGTAGTAGCTCCCACAATTCTTCTTCTTGTTGTAGCTCCTACTGATGGGTCACCTATGATTTGATTTTCTTGATAAGCACTGGTCCATATTTTCTTTGGCTTACTTTCTTACACAGTCTTAGTTGCAAGAGAATCTCTTTCTTCATCAATCACATACAAATTTTTAGTTATTCTCTTCTCGACTGCAATATTATTGCCTTCTTTACTCTTTACCTGACAATTTTTTTTTGTGAATATTACGTTATGATCTTCATTATATAGTTTGCTGACAGATGCTAAATTATATCTGAGTCCTTCAACATGTAGAACATCTTTCAGCTTTCCTTTTCTAATGTTTACTGATTCCTAACCATTGATGTTGAGTGAATTATCATTGCTAAACTTGACTCTGCCTTCTCTTAATTTGTTTAACTTTGATAATTTACTCTTATCTCTCGTTATATGCGAAGTGCATCCACTATCAAGGATCCACTGTCCTTGCAATCAACGTTTAGTGAAATTTTAGCTATATTAGTCACCTTCCTTTTTGCTCTATATTCCTTCTTTTGATTGGCTGGAAAATAACTTTCTAATTTTTCTTAGCTTTGACTGCACTGCTTGTTTTCACTGTGCCATTGAGTGCCTTTTCTTGCTTAGGGAGAAGTATCATGCATCTATTGGTATTATGGTCATCCTGCCTGCACCTTTCACACTGTTCCAAGTCTGCTAATACAGCAAACTTATTTTTTAAAACCATTGGTTTGGGCTTCCACCAACACTCATTATCAGTATGTCCTTGCTTTTTACAACATGTGCAAGAACTCACGACAGATGTTCTCCTTTAAATTTTGTATTGTCTCCCTTTGTATGCAACATCGTGTCTTCTCAAATTGCAAACATATACTGGCCTTTTCCACCAACAGTTACTCGCCTTATTACCCCAAACTTCACAATAAAGGCAATGACCTTAAAACTGCCTCTTTTTGGGTTTGATCACAGCTTGTCTTCTTCTGTTCATAACTTGCTGTGTATGTAACGTAGCTAGCTTCTTTGCTTGTGTGACTTTCATTTTAGTCACCTTCTTCTCCTTCTTCTGTTCAGCTATAACCCTCTGCTAGCTGACTTTTTTTTCTTTTTTGAGATGTAGCAGCTATGACTAGCTCTTTAACCATATAAATCATTTTTGGCCCTAACTTTGGTTTGATAACTGTCATCTCTTCTTCAATTATCTTCACCTAAGTCATAGCCTTCCCTTTCAACTTTTGTGGCAAAGTCTCATTCTTCTTTTCTTTTACAGAGCTTATTTTTCCTACCACTTCAAACTTCTGCAAGTTCTCTTTACTCTTTTTGAGTTGTTGCTGAAGTCTCAACAACTTTATCTCTATTTCTTCAATTGTTGAAGTCCTTGAGCCAAGCTCTACTGTAAGGTCTTCATATATTTTGATATGTTCTTCAAATCTTCTCTTTAAGTCAATATGTTCAGCCCTTATTTCATCCTTTTGACTTTTAACTTCCTCAGACTTTGCTTCAACTTGTTTATATGGGCCTTCAATCTTCTTATGGTTCTGCCCCTTCTAATTATCTCCTTTGAAGCTGCTTTTAGCTTAACTTCAAGATTTGGCTCTTCTTCATCAACCTCCTCTTCCTTTTCAGAGGTTGAACTACCACCTTTAGTTGATGCCATAAAGGCATGCTCATCTGATGATTCTTCATCTTTCTCCTTATTAGCTTTTTTTATTTGACTCACATAACTCTTGAATGAGCCTCTCTTCTTCTTCTGTTGGTTGGCAATCTTCTTGCTGGACTTCTTTGATTTGAATGATGGTCTTCTCCATTTTGAATTTGGCTCATCATCACCATCCTCATCTTTATCATCAAGTTTCACTTTGCATTGAGAAGCAAAATGTCTAGTCTACCTACAACAATAACATTTCAAGGACAAATGTCTTTTTCCCTTCTTAAACCCCCTTTTGAACTTCCTTGTGAAGTATTCCAGCACTTTACCTTCATTTTCTTCCTCATCATCATCCTCACTGGATGATTCTTTCTCTTTTTTTATCTTTAAGTGTTTTATAGAATTGAAAGTTGCCTTCTTTAATACCTTTGACATTGAGGAGCTCTCAGTTGACTTTATTCTCATCTCATATACAATGAGATTCACTGGAGATCATGCAGAGACATAGAATTGAGATCTCTACTCTCCTCTATGGCTACTACCTTTGAGGCAAACCTCTCAAACAGAATTCTTAGAATTTTCTTCACAATCAATGAGTCCATCTTATTATTCCCATAACTTCTAAGGTCGTTTACAACATCAATAATCCTAGTGAAGAACTCTTGGACTGTCTCATTTTTTTGCATTCTAAGAGATTCATATTTCTCCTTGAACACTTGAAGCTTAGCCTCCTTCATTTTGCCATCACCTTCATAGACTTTTTACAATTTGTCTCATATCTCCTTAGCAGATTTGCAGTCCATAACTTTAGCATACTTAGCATTTGTCAATGCTAAAATGATGACATTTGAGGCCTTCATATTTATCTCAAACTGCCTTAACTCCTCGGAGTTTGGGTCTTTACTTTCTTCTGGAGTCACAAAACCTTCATGTATGTATTTCACCACGTTCATGCCTATGGTTGCAAATATCACCTGCATTCTCACTCTCCACATATGGTAATTGGTTTCGTTGAAGATTAGAACCTTCTTATTGTAAGTGGTGCTAGTGCTGGTACCGACTTCCATTTCTCAGTATGATAAACAAGTCAAATTTCTAGATTCCTTTAAACTAGTACACTAAGTTGTTAAGTTTCAAACTGGTGAACCTGTACTCTGATACCAATTGAAACTAGTTTATGATACTGAAAGGGGAGTGAATCAATATCACCATAATTCATAATTCGTAGGTAAGTTAACAACTTCAACCTCTTTTTAAAAGTGAACTCTTTCTCAGACTTAACTAAGGTAGATCTATTGATACCTACTAATCACAATAGTCCTCAAAGTTACCTTGCCTAATAAACAATTCAGATGTTCTTATTTAGGTCTTTGTTAGGTTATGGGTTGGCTGATACTTTAGTTGCGTTTACAACTTAATTCAAAACACAGAATGTAAAGCAAATTAAAGACACACGAGATTTACATGATTCCGTCAACATGACGTACATCCACAATGGTAGGGACTCTCCCTTACCAAGACTATCCATTATATTTAAGAATTTCAGCTACAATGGATGTCTTAATTCTCTACTTCTTTCAATATTGCAATTATTAAACAAGTATAATACAAAGAGTGTCACTTACTGTGTCTACCCTTCTTCTAGCTTGTCTTGCCTCTGTTAAATTGAAAGGCTACTCCACTGCCACTTAGAAGTTCATCGTAACGCTTTTTAACCTCTCTTGAAGAAATCTGAAAATACGTTGAATTCTTTCAATACTTCATCAAATTCTTTCTTTACGTTGTTTCACACAACTCCTGCTTTCACCGTCTCATTGTCTCCCCCGTCTCCTTGTCTCATGGCTTTACTGTTTTACGGCCTACCCTCACCTATCCGTTTCACACCTCCCATATTAGATTTTCTCCCTTTACTGTTGGTTATTGTTCATCAGTCATCCAATTTCTCTCTCCTTCCGTCAATGGTGAGTTTCTCTTTATCTATCTCTCTTTCTTGCTGTCCCACTGAATTTCTCTCTCTTACCGTCCAGTCGTTCACTCTTCTTTGGTCGTTCACCTCAATTCTACCGTCGAGTTTCTTTTTCTCTCCTTTTCATCAACTCCTTTAGTCTGGCCGTCAGGTTTCTCTCTCTTCCAATGGTTTGGGTTTTCTCTCTCTTATATTTTGGTCGATGATCTCTCTCTTTGTTTAGCCTGACCGTTAACCGTCTTTCTCTCTTTCGATAATTGTTCTTCGTTCAGCTCGACCGTCAACTGTTTCCTCTTTCTCTCTCTTGACGGTTATTTCTTTGTTGCCGTTGGTATTTCTTCTTCTTCCGGCAACGGTTACTGTTTACTCAACGACTACTGTTCACTTGATGGCTATACTGTGCAGTTACAATTTCTATTTGGCTGTCCCCTGTTCTGCAGTTCTTTTGCCATCGGTGTGCTTTGGCTGTGTGTTGTGTTTTTCTATTTTCTCTATTTGGCCGTCCACACACTTTTGTATTTTACCATGTATTTAATTGCATTGGCCTTACCCTAATTTTGTCTTCTAAAGGTCTTTATATATTATCTTCCATGAGATCTTAATAGGGCTTACTTGCAGTGAATTTATTGTTTTGCCCCTCTATGTTACTTTTACCTTCTTACCCTTCTATGTGTCTTTACTTTCTTGCATATTTAAACCTAGTTGACAACAATTATAACCCATACAGCTATGGGAACAACAACATCCGTGATGCTCCTTTCTAGTATAGTAACATGAGGCTCTATAGACTCTTTTGTTAGGACCTTGAATTTTTCACGTTTGGCTAGAATACGCTTCTCCTTTTGCCCATAAGCTTGAAGCTCAATTTGTTGCTTCTCAATGGTAGCAGCAACAATTCCTTCCTTGCTTGTCATACTCACCACTTAAGTAAGAACCAAGTTACACCTAGAATTTAATTGTTGTTCTAATACCATCAGTCATGGAGTTGAATTCAAATCGTACTAATCTACATGATACTTAGACACCTTGTGAGAAAAGATGAACTAAGTAATTCTTAGAGATTTTGAGTGAATTGACTTGGAGCTAATAAAGGCTATAAAGAGGTTAGAAAACTAAAGACATAAGAGAGAGCTTTGCAAAGGAGAGAACCTGCAATTCAATGACGTGTCTTACAAATGAGAAGAGATGAGTATTTATAGTTTCATCTCCTCAATGTGTCACTTCAATTGCTTGTTCCAGATTTCTATGAAATCTTTAGATTAAGACTATTCTAGAATATTTTAGATATTTATAAGAGAGAATTTTAGAAACTTGAGAGACATAAACATGCATCTAAAATGTTTTGGCCAAGTCTTTAGGCAACAATCGGGCTAGGCCTCCAATAGGCCTAATTTGACAATGCTTTTGGGACGAGTTGTGACACTTTCTCAAGTTACAGATGCCATCAACTCCTAAGCATAGATAATTAACTTTATTAGAAGCCTTTACTGGCTAATATAGTTAAAGCCATAATACAAAAAGCCTCTTCGGCAACCTAAGTTAATAATTTGCACTTAATTACAATCGATTAGCTCTTGTATTGAAAGATTGTTTAACATCCCCATTTGAATTTGTGTAATGGATTTTATTATTACTATCACCTTAAATGCCTAACAAGAAGTTTCATTTTGTATACTTAATCAAACTTTTGGTTAGTCAATTAAAGTATGTTTAAGGTTCATAAATTAAATGCATACATTTGATCAAACTACATAGTATCCATTATCTTATGGTTACTTAGTTTAAGAATAGATTATTGCCTATTACACTAGCCTTGCTATCAAGTTATTAAACATATTAAACTTGTGCAAAAAAAAGTTAAAGATAATAAACAATAGGTTAACATGTCAAAAAATTGTAAATGGTTTGAAATAAAGACTTTTTGATCATAAGTTTTCAAAAAAAAAAGAAGTTCAATTAAAAGTTTAAATTGTTAAGTAAATTTTAAAAATAAATTATATATTATATTTTAACAAAACAACTAAGAAGTTAACACGATGAAAATTTGATAAAATCCCTATATAACATACAAATTTATCAAAATTTTATATGTTTTTTTAAAAGTTTTTTGAGCTTTTAACTCTAATAATGACCAAAAGATTACAAAAAGTTATATGTTTATAACTTTATTTTAAAATTGAATCACAATTAGCATATAACATAAAGAGCCCAACTTATAAAGTAAGCAACTCCTTGGATTTCATTTCACCAAAAAAAAGAAAAAAACAAGATGAAGAAAAATGACCTAAAATGTTATATTAATAGTTCATAAACATATTGCAATTGTCTTAATCCTTAACAGAGGTAATAGCTCTTCTCTTTCGTCAATCCATAATAGGTTGAATAGGTGTTTTAGTTCCATAACTAAACAAACTTTGGTAAGATGAGTTCTAAGATATAGAAATTTTAAATCAATGTTGTAATCCAATTTTCTCATGTATGACATTTATAAATTGGTTAATCCCAATTTTGTAAAATATGCTCCCTTTTTTGTTGAAAATTTTTTTTCTTAAATATGTTAAAGTATTTCTTTTGCTTTGTATTGTCTTTATACTCTTAGCCACATCAAAGTATCCAAACTTCATGCTTTTGATAGGTAAAAAATAAGATGATCCTGAAAATAAAAGAATTGCTTTAAGTTATATATCTAAAATTATTTTCCTAAAAGTAAAATTTACCCTTATAAGAGTGTAACTGGGTTTTAAAAAATTTCTTTATAGAATATAATAAAATACACTTAGCTATAATTTATACTATTAAAATTAAATTTTTAATAAATTTATATATTATTAAAATTATTCTATTAAGAAACAACATATTTTCATTTTTTTAAGAAGAACAAATTATTATATATATATGTATATAAAATAATTAATGAGTCATTTAGTTAAATAAATATATGTTAAATTTAATAGATATAATATTTTTTATGTGTATTTTATGAAAAAATATATTTTATAACTGCTAAATAAATTAAAAAATATATATCTAATTTTTATTTAAAAAATATTTTAATAATTTTTTAATAAATTAAAAATTACTTATATATGTGTCTAAATAACTACTAAGCACATAATTACATATCCCCGTGTGAATCATCATGCACATGTGTTAATGGTGAGGAAGTAAGAATGATGAAATTTTATGATTTAATTGTTTAGTAGTTAATTCATTAATTTATTTAGTTATTTTTTTTTAGAAGACTATTATTTATATTGATTTTATAATTATTTTTTATCAATTACATTTTTTCAATTTATCAAATAAAAAATAAAAAAAATTTATCAAAAAATATTTACCAGGATCAGCTGCTAGCAGCTGAACAACTCCAAACACTTTCTAAAAATAAATGACACGTCAGCAGGACTTTCCGACGTGGCAGACCGACAATAGTTCCTTCCACGTCATACTACACCTCGTTAACGTGCGCGCTCTTTGCTTGTTCCATCTAACCTACACCAATCGGCCTTCACTCTCACGGCCGCGCCCTTCAATTTTCCATCGGCTGTTTGTTTCCTGAAAGCAAACAGAAAAAAAAAACAGAGAGAGAGAAACAAAAATGGCAGTCCGAGCCACGGTGTTGCGGTTCCCGATGGACCAAGACGCGCAGGAGTCATCGGGACTCCCGTGGGGGGTGACCGTGACGCCGTTCGCCTCCAAGGAAGAGAACGGGCTGCCGCCGGCGTACGGATCGGACGGCAATTTGCTGCCTCGGTGCGAGAACTGCTACGCCTACTTTAACACTTACTGCGAGCTCGATCAGTGGGCCTGGAGCTGCGCGCTGTGTGGGACCCTCAACGGGCTTTCCTCTCAGTCCATTGCACGCTACTCGCATCCTCAGTCCTGCGCCGAGATGATTTCCTCGTTTATCGATCTCGAGTTGCCCAGTGAGTAATTCTAGGGTTTTGTTTTTTTGTTCTTCCTAGTTCCTTGTTTGCATACGGAGATATTTCAATCATAAATTGTTTTCCTTTTTGTTTTAATCTAGTTGAGGGTTCAGACGAAGAAATGGTGCAGGCTCGTCCAGTCTATGTTGCAGCCGTTGATTTGTCATGTAAACTTCATTCATTTCTTGTGTTTAGATATTTTTCCCCAATTTTGATGTTAGCGTAAGTTTTCATGCTTAGCTCTTTAATGTGATCTTTTTGTGTAGCATCTGAAGAGTTTTTGGAGCTGACAAAGAGTGCGCTGCAAGCAGCTTTAGAAGGTTAAGATAATTGTGTTTTGTTCATTTCTTTCTGTTGCTTCAGTTTGAATCACTTTCTGTGATTGCTTACAGTTTTGTTTATGGTTTCTTTTGCAGCTCTTCCACCCAGTGCTCTGTTTGGGCTGGCTACTTTCAGTCACAAAATGGGGTTGTATGATGTTCAAGGGCCCATTCCAGTTGTAAAGAATGTTTTCATTCCTCCGGATACGGAGGGCACACTGCCAATTGAGCTTGAGGATGTCATGCCTTTGCTGCAATTCTTGGCCCCAGTATGATAATCATGGCATTTATCTTTTCTGAATTTTGAGTTATTATTTCGTTCACTTATCTAAGAATGCATTGTGATTGAATTTGCTAAATGACAAGAAAGATTAATCCAGGTAATTGTAACAAGAATAAGTGGCAAGTGTAGCTTAAATGGGTGGGATTATGGTTTAACATCATTGGACATTCAAGATTGAAATTTGATTTCACTTGTTTATGTAATTCAATAAGAGCACCATCCTCAGTCTAGAGTATTTTTACAGGTGGACAATTGTAAGGATCGTATCACATCTGCATTTGACATGCTCAGGCCAACAACTTCATGGGAGAGAACTACAGCTGCAGGTCAAGGACTAGATGGTGTTCTAATGGGTGGGCGAGGTTTTGGTGTGGCAATGGAAGCCCTATTCAAGTACCTTGGATCAGAATATGGAAACACATTTGCTTTAGGTCCGCAATAAAATTTCAATTTCATGTCATTCCTTTCTAGATCATAATTAAATATCTAGGCCATGTTGCAACTTGCTTTGGCCTTTCCCTCACTCCCTTCTTTTCATAAACTCAAAGATGAATGTTGTCCTGGTTGACAATGAGCAGCTAGAGTCTTTGCCTTTATATCTGGTCCTCCTGATTATGGAGCTGGTCAATTAGATACAAGGAGGTATGGTGAACAGTATGCTAGCAAAGGTGAGGATGCAGACAGGGCTTTGCTTCCAGAGCAGACTCCTTTTTACAAGGATTTGGTAAATCTGGTTTGACTTTTTCCTTTTATACTCTTAAGCTCTGAGAAATGTGGGTATTGACATTTATGTTGCAGGCTGCTGTCGCTGTTCAGGCAGGTGTTTGTGTGGACATATTTATTGTGACAAATGAATACACAGATTTGGCATCCCTTAAGTTTCTTAGCATTGAAAGTGGAGGCTCATTATTTCTGTATTCAAGTACTGATGACTCAACACTTCCCCAGGACATGTGAGTCAAAAACACATGAGAGCTGACATTCTATATCAGTCAAAACTGCATTTATTGGTTGTTCATCAATGAAATGTTATGATGGCTTGAAGTGCAATCATCTATGTGCCACGTAATTAAGCATGTTTTATTGCTAAAACAAGCAATTGTTTTCTATAATGTTGATTGTTGACACTTGTTTACTTGTTTGTTATTGCATGAAAAGATGTTCTTTTGCACCCTTGTTTTGCAGGTATCGGATGCTAAGCCGGCCTTATGCTTTTGGATGTGTACTGCGATTAAGGACATCTTCTGAGTTCAAGACTGGTCATTCTGTAAGTGATAGTGATTATTTTCAGTTTGCTTGTGAGCTGTTCAGCTAGTGATACACACATAACATTCTTGATGTACCTATTGCAGTATGGTCATTTCTTTCCAGATCCACAGTATGAAAATGTTCAGCACATCATTTGTTGTGATTCTTATGCCACCTACGCATATGACTTTGATTTTGCCAATGCAACTGGATTTTCCAGGTATGGCCATTTTTTGTTGCCAAAGTGCTATATTCCTTTTTCTTGCTGGAATTGACTAATTGTTATGTGCAATTTGAGTATAACTTTTAGCTAAAGTTCAAAATGATCCTATGAAAATTTCTTAACATATTTATTTCATTTGTTTTGAACAGAAAAAGGGGGGGGGGGAAGAAAAAGACGGTAATTAATCTCAAGGCTTTCTAGTCTATGGAATCTGGTTGGCCTTTGGAGTAGATGCAGTTACACGCACCCTGTATTTTCATTTCCCAGTTAATTTCAAGATTGGGCAATGATAGGTTTTATGCAAAGACAATAGCCTACATTTGTTGCAGTTGATAAAACATGAAATAAATGGACTTTAGTTGAGATCCTCTCTCTCTCAGGTACTTGCATGCTCACCTTCACACACAAATGGCCACACGTGTGCTCAGATTTTGAATGCTGTTGATGAGGATATACTTCACAAATTCATACTGGAGTTGACTTATAAGCAGATGGATGACTGATATGTCCAGTTTTGAATTAAATTTGATACAATGTTTCAAATTCAAGTTCTAGGTACTAAGTCATTACAAATTGCAAAATCTCATGAAAATTTGTTTTAGATGTCAAACTTTCAAGGCTTAGCTCTGCCTTGCTTTTCTTTTAAATCTGTTTTGTATAGTCTTTCCTCCTGCCCTCTCCAAAAAAGGAAAAGAAAGAAGGAAACCTGTTCTCTCATACACTCATCATAGATGGTTTCTGATCTAGAATGAATTGACATGAACTGTTATATGACTACTTTGCAGATATGCATCAGAACAACCTGTGCTACAGATTGCATTTCAGTATACAGTTGTAGTGCCCCCTGAGGAGCTTTCAAGTTCAAGACCACTATCTGGAAGCAGGTACGGTCAAATTGATAATATTTCTTGGCCATTTATTGTTCCATAATGAAAACAGAAATTTAAGTTTGATATCTAGGTATTGATGGAAATACTTGCATTGAGTCTTTTGATGATTGAAACACTAGGACATCCTAGCTTATTAATGATTGCCCTTTTTGGTTTATGGGCTGATTTATGTGTTTTTCTTTTAAAAAGAGACAAGCATTCCCTCAAAAGACGATTAAGAATCCGAACATTGCAGTATGGAATTGCTCAAAATGTCAATGAACTTTATGACAGTGTTGATTCTGAAGCCATTCTGTCAGTGCTTGTGCACAAGGTATTCCCCCCTTCCTTCTCTCCTTCTCTCTCTGCAGTCAATCAATTGAAATGGGAAAAATGAAGTGCATTTGTATTAGAGATCATTGGCATGGTCAATGCTATAGGCCCAATTTTAGCTTCCAACAATTTAAAGATGGGCCTAGTTTGAACAACTTATTACCAGCTATTCAGATTTGTGCTCCTCACTTGCATTGAGTGTCCATAAGAATGGATCTTCTTTCCTTCACATGTGTCCTAATCTCCCTGATTGTCCAAATATGACATTTCATCTATCCTATAGCAACAACAACAAAAACTTAATCCCAAATTTAATTGGGTTTTTTTCATGATTTCATTCTAGTGTTTTGTTCTATTATGAACTAAGTTTTGTGTGAGAAGTAATTGTTCTTAATAAGATTTCCAAGTCAACTTAGGTTATCCCCTACCTGTTCTTCTCACTATCCATATGGATTTGGTCACCACTCTTAATTGTAGTACTTGTAGTTCTGCATCGATTATATACTTATCACAAACTTCACTCCCACAAGTAATCTCCAACTAGTTCTACACTTACTTTGCTATGAATATCCTTTCTTATTCAGTCCTTCCTAGAGTGGTCACAGAGCATTCTCAACGCCACTACACTCATTTTTGGGAGATGCCTTATGGCAGCTCATTTATTCAATGGAACAAAATATTGGTTGTACTAGTCTATGTTTGAGGTATATCCTAGGTTGTAGAGTGCACCATTTCTTCTCATCCAGTCTCTTTATGGGCTTTGCGGTATTCTTTGCTAAATGTTCTGGGTAATTAATGAAAGCTTTACACATTATCAGTTTAGTGTGTTTTTAAACTTCTTAAGCTCTTAGATGCAGGTTCTCCCTTGGATTTTCACTTCCACATGACTCCATGTAGTAGCATTGTTGTTGAGTTATGTATGCTAACCTGTTGGATTAGGGCTGGCCCTGGAGGAGGGGAAGAAAAGAATATGGGCCACAATGATGGCTCTCGTGTGATGTTAATGAATTGGCAGGGTTAGGTGATGGATGGTAGAAAAACTAGGAAGGAACTTTGAGTTGTGAAAAAATGTATCCCTGTACATTTTGCTCTTTCATGGGCATATTCATCCAAATCATTATACTTAGTATCTCTGATACTTCTAACTTGGAACTGTTGTCACAGAGCCAAGAGGCTTGAGAATTATTAAGGGGAAGGTTGATAGAATTGTTTTCCAGTTTCTCAAGTACTATGATAATTATCACAAAATGAAATACCCTGTTTCTCTTGATTGAACTACTCATTGTTTACTGATCTTTCTTTCTGTTCTTTAGGTTATATTAGCCTCTTTGGAGCAGGGAGTTCGGGAGGGTAGGATGTTGCTTCATGATTGGCTTGTAATCCTCACTGCTCAGTATAATGATGCTTATAAACTTGTTCAGTATAAAAATGGAAGTTCAATTACCAGCCAGGTTGATGTGGCATTCTTACAATGCCCACAGTTGCAGCCATTACCTAGATTAGTTTTTGCACTACTTCGTAATCCTCTACTCCGTTTTCATGAAGAAGGTGTTCACCCTGACTACCGGATCTACTTGCAATGCCTTTTCAGGTATTTGACATCAAACTGTTATCTTGTCAGTAGATCATAGTAACTGTTTTAAATAATTTTCTTTGAAAGATTAGGTTACAGGTTAAATTCAATGAACGATGAATTTTGATTTCCAGGAAAAAGTAGTGTTCAAAGGATTAATTTGTTATTATTCTTCTACTTTTCAGTATGGATGGGAAGATGAAAAGCATCCATATTTGAAGCAAATTGAGACTAAGTACTAGTGCAAATTTTCACTACCTTTCACATAGGCTTCAACTGGTTTTATTAAGTGGTTGCTAATGTTGAAGTGGTGTAATGTTACTCTTATGCAATACCAATATGGTACTTCATGAACTGTGACCTTTCTGTGCCTCACTAATGGGTGAATTACAGATTATTTTATTACAGATGCAAAGTACGTGTTTTATAGTTTCCCTATTGGCTATGTTCTTTAGTTATGTGTTCCTGTTTCTGTAATACTCATGCTGTACAAGTTGTTATAGATATTGGGGGTTATATTTCTGTTGTTGGTACTGTTATGGTATGTGGTGAACCAGAATTAACTATAACCAAATTGCTTATCCAAATCTTTTGGTGCAGTGCACTGGAACCAAGTTCCCTCCATCGTGCAGTATATCCTGTATTGATGTCGTATTCTACCCCAGAAAAACAAGCATATCCACGCCACTCATTGAGTCGTGCTGCCCTGATTACCAGTGGTAGTCCAATATTTTTCCTTGATGCATTTACAACTTTAATTGTTTTCTACTCATCTACAGCCGACCCTACACTTCCTTTTCCTCCTCCGCAAGATTGTGAGTTGCTATAAATTTTATCCCCATTTCAATTTTGGAGAAATGAAATATTAGGGAACTTGTTCTGCATTTCCCTTTTTGAGTTAATTTCTTCTTCTCAGGTTTGTTAAGGAGCACAATTAACAAATTAAAGCAAGATAGGAGTATCACCCCAAAACTCATTTTTATCCGTGGGGGTCAGGATGATGCCTCCATTTTTGAGAGCTACCTCATTGAGGAACAGGATGTTGATGGTAGTGGCTTGACTAGTGTTATGGGTTTTGTTTCATTCCTTGAAGATATCACCCAGAGCGTGTTGGAATATCTGAAATAGAGGGCTAAATTTAGAACCTAATCATTAGTTACAAGCACAAGAAACGTTACTGGAAAGACAGTCTTCGGGATTTGCCTGGGTGGGATCAGAAGCAGGCTCAATACTGGTACATGACAGGGCATCAAATTGACAGGCCGTGTGCCATGATTTTGTACCTGTTATTAGCACTTGAAAGGCCCCTCTCACAAATTACAGAGAGATCACGCATAAGAACACACAATCCTCATGGTAATTTAAGGTTTCAGGCAATTGAAAATGGCCGTCTGCTGAGAGATGGTTGGTAGTTTATTATTCTTTTTGCATCACAATTTTGTTGTAGCTGTAATTGGTGTTTCAATTTCAGTACTCTGTCGAGCAGTTGAGTTTCCAAGAATGCTGTTCTGTTGTTGTCCTCTTTTCTTTTTTCGGACTGGAAGTGAGAATGTAATGCTTTGTCTAGCCATGGTGTTCTGTGTATATTCTTTGTTCTTGTTCTGCATGAAAATGCATTCATGGTGGAAGGAAGATTGAGCAAGGCAATTCTGCCAATATAAGCAATGCAAAGGTACGATCTTCAACTACCCATTAAATGTTCTTACGCTTGCCCAACTCGTTAATCTTCTTTGTCACTTTAAGAGCGCTGCTGCTCTCGCTCTCTTTCTCACTCTCTTTCCCCTCTTCTACTTTCTGCTGAATAAATAATTTAAAAAACGTTTCAGAACACAATGATTCTATGTTTATTCATTACTGTTAAAAAGCAAAAAGGGGGAAATCTGATTGAATTAGCTGATTCAATGTGGAAAGGACAGATAATAGTTATCTGTTAAATGACGGTAATGATTTTTTAAACTATTGATTTAAAATAAAAAAAATCTAATACATTGCATGCGTAAGTGACAGTTGTACATTTTTAACGAAAGAGTATCTTTTGGTCATGAAGTTAGGTTTTGATTGCACTAATTTATAGTATAATTAAATGTTTTATAAAAAAATGAATTAAGTAAATATTAAAGAGTTTGAGTGAATTTACTTAGAATTAAGAGATGTTAAATTGAAAGTATGAGAGATAATTTTATGAAGATTTTTTTTAATTTAATAATATATCTTATAAATAAAAGTAGTAAGATATTTATAGTAATTTGGTTATAATTATTTGTTTTAAATTTTTATAGAATATTTTAGATTAATATTATTTTAAAATAACTTAGATATTTATAAAAAAATTTAAAAATTACATGTTTAGAATATTTTTATTAAATTTTTGGGTAACAATCAGGTTAGGTATTCAATGGACCTAATTTACATTTTGATGTTGAAATAAAGAATAAAGAAATAATATTTTTTTATATTTAAAAAATTCACATATAAATTTATTTATTTATTTATTTATAATTGAAGCCAAAAGCTTCAAATTGAAGCGGCAGCAGGAAAACAAAGCCCTCTGAATTTCCCTTGTTTTTAGACCTACCAAACTATGTGGTGCTGTGTCTTGTTTAAAAATGTCTTCTTGGTAGAACATTGCAGACAAGTTCATAAAGTTTGAACCTTCCTAATGTTCTAGAAGCTCAACTGGACACTATGGTGTTGCCACTGTACTTGCCAAGATTAGTTTTCTAGCTTCAACTCAAGTGTTTCCTCTAGAATTCATTTTTCTATCAATTTCGTTAGTCAGAATTGCTCGAGAGATTTTTCAAACACGTAGTTAACTTACTTTGTCTTCTTATGTTTGACTTTGAAATCTTTTGAGTCCTTATAATCAATATTTGTTCAATCAAGTTTACCTTTGCTGTTGTAAAACAAGTAGTTAACTTTGGAATGTCAATTCTAAACTTTCTATTTGAATTTACAATGTTACAATGCCTCTTATAATGAGGTTATAAGTCAATGAAGAAAGAGTATCATTGCCATGAAGTTTTTGTTTTGTTTTGAGCATGTTCTTGGGTTTTCTTTCTTCCAGCATATTCTAAACTATTACGACAAGCTCATTGGGATAATTGAGGCTTGACGAATGTGATAGAGAGCATAGCGTTGATTGCATTTCTTTTTGTTTAAGGTTATGTGTATTTTGATTTTGAAGTCGCCACTAAATGTGATGTGTGATTGAAACGTTGTAAGTATCTCAATAAGAAGCAACAACCAACAAAGTAGTTATTTGTTGGTACCTATAGCACCAGAAACAACAATAATGAGACATGGCTTGTCGATAGTAGTTGTACCAACCACATGTTTCCTAATCTAGAAGTATTTAAATTCCTTAACGAGACTTTTAAGTGCAAAGTTAAAATTGAAAATAGAGAATTTCTTCAAGTCAAGAAAAATCCGCATTAATACAAATATTAAAATTATTTCAAATATGTTATGCGTATCCAATATAAGTAAAAATTTACCATATGTCGGACAACTAATTGGAACGGGCTATTTCTTGTTTAAAGACAAATCCTACTTTATTCTTGACGCTTCTTATGCCTATTTAGCTACTATACCAATAAAAGGTAAAGGCTTTCACTTGGACATAATGACACTTCAAAATCATACACGTTTGCTAATGCTGATAAGTCTATTTTATGCCATAAAAGACCTGGTCATTATTATTATGTTGGTGTGCAAAAAATAGAAAACAAGTAGCTTGTTCTTGAAATGCTTGATACTGTTCCATTTAAAGGTGTATATGAAATCTTCCAATTTGGAAAGCAATCAAGGCTTCCTTTAAAGTTAAAAAGAAACTGCAAGTCATGCATTCGTATCTTTTTCAAATAGAAGTCTAGGATAATTATTATATTTCAAAGATTAACAACCTAGATTAAAAAGAAATCAAGTTAAATAATTAAATTTCTTAAAATTAATAATGACTTAAAATTCATGTCTAAGGTAAATGAAAAGAATATAACCATTATGCAAATGTCTAAATACTTATTGCCTAAAAGGAATATACCTAAAAGATTTTGGATAAAAGTAACAATAACTTTTATCTCTATTAAGGGATTACCAATTAAGGCATTATTAAATCTCACTCATGAAGTTTAATTTGGTACAAAACCCTTTGTTAATCATCTTAAGGTGATAAAGACCTTTCTCATACTAATAGGGGGATGGGTTGAATCAATATAAGATATTTATTTTTTACAAATTTATCCAGATTAAACCTCTATGACCTATTAAAATCTATGATCTATTTTATTTTCTTTATGTAGAAATGATTGTATGAATATCAAGCAAGCATAAGCAGGCAAAAACATACAGATTTTTTTACATGATTCACTCACAATGTGTGAGATATATTCATATTGTGATAAGATATCTCTTAGATTACATGATCTACTTTTGTTATCAAGGGATACAAATAATGTAGTGGAAGGATCTCTCCTTAACCACTGTGGAAGGTTCACTTTTTAACTACTTACAATGATCTTTTGATCACCCCAAGGGTTTTCCACTCTTTTACAAAGAAGTATATAAAAAGGTTATGACAAAAACTCTTCTAAGAAAGATCTTTCCATGTGTATAGGCTACTGTAATAAAAAAATGATATGCTCCTTTAGAAGCAAGAAAAAAATGACCTTAAAAGACTCTAGATATACCTTTATTGTGTGCTCTCTTTTTTCTTTTATCTCTTGGATAATTCCTCTTACTGTGTAGGTACACATACACTTTTTCTTTGTATTTTTTTTTCTATTTTCATTTCTTTTTTCTATTATTCTCACATTTTCTTTTGGTGGCTGCATGAGTATTTATATGCTTTAAATTTAGGATTGCCCTACCATCAATAGTTAACATTGATTCCCATATAAAAAAGACCTTTTAAGATACTTCCATCTGGCACCTTTCTTATGGCCCTCTTGCCACGTGTCTTTATCTTTTAAAACAAGTCATGTGTTTTCATAAAACTGGTCATGTATCGATCACATCAAATAGTTACTAGTGCATACTGATGATCCAGTCAGCCATTTGTTTAAGTTCAATAGTCCATACATTGTATAATCCCTATCTTTGAAAATAGTATCCATAATAGATATGCCATGAATGAGTAGATTAGAATACATGGGTCAAATCATAAGTTTCAACTGACTCTCATCAACTGAATAAATTAGCTGCTAACACTTTGTAAATTCTACAAACATATCTCAAAGGCACTCATAATATCAAGTCAATAAGGATAAATATATGAGATATTGTTAACAATAAATCTAACATTAGCCATAAAAGATGGGTTCAACATAAGGTATTTAGGGGTTTGTGTTAGTTTATGTACCTTAAATTAAAAGAGACAAATTAGATCATAAAGTTGTAATACCTATTTTCATTAGTTATACCAATACTTTTAGTAGCTATAAAATCAACAATTTAAGAATAAGAAAATATTAAGTCAGTAAAGATTTTAAAGTCAATGAAAATAAGAGGTGGAATTATGATAGATCCATTGTTGAATCTATCTTACATCAATTATTAAGAGATTCACTACCTTAAAATCTAAATAGAACGCTTGCAAATGGTGAATCTAGTAAGGAAGATCCTTAACAGAACATGGATATTAACTATCTTTTATGAAAGATGCAATAAAGTAGCACTTAAACTTGTTAGCTATAAAAAAGCTATTGTAAACTTAACTTAGAGGAAGGCAATAAAGGAAGAGGTGAGCTTTGTTTAGAAAAATGGCATCTAGATTTTGATTCCATAACAAGAGAAAAAAAAGTGTTAAAAATCAAATTTAATATAGATAATTTAGTTAAAAATTAAAAATCAAACTAATTGCAAAGGGTTTCTTTTAACAAACTAATATAGAATATATTAAAATATTTTCCCTAATTATAAGGTTGTTCATCATAAAAATTTTATTTGTTATTAGAGTACAAAAGAATTGACTTATACATTAATTAGATGTAAAATCAATTTTTTTAATGATAAACTTTAAAAAGAAGCTTTTAGTGATCAACCTAAAGGCTTTATTAAGGAGAAAAGGAAAAAAAAAAAGAAGGTTTACCTCCATAAGAAAGCTATCTTTGGTTTAAAGTAGGCACATTAGGCCTAGTACAAGAAAATTTATGAGTATCTATTTAAACTTAGCTTTATCAATGAAAAAACAATATAGATGATTTTATGATTTTTGGTAACTACTCTAAGCTAGTTAATCTATTTAAGAAAGAGATGAATGACCAATTTGTTGTGATTGACCATGGTAGTACAAATTATTTTCGTAGTTTGGAAATGCATCAAATTAAGCAGTGTTTATATAAACTAGATAAAATATATAAAGCATTTATTAAAAAAATTTCGAAAGACTTCGACAAAAATTCAAAAACTCCATTGACTCTTGATGATAAATTTCAAAAGGATGATGGATCAAATACAATAAATGCAAATAAGTAAAGGATTCTCAATGGATGATTATTATTTTTTTCATTCCTATAACTAATATCATATACTCAGTAAACTTGATGCCAAGCTTTATGCACTTACTTAATGAAATTTCTTTTAAAATGACATAGAGCACACCATGAAAATTATTTTTTATTATCTTACAAATTAAATTTTATAATTTATTCATTTATTTTATAATATTTTAATTTAATTAAAAATTTTAGTTAAATTATTTTTTAAAATATGTAAACCATTCATTTTTTTTATTTTGATTTGTCATGAATTTTTTTAATTAGACACTTTAAAATGTTTAGAAGAAAAATGGCAATTATGACACTAAACTTGATGAGCCAAAGGCTAGAAATAAATAATTTAGGTAATAAGTGCTTAGGTGGAATCCATAAATTGGTATCTCTTTGAAATTCAAGATTTGTTGAGTAGAATCAATGTTTTCCAAATTGAGGAATTGTGAACTAGCTTACATTGATGGCATGTTGGTGTTTTTCTGAAACTATTAAAGATCATTACAAACATCTTGATGGGGTTTTCAGAGTAGCATGCACTTCAGGCTTAGTCCTTGGAAAAAAAAAAAGTCACAGTTAATCAAGCAGGAGATAGAATATGGAATATCTTAGTATGATACTCAAATTAGACAGTATTTAACTCTAACCACATATAGGTAAAAAGATACTCATATTGGACAACAATGTCACATGTGTAAGTCATCCATGCACTTGGATGGGAATGTTAAATATTGTAAGAGATTACTTTCCTAATCTTTCACAGTTAATGTGACATTGACAAGAAAGCTTAAGAAAAATCAATTTTCATGGTCTAAGGCAAATATGGATCTTCTTGAAAAATTTAAAGAACTCTGCTCAAGTCTTCCAAGTCTTAACTTGCCTATTACTTATAATGTCATATGATATGTTGTCATTGATGCTTGTGATACAGGATATGACAGTGTACTTTAGTTATCCTACAGGGAAGAAAAGGAGAAGCATATAGCAAGATATGTATTTGGTTCCTTTACATCAATAGAAGAAAAATACTCTTCTAATGAAAAGGAATTTCTAGTTGTACTTAAGGTGGTAAAAGCTTTTGAACTATTCATAGCAAGAACAGAGTTTGTTATTTTAAACTGACAATGTTTCTATCTTAGCATGGTTATAGGGCAAGATCCCCAAGAGTAACTTAAATAAGAGGTTACTGAAGTGTGGCACACTTCACTAACACATCTAATGTACATTCCACAAAATATCAAAAGAAAATATAATTTTCTTTTTGATTGTTTGAACAAAAATGGATGCACTTAATATATCTATCATGAATGGCGTACTTCGGTAACTATAGGAACTATCTAATCAAGTTGCATAATTATAAAAGGAGAATTAGGAGCTTAAAGCTTTAAATTCTCAATAAAACCAAAGTGGAAATCCAAAACTTCATAGCTACAAGGAAATGTTTCAAGTTTCTAAATCCTTTAGAGAGGAATCTCTACTGATAGTACCTCTCTTATAGGTGTTAACACCTAGTTGGGAACCTTAGCACGCTGTGATGAAACATCCTTGGATGATTTATGCTTGGTAATCGTACCTAAAATTGACTTATCATTGAACGAGCCTAACCTAACTCTAGAAAGTTTAAGAAAAATTAATTTTCATGGTCTGAGATAGATATAGATCTTCTTGAAAAATTTAAAGAACTCTGCTCATGGCTTCCAAGTCTCAAATTGCCTATTTATCATAATGTCATGTGGTATGTTGTCACTGATGCTTGTGATATAGGATATGGTGGTGTACTTCAATTCTCTTATAGGGAAGAAAAGGAGAAGCATATAACAAGATATGTATCTAGTTTCTTTACACCAATAGAAGAAAAATATTCTTTTAATGAAAAAGAGTTTTAAACTATACTTAAGGTGGCACAGAGAACTTGCATAGGATACATAAAAGATAAAATTTTGCTTGATGATTTCTAAATGCTCCTAAACTAAGTCTCTTTTCCTTTATTTATAGATGGAAGGTTGAAGAAAAGTGAAAGAGAAAGATAAGGATTAGGGGACAAAATTATTGAGTCTGAGTTGTTAATGAGTCATCCTTCAATAATTCTTTACATGCGTTAAAAGAAATAATTGTACTTAATTATTCCTTTCAAAAATTATTTTGTCTTGATGCGTCGGCACCTAGTAGATGAGTCCATATGGGGTTCATCATGATTTTTTTGTGACAGACAAAGGAAAGTGTGTCTTTTGGAAGTGTGTTATGATTAAAGTTGTTTTATTTTCTTGGCATTTTTTATTGTTTAAATAGGGCCATTGTTTTGGGGAGGGATGCTACACATGCCTTGAATGAATGCAAAGTCTTTTTCATCATGGTACACTAGAAGTGTCTGGCTTTTATTGTTATGTTGAACTATCCATAAAGAAATTCTTTATACCATTTAGGTATAGATTTTCATAGAATTCTTTAGTATTTGTGAGATTTTGCATATATCATAAAATTCTTTAAACCAAAGTATTCTCAATATGGTGAGGATTTGATGGAAGACATATTGTACTAATTACCTACCTTAAGAACCCTTAAATCAATTTGTTATGCATGCCATAGAAAACTAGGAAACAAGTTGAGTTGATCAAATCAGAACCCTAAGGAAACTAAGTCCTAAAAGCCCCGATCTTAAGATGCCATAAAGGTTGATCACTCCTTTGATAAGTCAAGACAATGTATTCTTTCAAGAACACAAGAAAGTAGAGCAAAGGTTGCTAAAAAAAACCTCAATCTTGTTTATCACCTTAATCAATGGTGTAGCTATGATATTAAAATTTTAATGAACTTCCTATAAAATCTAGCTAAACTATGGAAACTCCTTACATCACTTATGCTCTTAAGTATATCCCATTCTTGAATAGCTTTAATTTTCTCTTTATTAACCTTTATGCCATGAGTGGACATAACAAATCCAAGAAAAGGACATAATCATTACAAAAGGCATATTTCTTTAAATTTGCAAACAATTTCTCTTTTTTTTTTTAGCACATTAAGCACATAATGCAAATGTTCAATATGCTCTTCTAAATTATTACTATATACTAATATGTCATCAAAATAATTCATAACAAATTTTCTTAAGAAAGGTCTTAAAACATGATTCATTAGTCTCATAAAAGTACTAGGTACATTAATTAAATTGAAGGGCATAATTAACCATTCATACAGACCTTACTTAGTCTTAAATGTAGTTTTCCATGCATCACCTTTCCTCATCCTAATTTGATGATACCTACTTTTAAAGTCAATTTTAGAGAAGTAAAAAGCATAATGTAATTCATCGAGCATATCATCAAGTCTAGGTATAGAATGTTGATACTTAACTGTTATTTTGTTAATAGTTCTACAATTAACACACATCCTCTAAGATTCATCTTTCTTTGGCATAAGCAACATTGCCATTACGTATGGGCTCATGCTCCCCCTTACATGCCCCTTCTTCATCAATTCATTAACTTGCTTTTAAAGCTTTTTTGTCTCCTTAATGTCACGGGGCCATTACCTTCTCCCCAAAAGGTTAACCTGTTAGGGTGTGCAGTGTCCACGCTTATATAGCCTAAGTTCCCCCTCTTCCTTGACAATGTGGGAGTTAGGTAGTGTGCACCCGTGACATTCTCCCACACTGAATTCATTGACGACCTCGTTGATGTTCTTAGACATGCACCAAGGCGAGTTTTCGGCATTTCGTGCCAAGTCGAGGGTCCCACGATAGACAGGGGTAGGCTTTGATACAACTTTTCACGGGGCTATTACCTTCTCCCTAAAAGGTTAACCTGTTAGGGTGTGGAGTGTCCATGCTTATATAGCCCAAGATCCCCCTCTTCCTCGACAATGTGAGAGTTGGGTAGTGTGCACCGTGACATTAGGATTACTTCTATACATTGGCTTGTTAGGAATGGGAGCTCCAGGAATAAAATCAATGTGATGTTCAATCCCTCTTCTTAGTGGTAAGCCATCTAGGATCTTTTTAAGAAATACATCATTATAATCCTATAACAAAGATGAAACAACACTAGGCAAAGATGAATTAAGGTCAATGTTAGAGAAATAAGAATTCTTATAAAAGATCAAGATCATTTGTTGCCTAACTTGGAAGGCAACCCTAACATATGGTCCTTTTGCAAATACACTCACTTTTTTTCTCTCATCTTCACTCTTTTGAACTTAAATACTCTTGTACTTAGCACTCTCAAGTGTTATCTTGTTTTTCTCTCATTCACTTTCTTTTCTCTTTACTTTCTCTTTCTATTCTCTCTTTGTTTTGGAGTCAATAGAACAAGTTTTAATGGTTTTCCATCCATGGTGAAAGAATAACAATTCTTGTAACCATTATGCAAAACTTTTCTATCAAATTGCTAAGGATAACCTAATAATAAATGCCCTATTTACATAGGTACAACATCTAAACCAACTCATCTTTATATCTACCAATGGAAAATGGAACCATAACACTTGTTTAGTCACTCTTACCACTCCACTAACATTTAACCATTGCAAGTTATATGGCTTAAGATATTTGGTTATAGGTAAGTTCAATTTCTCTACCAATTTTATGCTTGCTACATTAGGGCAACTACCTCCATTTATCTATGATTAAGCAATGGAGTCTATCCTGAACTAAACATCGAGTATGAAAAATATTTTTTCACTGTATCTTAATATCATCCTCTTTAACTTGCACATTAAGGGCTCTGTTTGCTACTAAAAGCCTTCCACTATGCTCTAGATACTTTATCCCCTCATTAATATCTCTAACATCCTCTAGTGGTGGCATTTGATCTTCATCACTAGTTTCACTGCCAAACATATGGTCACCATTCTCTTTAAAGGTACACGGTTCTTTTATTATGACATTGTAAAACCACATGAACCCTACCCAAACATCTAAAACATTTGATGTCCATAGTTTTTCCTTAGGTACTCTTAAGTTTTTTCTCATTTTTTCCCTTTTTAAAGCTTGGGTCTATGTGAATTAATTTTAAACTTAGAAGTCATTTTTTCTTCCTTCTTCCTTTAGTTTAGCTTCTAAAAAGATAAACTTGAGTTTTGATCATATTTAGAAGTACTCCTTCCTTTAATTTACCTCTAAACTTTCATGGCAATATTTACCATATCTTTGAGCTTTATATAATGTTCTAATTCTAACACATCAGCTATACTTATATTCAATCCTTGGAAGAATTTAGCCATAGTTGCCTCCTTATCCTCCATTACATTTTCCTTAATCATAACAATCTCCATCTTCTTATGATACTCTTCTACACTCTTGGAACCTTATGTAAGGCTCTGTAACTTGTTATACAAATCCCTATATTAAGAGTTAGGAATAAATCTCCTTCTCATCATAGTCTTTAACTCATTTTAAGTTTCTATGGTTCTCTTAAAGTTTCCTCTTCAAGTGGTGACCTACTGGTCTCACCATATTACAACATAATCAATGAACTTTGTCACAACTAACTTCACCGTTTTCTCTTTGGAGAAGTTATGACACTCATATATTAATTCTACCCTTCGTTTCCAACCTTAATAAACATCAGAGTTAGCTTTTCCTTGGAAAGAAGGTATTTTCATTTTAATACTATTAAGATTTTTGTTTACCCCTTCTTGCCTCCTAATCCTTTATTCATAGTTTTCAATATACCTATCATTCTTGGTTTCATTACCATGGATTCCTCTATCTATTCTGCTACCTCGACCCCCTCGAAAGCCCCTTTTATAACATCCATTAATGTTATCACCCTCTTCATACTTATCTCTATCCTTATCACCAAGTTTCGATAATAATGGTGCATGTACCATTCTCCTAGCTACCCTCCTAGGTCTCCACTAGACTCCCTTTCAATCCATTCCATTCTATTTTGCATTTCACCAAACATAAACTCTATTATCTCAAACTTCCTTTATAGGGCTTTTAAAAAAATTTAAGGTTTGGTAAAGTAAATTCCTCCTTCCTTTTATTAAGGCTATTAGTTTTATCATGTGACATGTTTATAGTAGCAGAAAATGATAAAGAATAGAAAATGTAATCCTTTTAAATTTCCCTTTTTAGTGTTTACACTTTATTTAATGTGTTTCATACAATCAATTGTAATTTCACACTTAAGAGTTTTTTTTTTTAAAGGTTATAAGTAAACTGAATTCAATCAAACAAAACTTGAATATATCAATCCTTGACCTCTTTAGAAAAGTGACACAATCAAAGAAGATGAGCAATAAAGCAAATAGAATGACAAGGAATTCGATGAATTTAGTAGTGTAATCGGACAACAATTGATTATTAGATCTAATCTAGTAAATGACTAATTGAACAATGAAGCCAATTTTTTTTTTTTTTGATTTACTAATGGATGTTTCTATAGAATAAATGAACAGTAGTAGTAAAACATAAAAACCTACAAATTTGTTTTTTTTTTTGGTTAATTAATGGGTATTTATACAAAAAGAATGAATAGTAGCGGTGAAGCACAAGAAATATACGAATTTTTTTATTGATAATTCAATTAACAAAGAAGGACACGTGAAAAAGATGATAACAAAAGGATAACTTACTTGAATTAGAGCTAAAGTTTTGATATCAAATGATATAAACTCTGATTATATGTAAATAGAACCTAAAACCAATGTTAGTGTAGGATTATTCTAACAAGTTAAAGAATTGGAGTTTTGACCTAATGATTATAAATAACTAAGAATCAAAACTATAAGATTTATATGCCACTTCTAACAATGACAACATTAAAGAAGATAAGTCTATTAAAGAATGGCCTACACCTAAGAGTATAAGTGATATGAAGAGTTTCCATGGTCTGGCTAGCTTTTATAAAAGGTTCATTAAAGATTTTAGTATAATAGTTGCACCATTAATTAAGGTGATTAACAAGATTAAGCTTCTTCTTTTTTTTTCAGTAAGCTTTACTTTACTTTCTTGTGTTCTTGGAAAAATACATTGTCTTGACTTATTAAAGGAGTGATCAACCTTTGAAGTGTTTTAAGATTGAGGCTTTTAGGATTTAGTTTCCTTAGGGTTTTGATCTGATCAACCCAACTTGTTCCCTAGCTTTTTGGGGCATGCATGGCAAATTGATTCAAGGGTTCTTGAAGTAGGTCACTTAGCAGGTTCTTTATCAATTAATATCAGAACCTTGGTTCTAGAAATAAGTTATGTATCTTTTTTCCATCTTCACTTGGTACTTTTCTATATGCTTTATTCATTCCTCGTGTTTTATTCATTCCTTGTGTTTCTTTGCTATTACTCTTAAAGTTGTGTTAACTCTGTGGGTGATTGATTTGATTAAAAAAATTTAAAAAAAGTAAAAAAAGCTTTTATAAGTGTATGAGTTTTTTTTTTTTTTGGTTCTTTGAGAACTAATTTTGAAATTTCATAATTGATTATGTTGTTTTAATAAACTTATTTTTTTCAACATTGTCATTATCATTGTTAGAAGTGGCGTCTGAATCCTATTCTTCTAGTTCTTCGTTATTTATAATCATTGGGTTAGAACTCCAATTTCTTAACTTGTGTTAGAACGATCTTATACCAACATTGGTGTTGGGTTCCATTTACATATAATTGGAGTTTGTATCATTTGTTATTAGAGCTTTAGCTCTAATTCAGGTTAGTTATCCTTTTGTTATCATCTTTTTATGTGTTTTTCTTGTTGGTTGAATTATCAATAAAAGAAATTCATGTGTTTCTTGTATTTTGTTGCTGTTGTTTATTCTTTTTGTAGAAATACCTATTAGTTAACAATAAAAAAATTCATGGGTTCTCATATTTTGCTATTGTTGTTTATTTATTATAAAAAAAATTGGCTTCATTGTTCAACTGTTCATTTACTTAATTAGATTTGATAATTGATTGTTGTCCAATTACACTACTAAATTCATCGAATTCCTTATCATTCTATTTGCTTTATTGCCCATCATCCTTGATCGTGTTACTTTTCTGAAGAGGTAGGTCTAGGATTGATATATTCAAGTTTTTTTTTTAAAATTTAGTTTACTTAGAACCTTTTGAAATAGCTCTTGAGTGTGAAATTACAATTGATTATGTGAAACACATTAAGTGGAGTCTAAACACACAAGGGAGCAATTTGAAGGATTATATTTTCTTTTCTTTATCATTTTGTACTATTGTAAACATGTCATATGATAAAATTGATGACCCTATTAAGGGGGAAAGGGAATTTGCCTTACCAAACTTTAAATTTTTTATGAAAGCCTTAGAGGGGAAGTTTAAAAGAATAGAGTTTATATTTGGTGAAATGTGGGATAAAGCAGAGAGAATTGAAAGGGAGTCTAATAGGAGACCTGAAAGGGTAGCTAGGATAATGGTATAGGCACCATTAGCACTAAATTTTGGTGAAAAGGATAAAGATGAGTATGAAAAAGGCAATAGCATTAGTGGAAGTTATAGAAGGGGCTTTAGAGGGGTCAAGGTCATAGAACAAGTAGAGGAATCCGTGGTAATAGGATTGAGAATGATAGGTATATTGAAAATTATGAGCGGAGGACTAAGGGAGAAGAAGGGGTAAACAAAAATTTTAGTAATATTAAAATAAAAATAACTTTTTTTAAGAGAAAGTTGACCATGATGTCTATTTGGATTAAAAATGAAGGGTATAATCAATATATGAGTGCCACAAATTTTTTGAGGAGAAAAAGGTGAAGTTAGTTGTGGTAGAGTTCATTGATTATACTGTAGTAAGGTGAGACTAGCAGGTTACCATTAAGAGAAGAAACTTTGAGAGAACCATAGAAACTTGGAATAAGTTGAAGACTGTGTTGAAAAGGAGATTTGTTCTTAACTCTTATTATAAAGATTTGTATAATAAGTTGCAGAGCCTTACATAAGGTTCCAAGAGTATGGAAACGTACCATAAGGAGATGGAAATTACTATATTTAGGGCAAATGTAATGGGGGATAAGGAGGCAACCATGGCTAGGTTCCTTCAAGGATTGAATAGAATCATAATTGATGTGGTAGAATTGCAACACTATGTAGAGTTTAAGAATATGATACACATTACCATGAAAGTTGAAAGGTAACTTAAGGGAAGGAGTACTTTTAGATATAATCAAAAATTGAGTTTATTTTTTTAGAAGCCGAACTAGGGAAAAAGGATGAAAAAATGACTCTTTAGCTTAAAACCAATTCACATAGACCCAAGACTAGTGAGGGTAGCCTTTTTGAGGAAAAACTTGAAGGTATCGAAGGAAAAATTAAAGACACCAAATGCTTTAGATGCCTAAGTAAGTGTTATATGGCTTCACAATGTCCTAACAAGTGAACCTATGCACCTTAAAAAGAATAGAGATTATGTGTCCAGTAATGAAGCTAGTGATGAAGACCAAATGTTACCTCTAGATAATGCTAATGATGGTGATAAGGGGATAAAGTATTTAGAGCATGGTGGAAGGCTTTTAATAGCAAGGAGAGCCCTTAGTGTGTAAGTTCAGGAGGATGATGTTGAGATGTAATGGGAAAATATTTTTCATATTTGGTGTTTAGTTTGAGATAAACTTTGTTACTTAATCATAAATATAGGTAGTTGCACTAATTTAGCAAGTATAAAGTTCGTGGAGAAATCGAGCTTGCCTACAACCAAACATTTTAGGCTATATAACTTGCAGTGGTTGAATGACAATGCAATGATGAGAATGACTAAACATGTTGTGGTTCCATTTTCCAGTGGTAGATATAAAAATGAATTGTTTTGTGATGTTGCACCTATGCAAGCAAGTTATTTATTATTAGGTCATCCTTGCAATTTGATAGAAAAGTGTTGTATGATGGTTATAAGAATCGTTATTCTTTCACCATGGATGGAAAACTATTCAAACTAGAGAGAGTAAAGAGAATAGAAAGTGAAGGAGAGAAAAACAAGGTGAAAGCACTTGAGAGTGCTAAGTATAAGAGTAGTCAAGTTTAAAAGAGCAAAGATAAGAGAAAACAAGTGAGTGTGTTTACAAAAGGAGCAGATATTAGGGTTGATTTCTAAGATAGGTAACAAATGATCTTGATTTTTACAAAGATTCTTATTTCTTTAACAGTAAACTTGATTTATCTTTGCCTAGTGTTGTTTCATCTTTGTTGTAGAATTATAATGATGTATTCCATAAAGAGATCCCAAAATGGCTTACCACTAAGGAGAGGGATTAAACATCAAATTGATTTTATTCCTAAAGCTCCCATTCCTAACAAGTTAGTGTATAGAAGTAATCTTGAGGAGACAAAGGAGCTTTAAAGGTAAGTTGATGAATTAATGAAGAAGGGACATGTAAGGTAGAGCATATGCCCATATGCAGTACTAGTGTTGCTTTTGCCAAAAAAAGATGAATCTTAGAGGATGTATGTTGATTTCAGAGCTATCAACAAAATAATAGTTAAGTATTGACATCATATACCTAGGCTTAATGATATGCTTGATGAATTGCATAGTATTTGTTATTTCTCTAAAATTCACCTTAAGAGTAGGTATCATCAAATTAGGATAAAGGAAGGTGGAAGGTGATGAATGGAAAATTGCATTCAAGACTAAGCATGGTTTGTATAAATGGTTAGTTATACCCTTTGGTTTAACTAACTTAGCACTTTTATATGACAAATGAATCATGTTTTGAGATCTTTCTTATGAAAATTTTTTGCAGCTTATTTTGATGACATATTAGTATATTGCAAGAATTTAGAAAAGCTTGTTGAACATTTGTATTTTATGCTTGATATGTTGAGAAAAGAGAAATTATTTGTCGATTTGAAAATATGATTTTTGCAAGGATCATGTATTTTTCTTGGGTTATGTTGTGTTTGCTTATGATATAGAGGTTAATAAATAGAAGATTAAGGCTATTCAAGAATGACCTACACCTAAGAGGACGAGTGATGTGAGGAGTTTCTATGGTTTAGCTAAATTTTATAAGAGGTTTGTTAAGGATTTTAGTACCATAGTTGTACTATTGATTGAGGTGATTAAAAAAAGTATGGGTTTCAAGTGGGGTAAGGAACAATAAGATGCCTTTGATTTGCTGGGGGCTAAGTTATGTAATGCACAACTTCTTGCTTTGCTTGATTTTTCTAAGATCTTTGAAATTGAATATGACGCATTAGGCATTAGGATTGGGAGAGTTCTTATGCAAGAGAAACAACCTATTGCATTCTTTAATAAGAAGTTAAGTGGAGCAATAATGAATTCTCTAACTTATGATAAAGAAATATATGCACTTGTTATGACTTTAGAAATATGGCAGCATTTTCTTTAGCTTAAGGAGTTTGTAATATATACTGATCATGAATCTTTAAAACACTTGAAAGGGCAAGGCTAGTTAAATAGAAGAAATGGAAAATGGGCTAAGTTTATTGAAACTTTTTTGTAAGTAATTTAATAGAAATTAGGTAAGAAAAATGTTATTATTGACACATTGATTAGCACTTTGACTATTAAGTTGTTGGGGTTTGAGTGCATTATTGATTTATATGCTAATGATGCTGACTTTAGTAACGTGTATGTTGCATGTGAGAAAACTCCTTTTGGTAAGTTTTATACACAAGAGGGATATTTTTTTAAAGTAGATAAGCTTTGTATTCCTTAAGGGTCTATAAGAGCATTACTTTTGAGAGAAGATCATAGGGGTGGTTTAATAGCACACTTTATCATTCAAAAGACTTTTGATGTTTTAAATGAGCATGTTTTTTTTAGCCACATATGAAAAAGGATGTTGAAAGAATTTGTGCCAAGTGTATTATCTGTAGACAAGCTAAGTCTAGGTTTTATCCTATGATAAGTATATGTCTATAGAAATTCCTTGTAAACCTTGGACCAACATTTCTATGGATTTTATTCTTGGATTACCTAGGTCTAAGAAGGGCTGAGATTGTATTCTTGTTATAGTTGATAGGTTCTCAAAGATGGTACATTTCATTATTTGTACCAAAATGGATGATGCCACACACATTGTAGACTTATTTTTTAAGAGATTGTTCACCTACATAAAGTGCCAAAAAGTATTGTATCAGACTGTGATGCAAAATTTTTAAGCCACTTTGGAAGACATTGTAGGGTAAGATTGGAACAAAGTTGTTATTTTCTACAACTTGTCATCCATAAATAAATAGACAAACTAAAGTAGTAAATCGAACTCTTAGTACGTTGTTGTATGCTATTATTGGTAAGAACTTTAGAACCTAAGAAGAATGTTTGCCTTTTGTGGAGTTTGCCCATAATAATGTTATTAATAGTATTACAAGTTATTCTCCTATTGAGCTTGTTTATAGTTTTAATGTATTATCTCCTTTGGATTAGTACTATTACCTATGTAAGATAGGGTTAATTTAGATGGTTAGGTAACTTTATGAGAAAGCTAGGCTTAACATTAAGAGAAAAACCAAATAGTATGAAACACAAGCCAATAAAAGTTGCAAGCATATCACTTTTGAACCTGGTAATTGGGTTTGGGTATATTTATGGAAGACATATTTCTTATGCAATGGAAATGAAAGTTGCAACCAATGGGAAATAGTCCTTTTCAAGTGGTGGTAAGAGTTAATAATAATGCATATAAACTTGATTTGCTAGGTAAGTATAATATGAGTGTAACATTTAACATTTTTGACCTTTTGATGAGGACCTTCTTAAATCTCACATTGAAAGGGGGAAGGGGTCAGTGTGAGATGTTCATTTTTTACAAATATGTCCTGATTAACTTTTGTGACTTATTAGAGTTGATAATCCAATTTTTTATCATAGTTCTTTATATGAGAGTAGTTGTATAGATATTAATCAAATGCGAGCACCTAAGAATACATAATAATTTTTTCATGGTTCACCCACAATGTGTGAGCTACATTCATGGTGTGATAAGATCACTCTTAAATCACACAATCTGCTTTTATTATCAATGGATATAGTTATGTTATGAAAGGATCACTCCTTAACCATTTACGATGATCTCTCGATCACTAGACGAGTTGATCTACCGATCATTCGTAAGTTTGATCTCTTGATTATTAAAAGAGTTAATCTACCAATCACTCTAAAGTTTGATCTCCTGATCACTCAAAGGAATAATCTCTCGATTACTCTAAGGGTTTCCCACCCTTTTTCAACAAGTTTATCAAAAGTTTAGTGCCTAACATTTTCCTGAGAAGGATCACTCAACATGCACAAGCTGCTACTGTAAACAATGGATCTTCTCCTTCCTTATTGCCAGTCTTTGTTCAAGCTCTACTAGTCTTTTCTTTGTAGGTTATCTCTAATGTAAGTTATCTCTACCGTAGGCTCTCTCTCCCTACTGTCAGTGTTGCCTCCTTTGTCTTTGGCAAGTTTTCTCCTTTGCTGCCGAGACTGCCTAATTCTACCTTAGTAGGCTCCTTTTCCTATTGTTAATGCTACCTTATTTGTTGCCTTCGCAGGTTTTCTTCCCTTGTTATTAGTGCTGCCTTTCCTATTGCCTTGGCAGGTCATTTCACCTACTCTTTTGGTAGATTGCTTCATTTGCTACCTGTCTTGTTGCCAAGGCATGTTTTTTACTCGGCTGTTGTAAGTTGTCGGACTTACTGTTGGGACACATTTTCTCCTCTACTACTACAAGCTATCGGACTTGATACTGAGGCACATTTTCTCCTATTTTGTTGTAAGTGACTAGACTTCCTACTAGGGCACATTTTTTTCTCCTACTATTGGTGCTGCTTGCCTTGCTGTTGGGGCAAGTTTTTTCCTCTACTGCTAGTGTTTGCACTTATTGTTTACTGCTGCAAGCTGGTGGTTATGCTTGTTGCTGTTTATGCCTACACTTATTGGTATTATTGGCTACCCTTATTGCTATTGCTACACACCTTTATTGCTATTGCTAGTTATGATTGCTGCTGCAATTATTGGTTATGCTTCACTTGCTATAATTACTAGTTGTGATTCACTTACTGCTAATTATTGCAAGTTGCTAGATGTGTTGTAAACTACTAGTTGTGTTGCAAGATCCCTCTTTAATGGCTACCGCATGTCCTTCTCTCTTTGGGTGGCTACTGCACGTTTTTCTCTCCTCGGTGTGGCTGCTGCACGTTCTTCTATCCTTGGTGTGCTTATTGCACATTTTTCTCTCCTTAGTGTGGCTATTGCACGTTCTTCTCTCTTTGGCATGGTTGTTGCACATTTTTCCTTCCTTAATGAGGCTGCTACACATTCTTCTCTCCTTGGGGTGGCTGCTACATGTTTTTCTCTTTTTGGTGTGGTTGCTGGCTACTATAACTCTTTCTCCCTTTGGTGTAGCTATCAGCTACTACAACTCTTTCTTTGATAGCCACAACTCTTTCTCTCTTTGGTGTGGTTGTTGACTACTGCAACACTTTCTCCCTTTAGTGTGACTGTTAGCTACTGCACATTCTCCTCTAGTTTGGTGTGGTTGCCTCCTTCTTTGGTGGTTGTTGTCACCTTTTCTTTGGCCTACTATTGTTGTAACTCCCTTGGCCAGTAGCTTTCTTAAATTTCTATAACACACATACTATTCTCAATTTTTTTGCAACCCACACATTGGTTTTACAAGATGCATAGAGGTATTTATAGAGCTTTGAAATTAGAGTTGCATACTTATTAATAGTCAGTTCCCAAGGATTGCCCTATAATTAATGGCTAGATTTGATTCTTAAAATTTAGGTTCAAAGGTCAACATTGATTTCCTAAAAATTAGGGTTAATGGTCAAGGGTCAATAGTCAACCTTGACCTTTAAAATTTAGGGTCAACGATTAACATTGACTTATCGACTTCAGGATTAAGCTGCCATCACTAGTTTTGCCTAATGACCTCTTTACATCTCAAGGCATTCATAACACCACATTGACACGGATAACTATGTGAGATATTGTTGATAACAAATCCAACATTAGTCATCAAAGATGGGTTCAACAATCTCCCCCTTTGGATTTGTTGACAACATATTAAATCCATAAATCAATAATTATATGAGTTGTTGTTAACAACAAATCCAACATTAGCTGTCAAAGATGGGCTCAACAATCTTCCCTTTAGATTTATTGGCAACATATTAAATCCATAAATCAACAATTAAGCACAAATAACAACCTTTGAAATACACGGCTCTTCCTAAAACATGAATCTCCCTTTTTGCATGTACTTGTACCTTTAACTCCCCCTTTTTTTTCTACTTTCCCCCTTGACAATTTCTCCCCCTTTATGTATCAAGTTACTCCCCCTTTTGATTAGTATATACTTTTTTTTGGATTTATGCAAAATATCTCTTCTTTTCACAATAAATATAAAGAATAATAAAATAAAGAAGGGAAATAGGGTTGGAGAATACCTTAGCTTCTAAAGGGTGGTTGAATACAAGAATTCATCCATAACTTTTGGAACATCTCTCTTGTCAAAGGTTTGGTGAACAAATCTAAATGAATGAGTTCCAATGGCTTCTTTATTTAAATCTTCATATTTTTATGGGTAGCATCCACCATTTTCCTTTTTAACAAATGTTGTAAGTTGCATTTCTTTCTCTCCTTAACTTGGGTACATCTTTCATAGCTTTATTTTTGGACAATTTGTTCAATCCCTTTTGTCTAAGATATCCCAATCTTTTATGTCAATAAATTCTCATCTTTGGTGCTTATGTAGCATGTGTTTTTGTTGTTGGAAACTTAGTATAATTTTCCATTTGTTCTTTCTCCTTAAGTAAGAACAACACCATCACTTGATCTCTTTATTATGCAGTCATTCTTATTAAAAGTAACTTCATGTCCATCATAAAAAAGTTGGTCAACACTAATAAAATTGTGTTTTAGCCCTTCAACATGAACCACTTTCTTTGATTTCAACTTTTTTGCACCAATTTCAATAGCAAAAATACCTTTAATCTTTAACGCACCATCATTGCCAAATTTGACTGATTCTTCATCATATTTTTCTACTCGCTTCAACATCTTGGAGTCTACTATCATGTGTGAAGAGTAGCCACTGTCATAGATCCATGGCTTTTCTTACTTAGAAGCTTTTAAGGCTACTTCCACAACCGTAGTCATTTCTCTTCCTTTTCTTCTTCTTTGGCCAAATTTAGAAGCATATGTAGGTGTTCTCCTTTGCACTTTTTGATCAAGAAAAAATGTCAAGTAATACTGAGCAATATGTCTAGCCTTTTTTCATCTTCCTCAAATTTCTTCCAGCAAATCAAATCTATTTCTCAGTGGAATATGACTTCTTTTCACCTGAGATTGTCTCCTTTCTTAATAAAGTCTTCCTTTAGACTCTTGTCTCACATTCCTTTTCATTCTATACCCATTACTCTAGTATATATTAGCCTTATGTCCATACTTACCATAGTTCCAGCAAAATCCTTCAAATTTGGAATTTTTTTCTTTCACCAAGTTCATGTCTTCTATCTTTAACAACTAATGTGGTAACTTCCCTTCCATCTTTGACAACTTGTCTCCTTTGGATAGGAGTTTTCACCACATCTTTCTTAACCTATTTTGGCTTGGGTTGGTTTCTCTTCTCTATAATGTCATTATGCTTGCTTTTAGGTATAAACACAATTTTCTTCTCTTATGCTACCTTCTCATTTGGCTTTTCAATATAGCCAAGTCCTTTCTTCCCTATGGAATAAGGTTATTGATTTTTTAGACACTCATTTAATTTTTTATTAGCATCCTTAATGGCATTTGCTAAAAATGACTCTCCTATCACTTTCATGGTCTGCATAAAGCTTTCTTCATGCTTCTTCAATTCACACTCAGCCTTGTGGAGCTTGACTTGCAAAATTAACACCTTTTGTTCTTGTGTAATCACCTTAACACTAAGATCTTTGTGTATCTTGCCTTCCTTTGCCTTAAGTACAATCAGCTCCTCAAATCTCTTTAAGTGCTCAAGTTCTTTTGTTTCAAATTCCTTTTCTTTCACCTAGAGATTATATTCATCAACTACAAAATTTTTATACAGCTTCTTGAGATGTTTTACCTCTTTTTCTAGCTTGCTATTTTTATGCAAACAAGCTCTTAACTCGTTCTCAAGTTGTTACACTAACTCATCATTTTCCTTTTCAGTTGATTCCTTATCACTTGAATATTCTTGATCATCATCTACTTAAGCAACCAAGATTCTTTGTAGCATCATCATTAGAATCATCATCAACTTCTTCTTTATACAACTTGGTTAAATAATTTCTTCTTTTAGATATAAAGAGTTGTTTTTTCCCTTTGGCACTTGAATTTCTAACTTTAGAATAGTTAAATTTCTTTGTTCTCCTCCATAAGGCTTGCTTATCATCATCATCATTGTTTGCTTCTCTTCTCTTTGGGCAGTCCATGGTAAAGTGCCTTATGTCTTTACAACTAAAGCACTTAAAGGGTAATTTTCCCTTATACTTTCTTTTTCCTTTCCTTATATTTTTGGTAATGTATGTCATGACTTTATTCAATTTAGTACTACCATCTTCTTCTTTAGAGCTGCTATTAAATTCTTCTTCTTGGTCTTTAATCTTTAATTTCTTCATTACCTTAAAAGCCACTCTTCCTCTACCTTAGACTTCTTTTCTTTCTTCATTAAAGATATTCTCATTTTATAAGCCACCAATATACTATGTAAATCATCTAAGGGTAGTCTATCCAAATCTCTATCTTTTATGGAGGAAACCTTAGCATTGTAAGCTTCTGGTAGGTTCTAAGTATCTTCCTTACCATAGTAGCATTGTTGATCTCCTCTTCATAGCCTCTAATGAAGCATCTCGTTGACTTTTGTGAAGAAGGCATCCATAGATTCATCATTCTTCATCTTCATGTTTCAAATCTGCTCCTCTAGATTTACAGTTTGGCTTCCTTTACAACTTTATCTCCTTCATAAATGTTCTTCAATTTGTCCCACATTTATTTGGTTGTGTTGTACTTTATTACTTTAGTGAATTCTTTGTCTGATAAGACCTTTCTGTCACATTCCAAATTCTTTTTAACAATAGGCATTATCGCAACACCTATAGCAACAGGGATGAAGCCACTGACAGCAAATTCAAATACATCTAAAACAAGTAACATTAGATATAGAAGCATTCTATTCTTCCATAACTAATAATTATGTCCATCAAAAGTAGGAATGTGCTTGCTATTAACACTGTTTATGCTATCAATGATATCAACCAGCAGTAGATGTAAAGAATCAGAGTAGCAACAAACATCTTCAGATTAAAGCAAGAAAAAATGGATCAATAAAGGAAACTGGACTTGATACCACTTAATGAAGACCTTCTTAGGTCTCACACTGAGAGGAGGAGGGGGTAAATCAATGTCAGATGTTTACTTTTTACAAATCTATTTAGATTTAACCTTTGTAACTTGTTAGAGTCGATGGTCCAATTTTTTATCTTAGTTCTTTATGTGGAAGCAACCATATGAATATCAATCAAATGCAAGGACTAAATAACACACAACAATTTTTATGTGGTTCACCCACAATGTGTGAGATACATCTATAATGTGATAGGATCACTCCTAAATCACACAATTTACTCTTGTTATCAAAGGATACAATTATGTTATGAATAGATCACTCTTTAACCACTTAAAATGTCTCCTAATCACTTAATGAGTTAATCTCTTGATCACTTTGAGGTTTGATCCCTCGATCACTCAAAGGACTGATCTCTTGATCATTCCAAGGGTCTCCTACCCTTTTTCAACAAGTTTATCAGACAAACTTTAGATCACTTAATGTGCATAGGTTGCTGTTGTAGAAAATGGATCTTCTCCTTTCCTACTACCAGTCTTTTCTTAGGCTTTATTGGTCTCTTCTTTGCAGGTTGTCTTTGTTATAGGTTATCTCTGTTGTAAGTTCTTTCCCCCTACTATTAGTATTGCCTCCTTCAGCCTTGACAAGTTTTCTCCTCTATTATTGAGGCTGCTTACAGCCTTGGTAGGTTCCTTTTCCTGCTGTCATTGCTACCTCACTTGCTGCCTTGGAAAATTGCCTCACCTATTGCCTTGGCAGGTTCTCTTCCCTTGTTATCAGTATTGCTTTGGTAGGTTACTTCACTTGCTACCGATGCTGTCTACCCTATTGCTGGGGCATATTTTCTCCTCTACTTCTACAAGCTACTGGACTTACTGTTAAGACACGTTTTTTCCTCTGCTATTACAAGTTGTTGGACTTGCCCAGGGCAAGTTTTCTACTTTATTACTGGTGTTTGCACCTACTGCCTTCTACTAGTTGTGCTTACACTTACTGCCTATTATTGTAAGCTATTGGTTGTGCCCGCTGCTAGTTGTGCTTGCACTTGCTAGTATTACTGGCTACCTTTACTGCTATTGCTAGCTGACCTCATTGCTTTTGTTACACACCCTTATTATTATTGCTAGTTGTGATTGTTGCTGTAATTGTCAGTTGTGCACCAACTATAATTACTGGTTGTAATTCACTGCTGCTAGTTGTTGTAAGCTATTATATGTGTTGCAAGTTATAGGTTGTGCTACAAGATCCCTCTTTGGTAGTTGTTGCACATCCTTCTCTCTTTAGGGTGGTTACTGCACATGTTTCTCTCCCTAGTGTGGTTTTTGCACATTTTACTCTCCTTAGTGTGGCTACTATATGTTCTTCTCTCCTTAAGGTGGCTGTTGCATGTTTTTCTTTTCATGATTCCCAAGGGTTGCCCTATAATCAATAGCCAAATTTGATTCCTAAAATTTAGGGTCAATGGTCAACATTGACTCATCAACCTCAGGGTTGACTTGCCATCACTGGTTTTACCCAATAACCTTTTTATATCTCAAAGCATTCATAACATCACATTGACAAGGACAATTATATGAGATGCTATTAACAACACCTTTAGCCATCAAAGATTGGCTCAACACCTTTCTTCTCTTCTCTTTAATGATGTAGGTAATGATTTGAGGACAAATCATTTTAAGGAGAGCGTGAATAATGGAAACATATTGTACTAGCTCAAATCAACAAGGAAGTTAATGCTTTGCAAAACCTTGGAACACCAATGATAAGGACAAGGTTAAAGAAAATAAAGGAAGCACTCAATAACTTGTTGTGTGACATTTACTTACAGGAAGTTGTTAGGCATAAGTTAAGGATGATTGAGGTTTCACTAGGGCTTAAAAATGTGTCATTTATGGAGGAATATGAAAATCATGGCTTTAGGAATGAGGTTAGAGTTATGAGCCCATGTTTGGGCATTTAAATGGGTTATTTTCATGGGTTATATTGTTATGTAGTGGGTTGGATAAATTTTAGCATATTAATGGGTTATTTTCATGGGTTTTTATTATTATTTAGTAGGCTGGATGAATTTGCTTAATAAGCTCATCTTAGCAGCTAGGATTTTTGGGGGTTACCATATAAAAAAGAAAAAAAGGGATGCCTAGAGAACAGTTTTTATAAGTGTATGAACTATTTTCTTTGGTTTTTTTAAAACTAATTCTGAACTTTTATACTTGTGTCTGTTAATTCATTAGACTTATCTTCTTCAACGTTGTTGTTAATAGAAATGACATTTGAATCCTATAGTTTTGGTTCTTGGTTGTTTATAATCATTGGATCATAACTCCAATCCTTTAACCTATGTTAGAACAATCCTATATCAACATTGGTGTTAGGTTCTATTTACATATAATCAGAGTTCATATCAATATTTTAGCTCTTCAAGTTTCTCATATATGACCTTTGTTAAAATTGCATTAATTCTTGGAATGTTGTCCCAAAGTTCTAGTGGAAATGTATTTTTTAATATTGGATTTGTTACCAAAGGCTTGTAGGTTGTTCCGATCTATATTAAGTGCTGAGACGGAATCCACATATTGGTATGTGTTTGGAATTGAAGATTTGTTGAGTAAAATCTAACAAAAACTTGAATTTTTGGTTTCAAGAAATTAATAAATTCTTTAGTGGCATCTTTAATTTCATGAGGAAGTGCATTAAGTTTTGTAAGCTCTAGTGTAGGATAAATGCAATTGATCATCCCGTAGTCATACAAATTTCGAACTGTGTGAGGATCTGCTCTTGGGAGTAGTATCCCTTTACTAAACATTTCCCATGACATCCATCTTAACTATGAAGGGTTTGTAATTGAATTTATATAGCTTGTAATGGAAAGAAATGCATCAAAATGTTTGTTAGAAAACTTATTTTGGACTTTGAAGTGGTCATCCTCTATGGGCCTTTTCCCAAAGGGCTTGGAAGGATAAAGGGAAAAATCTATACTTGAACTTACAATGCTTAGAGAAGTAGACTTGCCTGTACGCACTTACAAGGGAAAATTGGTTTATGGAGAATGCTCAAACATTGGCTCAAAACTAGTACGAGACCACTTCTTGCTTAACTCATTACATTATTAGTTAACATAACAGACTTTGTTCTTGCTATGAATAGTTCAAAAGCTTTTATCACCTTGAGTACAACTAAAAATTCCTTTTCATTATAAGAATATTTTTCTTTTGTTAGCGTAAAGGAACCAGATACATATCTTGCTATATGTTTCTCCTTTTTTTCCTTATAGGAGAATTAAGTAGCCTTAAGTACTTAAACTCAGTGGAAACATATATCCCAACTTTGGGCATGTTTCTAATAGTTCTTATGTCTTTTCTTGATTAAGATTTGTTGTTCCCACAGCCTTGTATGGGTTGTAATTGTTGTCAACTAGGTTTAAGTGTGCAAGAAAGTAAAGTCATATGGAAGGACAAGAAGGTAAAAGTCACATAGAGGGGCAAAAACATAAAATCTACATGGAAGGACAAAATAGTAAATTCACCCTATTAGATTTTATGAATGAGTATATAAAGGGCAACACAATTGAATACACGGAAAAACACAAGAGAGAGGCTGGCAATTGAGTAAAACAGACAGCTACCCTAGAGCATCCATTTGGTTGAACAAAAGAGAGAAACACAAGACCCTAAAGCGTCAAAAGTGAGTGTCGGCCAAAAATGAAAGAGAACGTTCAAGGAGAAGAGAGAGCAAACGGCCAAACAATACTCAGCAAAACACAGCACCCAAAAACACAGTACTTGGCGAAGGGTGTACACAGCATAATGAAAAACGGCAAAAAGATTGAGAGAGAAAACCCTACACGTTAGAAGAGATACACCATCGGGAGAGACCAAACCTAAAAAACCAGAACGTGCAGACCCTAGAAGAGATGATACACCACCAGAATGTGCAGAATCTAAGCTAAAGAACTAGATACACCACGGCAGGAGAGAAGACCATCCCTAAAAAAAAAAAAAAAAAAACAATACACCATTGGTGAGGGACGTGACAGCGCACCACTGGCTAAAAGAAAACTAGAAACAGAAAGGAACGTGCAACATCTAAAAGTAGAAATAGACAGGAACGTATGATGGATGAAACCAGAAATGGACAACAATATGCATGAGACCAGAACGTGCTTGTGACCAGCAAGGTGTGCAAACCAGAAACGTATGTGAGGCATGAAATCAGCAAAGGGTGCAAACCAGAAACGTGAGTGAGATGTGTAACGCCTAACCAGAAATGTGAGGCAGGCCGTGAGACATGGAATGGCAAACTAGAAATGTGAGGCAAGCTGTGAGACAATGAGATGGGTGAGACTATGAGATAGTGAAAGCAGAAGCTGTGTGAAACAACCTAGAGAAGGAATTCAGCAAAGCATCAGAAAGAACTCAACATATTTTCTGATCTTTTCAAGAGAGGTTAGAAAGCGTTAAGGTGAACTTCTAAGCAATAGTGGAGCAGCCTTTCAAATTCAATAGAGGTAAGACAAACTAGAAGAAAGATAGACACAGTAAGTGATACTCTTTATATTGTACTTACTTAGTAATTACAATAGTGAAAAGAGCAGAGGATTAAAACATCCATTGTAATTGGAATTCTTAAGTATAGTGGATAGTTTTGGTAAGGGAGAGTTCCTACCACCGTGGATGTACGTCACGTTGACAAAATCACGTAAATCTTGTGTGTCCTTAATTTGCTTTTAAGAAGAAGATGGTGATATTAAACTCGATAAAGTCATGACATACATCACCAAAAATATAAGGAAAGGAAAAAAGAAGTACAAAGGAAAATTAACCTTGAAGTGCTTTAGTTATGGAGGCATTGGGCATGTTATCATGGATTGCCCTAAAAGAAAAGAAGTAGATAGTGATGATAATGATGAGCCTAGCCCAATGAGGAGAACAAAGAAATCCAGCTATTTTAAAGTTGGGAATTCAAGTGCCAAAGGGAAAAAAAGAACTCTTCAAATCCAAAAGAAGAAATTTCTTGAGCAAGTTGGATGAAAAAGATTCTGAAGAAGAAATTGATGATGATTCAGATGCTGATGATGTAGAAATGTGCTGGTTACACAAGTAAATAATGAAAAAGAATCTTTGAGTGATAAGGAATCAATTAAAGAGGAAGAGAAAGATTTGATGTAGTAACTTGAGAATGAATTGAGAACTTGTTTGCACAAAAACAACAAGTTAGAAAATGAGGTAAAGCATTTCAAGAAGCTGAATAAAAATTCTATTATTGATAAATATGATCTCTAGGTGAAAGAAAAGAAGTTTAAAGCAAAAAAGGAGTACTTGAAAAGAATTGAGCAGCTGAATGTACTTGAAACAGAGTAAGGCAAAATACATGAAGATCTTGATACTAAGGTGATTGCATAAGAGCAAGAAGTGTTGATTTTGCAAGCCAAGCTCCATAAGTTGATTCTGAATTGAATAAGTATAAAGAAAGCTTTATACAAGCCATGGAGGTGAGAAGAGAGTCCTTTTCAGCAAATGCCATCAAGGAGGATGTTACCAAAAATTGGATAAGTGTCTAAGTAAACAAAGATCTCATTCCATAAGAAGAGGACTTGATTATATTGAAAAGTCAAATGAGAGGGTAGCAAAAAAGAAAAAAAAAAAGTGTTTATGCCTAAAAGGAAACATAATGACATTATGGAGAATAGAACCTAACCCAAGCTAAAATGGATTAGGAAAGATGTGATGAAAACTCCTATCCAAAAGAGATAGGTTGTCAAAGACAAAAAGAATGCTGCCACAATAATTGTTGAAGATAATAGACATAAACTTGTTGAACCAGGTTTAAAGGATTTTTGTTAAAACTGTGGTAAGTATAGGCATAAGACTAGTGTGTGTTAGAGTAATGGGCCTACAATAAAAAGGAATAAGAGGTAAAAGTCTAAAGGGAGACTCTATCATGAAAAGAGAGCCTCAAGTGAAAAAAAAAAAGTCATATTCTACTAAGAAACATATTTGATATGTTGGAAAAAATCTATAGAAGATGCAAAAAGGCTGGACATACTGTTGAGAATTGCTTGACATTACTACCTGGTCAAAGAGTGTAAAGAAGAACGCCTACACATGCTCCTACATTTGGCCAAAAAAGAAGAAGAAAAGAAATGGTTATGGTTGTGGAAGTAGCCTTAAAAGCTTCTAAGGAAAGAAAAGTCATGGATTCTGAAAAGTGATTGCTCTTCACACATGATAGGAGACTTTGAGGTGTTAAAAAAAGTAGTAAAGTATGATGAAAGATCAATGATATTTGGCAATGATGGTACCTTAACGATTAAAGGTGTCGATGCTACTAAAATTAATGCGAAAAAGCTGAAATCAAAGGAAGTGCTTTATGTTGAAGGGCTAAAATACAATCTTATCAATGTTATCCAACTTTGTGATGATAGAAATGAAGTTACCATCAATAAGAGTGGCTGCACAGTAAAGAGATTAAGTGATGGTGTTGTTCTTACTAAGGGTAAAAAAAGAAATAAAAACATATATCAATTTTCCAAAAACAAAAACACATGCTACATAAGCATTAAATATGAGAATTTGTTGTGGCATAAGAGACTAGGACATTTTAAACAAATGAGGCTGAACAAGTTGTCCAAAATTAAGCTGTTAAAGATGTACCTAAACTAAGAAGAGAAAGAAATGCAATTTGTAGCACTTGTCAAAAAGGGAAGATGGTAGATGCTACCCATAAAAATGTAGAGATTCAAACAAAGAAACCATTGATGTAAATTGTAGATATATTCATCAAACCTCTATCGATAGAGATTTTCCAGAAGTTAAGGCTGAATTTATATGTTTAATCACCCCTTAAAGACTAAGATATGTCTCTAATCCCTCTGCCCTTCTCTTTTTTATTATTATTTGGATTTATTGTCAAAGGAGGAAATATTTTGCATAAATTCAAAGATAGTATATACTAATTAAAAGGGGGAGTAGCTTGATAAATAAGGGGAAGAAATTGTCAAAAGGGAGAAGTAGAAAAAAAAAGGAGTTAAAGATTGTTCTCAATTGGAATCATGCCCATATACAAAAAGTGAGATGCATGTTTTAGAAGGAGTTATGAATGTCAAAAGTTGCTATTTGTGCATTACTGATTATTGGATTTAATGTGTTGCCAACAAATCTAAAAGGGGAGATTATGGAACCCATCTTTGATAACTGATGTTGGATTTGTTATCAATAGCATCTTACATAATTATTCTTGTTGATTTGATATTTTGGATGCCGTTAAAATGCAGAGAGGTCATTGGTCAAAACTGTTGATGGTAGGTCAACTCTGAAGTTAATAAGTCAATGTTAACCATTGAACCTTAACTATTAATCCTAGTCATTGTTAACTGTTGACCCTAAATTTTAGGAATCAAATATAATTGTTAATTATAGAGCAACCCTTGGGAATCAATGTTGATCGTTGATGATTGAGCAGCCTTAAAACTTAAGGCTTATAAATACATCCATACATCTTTTAAAAGATGGGTGTGTTGCAAAAAAATAAGAAAGAATGGCAAAGAGAATGACCGACTAAGGAGAGGTGCAGCCGACCAAAAGGTAACAACAGCCACCAAAGAAGGAGGCAACCACACCAATTGAAGGAGGAGTTATAGTAGCCAGTAACTATACTAAAGGGAGAAAGAGTAGCAGTAACTAGCAGCCACACCAAAGGGAGAAGGAGTTGCAACAATCAGCAGCTATACCAAAGGGAAAAGAGAGTTGCAACAACCAGAAGCCCCACCAAAAAGAGAAGTCAACCACACTGAAAAGAGAGGTATGCAACTGCAACCAATCAACCACACCAAGGGAGAGGTGTGTAGAGGCAATTAATCAACCACATCAAGAGAAAATGTGTGCAGTAATAACCAATCAACCATACCAAGGGAAAAGGTGTGCAGTAGCAAAGGGAAAGAGAGGTGTAGTAGCTACACCAAAGAAGCTAACAACTAAACCAAAGGGAGAAGGAGATGGTGTAGTAGCCACTAAGAGAAAGAAGTGCAATAGCCACCAAAGAAAAAGTTGTCGTAACCAATGAAAGGAGGTGCAACAGTAGGCAAAAGTAAGAGAACCTACTTAGGCAAATGTAGGCATCACTAGTAGTAGAAAAGAAAACTTGTCCTTGTAGCAAGTAAGGCAATACTAGCGATAGAGGAAGAGAATTGCCAAGGCAAAAGCAGGTAACACTAGCAATAGAGGAAGAGAACTTGCTACGGCAAAAATAGGCAGCACCAATAGCAAAGGAAAAGAACCCACCAAGGAAAAAAGAGGCAGCATTGACAATAGAAGGAGAGAAACTATAGAAGAGAGAACCTATAAAGGAGAAATAGAAGCAGCGTAGAAAGCTTATAGAAAAAAGATTGGCAAAGCTTAAACAAAGACCGGAAGTGAGGAGATCCCTTTCCAAAGGGTTTTGAAACTTGAATTGTTTCCTTAGAACTATGAAGTTTTGAATTTCCATTTTGTTAAGAATTTCAAGCTTTAAGCTCTTGATTCTCCTTTTTTAATTATGCAACTTAAGTTGTCAATTCTTATAGTTACTGAAGTATACCATCCATGAGAAATATATTAAATGCATCCATTTCTATTAACCAAGCAAAAAGAAAATTAAATTTTCCTTTGATATGTTGTAGAATGTACATTAGATGTACCAGTGAAGTGTGCCACTTTAATAACCTCTTATTTAAGTTATTCTTGAGCATCCTACCCTATAACCATGCTAAGATGAAAACATTGTCAATAAAAATAACAAACTTTGTTCCTACTATAAATGATTCAAAAGCTTTTACTACCTTGAGTACAACTAAAAATTCCTATTCATTAAAAGAATATTTTTCTTCTATTGGCATAAAGGAACTAGATACATATCTTGTTATATACTTCTCCTTTTCTTCCCTATATGAGAATTAAAGTACACTCCTATATCACAAGCATCAATGACAATATAGCACATGACATTATGATTAACAAGAAATTTAAGACTTAGAAGCCTTAAGCAAAGTTCTTTAAATTTTTCAAAAAGATCCTTATTTGCCTCAAACCATGAAAATTGATTTCTCTTAAGCTTTCCTATCAATGGTCTTATTAACAATGAAAGATTAGGGAAGTAATCTCTTAAAGTATTTAGCATTCCAATCCAAATGTGTGGATGACTTACACATGTGACATTGTTGTCTAATATGAGTATCTTTTTACCTATATGTAGCTAAAGTTTAATCTCATCTGATTTTAAGTATCGTACTAAGGTATTCTATCTCCTGCTCAATTAACAATGACTTTCCTTTTCTAAGGACTAAGCCTAAAGTGCATGCTACTTTAAAAAACTCATCAAGATGTTTGTAATGGTCTTTAATAGTTTTAGAAAACACCAAGATGTCATCAATGTAAGCTAGTGTAAACTGGCTTACTTCTCTAAGTGAATGAATTACAAAACGCTGAAACTCAAGGAGTGAGTTCATATAACCAAATGGTAAAACATTCATCTCAAATAATCCCAGAGGAAAAATTAATATTGTCCAATGTCCATCTTTAGGTTTTACCTTTATAGGATAAAATCATTATTTAAGATCAAATGAACTAAAATATTGTTCTCTATTCAATTTTTTTGAAGAGAACTTGCTTACGATGGATGGGGTAGGCTAACCTATCATAAATCCTATTTAAAGGTTTGTAATCAATGACTAACCTGCTCTTACCTCATTTTCATTGTGTTTTACTACTATAAAAGCAATGCAACAATTTATACTTTTAGAAGGCACACAAAATCCTTTGTCAAGTATCTCTATAATGTGCATTTTGAATTCTTGCTCTTATTCCAATCTTGTTAGAAACAACTTGTTATAGAGAACATCTTTCTTATGTCCTTTCTTAATTAAGATTGGTACAAAAGTCTAATGTTTTCCCCATTTTGCTAAAGTATTTTCTTGTTTAAGATCTATAAACAATTTTTAGAACCTCTATTCCATGTTGCTATCCCAAATGAATGTATAGAATATGTTGGAAATATTTATGCTTTTTCTTCCCATATCACCACACTAGTGCTGCCTTAATTGTGTAACTATTAATCTAGGAAATTTAAATACATTTTTACATGGAGTTTTAAGAGTCATATGAGTAGGATTTATGACAAAAGGTAAATAGTAAGATATGAAATTCTTACCAAGTATGAGTGGTAATGAATCCGTATACTCAAAAAGTAAAGGGATTTTTACTTGTTTGTTGCCCAAAATGATTAGTATATTGTGAAAGTATCTTGTAAGTTTTTTTTATCTTACTTATGATTCCTCTCAATGTGAATGGTTTATGGACAATAAGTCATTCTTCTTTTTCCACAATTTTGTACACCAAAGGGTGATAAATGCGTCGGTTTCTAGAAGTGTGTGTCATTCTCTATTACCTATCTAACATAGAATAAAGTTAGTATATTCCATCATTTTGTAATAGAATTTTCCCTAACTTTCCATCATTGATTTCCAATTGATTTGTAGTAATTTTGTAAAATTGTATTTTTTATAGATAATCATTTTTTATTACAATTTTAGGATTTATTTATTTTCTAATAATAAGGAATGGGATAATTAAATTATCTATTCCAAATTAAGGAAATTTTATTGGGATTTTGATAATGAAATTGCTTTTAAAATCAATTCCTAACTATGTGAATTGAATAGGTTTATCTAGATGTTCTTCTAGATATTCCTTTCCTTCAATCCATGGCATGTGTATGAAAGATGCACAAGACTTTTGATCTACATAGGCCTTGGCATTCTTTCGAAATAAGGAATTGGACAAATCCATACCCTAGGTTCAAGTAATTTCACTAATTGTGATCTTACCATGTTGCGAGTTATGTCATCATAAAGAATCTGAAGGTGTTTGCTTGACTGACCAACTTCTCTTAATATGTTGAAATGTATTGAGTAGCTTTTAGGATACTCAATTAACCTTCCTTTTTGGTTTGCAGGTTCATACCTAACTAATTTATCAAAAGGTCTAAGTACCTCAAAAGGAATTCCTACTCTAGTTGTATATGGCTCATATTTATTGGTAAAGGCATAACATGTCTTGATTTTTGAACTAAAGTGCTTTGAGTTATCAACCATGTCAACTCTTAAAATTTTCTAGTATATTTAAAGTGCGAGATTGGGATTCTAATCATACAAACTCAGAGAAAAGTTAGGAAATATATCCACACTGAGTTTTTGATAAAACAGGTTACCTTCCAATCTACTTATTACTGCATCCTCTATTGAATGCTTAATGTGATCATCTATAATAACCAAAGCAAATGGTGAATTTATGCCTTCTATAAAATATGCTTTGTCAATTATAAATAAACTACTAATATAGAGATTATGGAAATCTTCCTTTTAATGAATTTTCCCATACTCTTAAGTTATTTCTTAAAGATCAAAATTGCTAAGATAGGTGTTATCTTAAACATCATTTATATTAATTGCAAATTCTACTGATGTTGCATGAAAATGAAATTTTTCTCTCCCTTCATTAAACAATTCTTGAAAATTTTTTTGAATCCTATATGCAAATCTTCTTTCGTTGTGAAAGTGTATTTTCACTAATTCTTAATTCGTACAAAGATAGTTCTTTGAACTTTCTTATATTGAATTCTTATTCTGTATATTAAGGTATAGATGGTATTTCAGAAATTTCCTTAATATTCATCTTCTATCATATCCTTAATTGAAGTGCTTTCAGATTTTGAATTACTTTTAGCTTCTAAAGGTTAATATAATATTTTTAAATCATTAGGTTCTCTTTCTAAAGAGTAAACTGGATATAAATCTTGTTGATCTACAATATAGAAAGCCTTTTTACCTTTCTCATTTTTTAAGCTACAATCAATAGCAAAATGGCCTTCCTTACCACAATTGAAGCAAATGCATTAAGACATAACTTTTCTTCTTGGTCTTTTTCCTTGCAAACATAGGTGTCTTCCTATATTTCTTTGGAGAGTTGCGATATTATTGTTTGGCGATGCTCTTCCATTTGTCTTCCTTTTTCTTCTAAAAGGATGCTTTCAAGACTTATGCTTGTGAATTTCACAACCAAACTAAGGTACGTTAAGAAATTTACCATAGTTAAGACTTCTTTTTAATGCCTTAAGTAGCCTTTTATTTACATGCCATTTGTCACATTTTTCTTTTATGTAATTAATGGCAAAAACAATTCTTTTCCCTATGTTGTCTTCTCCAATTTCTACCTTTGAGTATGCTTTAATAATCCTAGCATCCCAAGGACTAAGGAGTTTCTAAAAGTACATTTAAAGTGGAATAATTATTACACCCAATGATACTTCATTGTAATGTATCACTTCCTTAATTCCTGCATTGTACTCCTAGCTTCCTTCTAACATGTTTTCCATCTTATGAAAGATAGTTTGCAAGTTATCTAGATACTTCGAGCACCTTTTTCTATATTTCTTTGACTTCCTGAACTAAGTTAAGGACAGTCTCAGAAAGTTTCTTTGTTTCTTCTTCTATTGGCTTGGATTACAAGAGTTTTTCTTTAGCTGCAATATCTTGTTTCAATAAAAGAATTTCACCAAGTAAATTAGTTAGTTCTTCTGTTAAATTCTCCTAATTTCTCAATAGAGTATTTTGAAGAAATTTGACATCAATAAAAGATTTTTCTAGATGATCAAAAAGCATACCTATGGCTTGAACTACATTCTTATGCAAGGTTTCTAACTTACCATCTGTATTCTCTAAATGTCTTTTGATTTCTTGGAACCTTTTAAAGATTAGTTCTATTGACCTAGAATCTTTTCTCTTTGAATTACACCTGATGTTAATCAAGAAATTTATAATTGTGTTCTTTGTTGAGTTTTTACCCAGAGAATGTGAATTGTGTACAGATTCAAAATTACAATGAATGAGAAACACACATCATGCTTTTTGAATTTGTTTAATGTATTAGTCTCAAGACCAACAAAAGAATAAAGTACATTAAAATTTAAGGATTCACTTATCGTGAATAGTATGATCTTCAAATTCATCAAATATATTTAGTTTTGAAATAAGAGGCATTTGAAAACCAAAATGTTGTCTATCATAAGGTAAAACAAATAAAGGACTACCAAAGGATTCTTTAGTATCCACACTATCACACCCATGATCAGTTATAAACTGACCAAATTCAATTATAACTTCATTGGTGATGGTCAAATCTTCTTCATTTACATCTTCATCAGCAAATGTCATTTTGTATCAAAATGACAATGCCTCTAAGCTAGATTTACCAAGCAACTATGGTAATATTAGTGCTACTTTTAATGTTGCTGACTTATCTTTGTTTGATGTAGGGGATTCGAGGATGAATCCTTTCGAGGAAAGGAGGAATGATAGAGAACAAGGTTATTCAAGTGCAACAAAGCAAGAATTCCCTAGATCCTTTGTAAGGAATCGACGGCCCAATAACTAAGATAAGGACAAATAGGATGAAAAAGGTTTTACAAAGCTTAATCATAGAGTTGTATGACAAAAATGGTGCTCTAGAAGATTCTAAAGTTGTTATAAAAGCTTTTAATGCTAAATCAAGGATAATCCCTTATCTTTATGTGCAAAATGATAGACAAGGCTTAAAAATGGAAGAACAAAACTTGGATTCCATAATATAAGTCCAAGCTACATGACCAAGTTAAGGAAAGGCTCAATTGCATGCTAAGTTGTATTAATGGGCCTGATTTTGTTTTGGATTACTAGATTTTAAGTAAAGGTTGAATTAATTGTAGAAAAGGCTTAACTTCTTAGGTTTATTTAGGCTTGTAGGTTCAGCTAAGTCTTGATACATTAGTTAAGCTTTTACTTTAACTTTATGCCTAGTTATCATTAGTTGTAGTCTTTTTAAAATTCCTAATCAAGGAAAATTTAGGATTCCTAATCAAGGTAAACTCGTATTCCTTAATTAGAGGAATCTCCTATAATTAAGTTTTTTCCTATATATGTATGTTAAGAAAAAAAAAATTATAGGATTGTAATATTTACATGCCTATATAAAGGCCACAACTATATAAAACAAAATGAACAAGATTGAGGTATTTTTCAACAAGTTTTATTTTGCTTTCTTGTTTCTTGGAAGAATACATTGTCATGACTTACCAAAAAAGTGATCAACTTTTATAGCATCTTAAGACTAAGGCTTTTAGGACTCAATTTCCTTGAGGTTTTGATCTGATCAACGTAACTTATTTCCTAGGTTTTTGGGGTGTACATAACAAATTGATTTAAGGATTCCTAAGGTAAGTCACCTAACAGGTTGTTTATTAGTTGGTATCAAAGCCTTGGTCTTAGAAATAAGTTACATATTCCTTTTCCATCTTTACTTAGTACTTTTCTTTATGCTTTATTCATTCTTTGTGTTTCTTTACTTAGTTCTTTTGGTTTGTTCTGATCAACTTATTGCTCTTAAAATTATGTTAATTTTGTAAGTGTTTTGATAAAAAAAAAAGTTGAGGAAAAAAAGAAAAAAATGACAAAAAGAAGAAAAGAGAAAAAAAAAAGGAAAAAGAAGAAGATGTGTTTAAGCTAAATAGTACATATTTATTCTTGCAACCTATTATGTACATTAATAAGGTTGCAAATTTGATTTTTTTTTCTTTTTTAAGCCTAAAAAGGATATTTTGAATTTGTTTTAAAAGTTCTGATTTTGAAATATATTGCTCCTTGTGATTTGTTGATCTTAAGTCTTTCAAAAACATAAAGGGGCCTTAGCTTGAGTGGAAAAAGGTAAGAGTGGTGAGATCATCATTATGAAAAACCAAAATATAGTAAAACATGAGTGATAACAATTTAATTTGAGGACAAAAACATTAAAGATTGTGTGAGGAACAAATTTCTTTTAATTACTAACATGTTTTTGTAGGCTATAAACATGAGTAGTGAAGGAGAAATGCATGATATAGATGTGAAAATTTGGATAAAGGTTATTACCAAGCAATTTAAGATGATAAATGCAAGGCTAGATGAGTTACAATCACCTAATAAATCCAAATCCTCTAGCATAAGATTGAGGAAGAATTAAATTATGAAGAATCAAGCTCAAGAAAAGACAAGAAGGCTATTTCCAAAAAAGATAACAATTTGGACAACATAAAGATAAGGATTCCAACATTTCAAAGGAAGAATGATCCTAAAGATTATTTGGAGTGAGAAAGAAAGGTTGAGCACGTATTTGATTGCCATAATTATTTTAAGGAGAAGAAAGTAAAATTGGCAACCGTAGAACTCACTGATTATACAAGTATTTGATGGGACCAATTGATGATAAGTAAAAGGAAAAATGGTTAGAGGCTAATTCAATCATGAGAAGTGATGAAATTGGTAATGCGCAAGAGATTTATACCTAGCTACTACCATAAAGACTTACATAGAAAGTTACAAGAATGGATGCAAGGGTCCATAAGTGTGAAGAAATATTATAAAAAGATAGAGATAATCATGATTAGAGCTAATGTAAAGGAAGACCATGAGGCCACCATGGCAAGGTTTATTGGTGGTTTGAACAAGGAAATTACAGATGTAGTAGATTTATAACATTATTTAGAGATAGATGAGCTATTGCATAAGTCTATCAAGGTGAAGAAACAAATCAAGTCTAAAGGATCCAAATTTGAATCAGCTTCTAGTTTTACATATAAGGAAACTTGGAAAAATGCTAAAACAGCCTCAAAGCAAAAAAAAAAAAAAAAAAAAGATGTAAGGCTAAAGGAATCAATTGTTGTTTTTAAAGGTAAAACCAAAATGAAATCGTCTAAATCTCATGATATTAAGTGCTTTAGGTGTTAAGGACATGGACATATTACTTCTTAGTGTCCAAATAAAAGAGTTATGATCATGTTAGAGAATGGTGACATAAAAAGTATTAATTTAAGTAAAATGACATGCCACCATTAGAGGATTGTTCTGATGTTGATGTTAAAGAACCTATTTATGAAAATATGCTAGTTGCAAGACGTGCACTAAGTATTCAGCCTATAGATAATCATGATAAGAAGCAATATGAGCACATTTTTTATATAAGCTACCATGTTAAAAACAAGGTATGTAGCATAATTATTAATAGTAGAAGTTGTGCTAATGTTGCTAATACTTTATTGGTAGAGAAATTGAATTTGGATACCTTTAAGCATCCTAAGCCTTATGATCTATAATGGTTGAATAATTGTAGAGAAATTAGAGTAACCAAGCAAGTTTTGGTTGTTGTTTCTATTAGCAACAAGGATAAAATTCTATATAATATGGCACTAATGCATACTAGTCATATACTTCTAGGCAACCATGGCAATTTGATAGGAAGGTTACTCATAATGGCCACAAAAACCAATATTCCTTTGTAATTAATAATTGTATTGTTGTATTAACTCGTCTTAAACCTATTCAAGCATATAAAGATCAGATTAAGATAACAAGAGAGTGCAAAATGAGAGAAGAATAAATGAAAGAACAAAGGGAAAAGAAAAAGAAAGAGAATGAGAGGTCAAAGGAAAGAAGAGAAAGTAAGATTGAGAGGAAAAATTCAAGTGAGTAGGGTAAGGCAAAGAGAAAAATTAGAAAGAAAAGTGTGCAAAAGGGAGAGAAAAGCAAGAAAGTAAGTGTGTTTTCTAGGAAAAGTAAGGTTTAGAGTGCTATGATCGCAAAACAACAACACTTCGTACATATGTACAAGGATGTTTATTTTTTATCTAATGACTTTAACTCCTCTTTACCTAGTGTGGTTGTTCCATTATTACAGGAATTTGAAGATTTATTTCCCAAAGAGATTTTGTAGGGATTACCTCTTTTAAGAGGAATTAAGCACCAAATAGACTTCATACCTAATGCTAACATACCAAATCAACATGCTTATAGAGCTAATCCAAATGAAATGAGGAAGATACAGAGATAAGTGGATGAGTTGGTGCAAAAGGGATTTGTAAAGGAGAGTCTTAGCCCATGCTCAGTCCCTGTCTAATAAGGACCTCCTTGGGTTTCACAGTAAGAAAGGAAAGGGGTGAATTAGTGTGAGATGCTTACTTTTTATAAATATGTCTAGATTAAACCTTTATGACCTATTAAAGTCTATGATCCAATTTTATTTTGCTTCTTTATGTAAGAATGGTCGTATTGATATCAAGCAAGCACAAGTACCCGAGAACACACAAAATTCTTATGTGGTTCATCAATAATGTATAAGTTACATCCACGACGTAATAGGATCACTCCTAGATCACATAATCCACTATTGTTACCAAGGGATACAATTGATGTTATGAAAGGATTTCTCCTTAACCACTTACAATGATCTCCTTATCACTACAAGAGTTTCCCACCCTTTTTCAAAGAGGTTCATAAAAAGATTATAACAAAAACTTCCCTGAGAAAGATCTCTCAATGTGTATAGGTTGTTATTGCAAAAAATTGATCTTCACCCTCCTTATTGCTGGTCTCTACTCCAGCTTTGTTGGTCTTTCTTTCTTCACTACCAGTTTCACAGCTTTCTTTTTGTTATGCTTCCTGCTCTCTCTTTGCCATGTTTCACAGCTTTCCCTCTACCTCTACCAAGTTTCTCTTTGCCTATTTCTGTAAATCTTTTTTTGTAGCTCTCTCTACCTGTTTCTACAACTCTTTCTGTCTATTTTTGCAACTCACTCTATAAGTTCTGCTCTACTCTACCAGTTTCTCCTCTACAAGTTCTCTCATCTTCTTTCTGTCACTACTGCTATCTCTCCTCTGTAGGTTCTCTCCTCTATAAGTTCTCTCCTTTATAGGTCCTCTCCTCTGTAGGTTCTCTCCTATGCAAACTCTTTTGTAATTTTCTTTACCTATCGTACTCTCTTCTGCAATTTTCACTACCTGTTATGCTCCCTTCTATAGTTCTCTCCTCTTTAAGTTCTCTCCACTATAAGTTCTCTCTTTTCTATCAATTTTCTTTTCTCTACAGGTTTTCTCTTCTCTACAAGTTCTCTCTTTCTTTTGTTAGCAGCTATTGTCTCTCTTCCTTTTTGCCACTATTGCTTTTTCATTTTTGTTTTTTAAGTACAGCTCTTTTGGCCATTTTTCTTCAACTAATCTCTCTTATCCATTTTTCTCCAATTGCTACTCTCTTTACCTCTCACATTCTCTAGACTTTTTTTGTCTCTCTCTATCATGCCCTAGCTCTCTTTAACAGTTGTATGAGTATTTATAAGCCTTGAATTTAGGATTGCCCTACAATCAATGGTCAGCATTAATTCCTTAAACTTAGGGTCAACGGTCAATATTGACTTACAATGCCCTAAATGCAATCCCAGAGGCAGTAACAACACATCTTATCAAAAAAATTTCATCTGTACCACATAGAGGCAATCTTACAAATAGCCAATTATAGCAACTAGTGCTTTCTTTACACCGAAAACACCATAAGCAATTTGAATCAACTTGTCATCTTTGGCAGCACAAGATAGGGCTAACAGCATCTTGACTTTAACCTTGCTTTCTCTCTTTATTCTCGTCACATTCCATTAACACCATCTTCCTTAACCCGTGAATGAATCAACTGTCAACTATTTATAACTGCAGCAAACACATCTCAACGGCACTCGTAACATCAAATCATTTCAATGACACTCACAACATTAAATCATCTCAATGACACTCACAACATCAAATCAATGAGCACAAATATATGAGATGTTGTTAACAACAAATCCAATATGAGCCATCAAAGATGGGCTCAACAATCTCCCTTTTGGATTTTTTAGCAACATATTAAATCCAAAAGTCAGCAATTAAGTACAATTAACACCTTTTGACATTCAAAGCTCCTCCTAAAACATGCATCTCTCTCATTTTTGCATGTAGGTATGATACCAATTGAAAACAACCTTTAACTTTTAACTCATTTCTTTTTCTACTTTTCCTCCTTATTTCTCCCACTTTATTTGATTTTTCCCTTTAGATTTATCAAGCTACTCCCCCTTTTGATCAATACATACTTTCATTGAATTTATGCAAAATATCTCCCCCTTTGACAACAAATTCAAAGAATAATAGAAGAAGAAAAGGGAAGGGATTAAATATACCTCAACCTCTAAGTGGTGGCTAAACACATAAGGTCAACCTTAACTTCTAGAACATCTCTCTTGATAGAGGTTTGGTGAATATATATAAATGAAAGAGCTCTAAAAACTTCTTTGTTTGAATATCCACATTTTGTGGGTAGCATTCATCATCTTCCCTTTTTAACAAGTTCTAAAAATGGTATTTCTTTCTCTTCTTAGCTTGGGTATATCTTTCATAGCTTTATTTTTAGACAACTTGTTTAGCCTTTTCTGTCCAAGATGTCCCAATCTTTTATGCCATAACAAATTCTTATCTTTGGTACTCATGTAGCAATTGTTTTTGCTGCTAAAAACTTGATATACGTTTTCATTTGTTCTTTCTCCCTTTATAAGAACAACATCATCACTTAACCTCTTTACCATATAGCCACTCTTGCTGAAAATAACTTCATGCCCATCATCACAAATTTGGCTAACACTGATTAGATTATGTTTTGACCCTTCAACATAAGGCACTTCCTCTTATTTTTTTCTGCTTCTATTTCAATAGCACCAACACCATTAATCTTTAAAGCACCATCATTGCCAAATGTGACTAACCCTTTATTATATTTTTCTACTTTCTTTATGGCTTTTTTTCACGTAACTTCCACAACCATTGTCATTTCACTCCCTCTTCTTCTTCTTCGGCTAACTATAGGAGCATATGTAGGGTTTCCTCCTTTGCATTCTTTGACTGAGCAACAATGTCAACCATTACTTAGTAGTATATCCAGCCTTTTCACATCTTTCATAAATTTCTTCTAATGTATCAAATATGTTTCTTAGTGAAATTTGGCTTCTTTTTACTTGAAACTATCTCCTTTCTTAAAAGAGTCTCCCCCTAGACTCTTGCCTCACATTCCTCTTTATTATAGGCCTATTATTTCAAGACACACTATCCTTTTACCTATACTTACAATAGCACCAACAAAATCCTTCAAATCTAAATTTTCTTCTTTCAACAAATTCATATCTTCTATCTTTAACACTTGTTAAGGAAACCTTCTTTCTATCTTTGGTAGTCTGTCTCCTTTAAATAAAAGTTCTCTTCACATCTTTCCTAACCCATTTTCATTTAGGTTAGTTTCTCCTCTCCATATATCAACTTATTTCAATTTTATCTTTTCTTTGTGTTTGCTTTCAAGCATAAACATAGTTTTCTTCTCTTCTACCCTCTCATTTGGATTTTCAATATAACCAAGTCCTTTCTTCCCTATGGAATCAGGTCTTTGTTTGTATAGACATTCATCCAACATTTTGGTAGCATCCTCCTTGATAACATTTGCTGAAGAGGATTCTCCTCTCACTTCTATGGCCTGCATAAAGCTTTTTATACTTCTTCAATTCAAATTCAACTTTATGGAGCTTGACTTGCAAATTTAGCACTTCTTGCTCTTGTACAATCACCTTAATGCCAAGATTTTCGTATATTTTGTGTTGCTCTACCTCAAGTACATTCAGCTCCTCAATTCATTTCAAGTACTTCTTCTCTTTTACTTCAAACTCCTTTTCTTTCAATTAGAGATTAGATTTATCAATAGCAAAATTTTTATTCAACTTTTTGAGATTCTTTACCTCCTTTTCTAGCTTACTTTTGTGCAAACAAGCTCTCAATTCATTCTCAAGTTGCTACACCAACTCTTTCTCTTCCTCTTTCACTAATTCCTCATCACTTAAGGATCCTTTTTCATCATTTACCTGTGCAACTAGCATATTTTCTACAGCACCATCATTGAAATCATCATCAGCTTCTTCTTCAAAATCTTCTTCATCCAGCTTGCTCAAGAAATTTCTTTTTTTGGATCTCAAAAGTTTCCTTTTCCTTTTGGCACTTAAATTCCCAACTTTAAAATAGCTAGATTTCTTTATTCTTCTCCTTAAAGCTAGCTCATCGTCATCATCACTATCTACTTCTATTCTCTTTAAGCAGTCCATTACAAAATGCCCTATACCTTAACAACTAAAGCACTTCAAGGGTAATTTTCCCTTATACTTACCTTTTCCTTTCATCATATTTTTAATGATGTATGTCATAACTTTATCAAATTTAGTATCACCATCTTCTACTCAAAGCTGTTGTCAAATTCTTATTCTTATTCATTAATCTTTAATTTCTTTATTGCCTTAAAGGCCAACTTTTTCTCTAACTTAAGCTTCTTTTCTTTCTTTATTGGGGCTATTATATTTCATAAGCCACCAATATGCTATGTAAATCATCCAGGAGTAGCTTATCTAAATCTTTATCTTATATAGAGGAAACTTTGGCATTAAAAGCTTCTAGTAAGCTTCTAAGTATCTTCCTTACCATAGTAACATTGTTGATCTCCTCTTCATGGCCTCTAATGAAGCATATAATTTCAACTACTCTTGTAAAGAAGGCATCCACTGATTCATCATTCAGCATCCTCATATCCTCAAATTTGCTCCACCAAATTTGTAACTTGGCTTCCTTCACAACCTTGTCTCCTTCATAAATATTCATTAATTTGTCCCAAATTTATTTGGATGTACTCTATCTAATCACTTTGGTGAAATCCTTATCTGATAAGAAGGCATATAAGGCATTCTAACTTATCCATCATACTCTAAATTCTTCTTATCAGTAGGTGTCATAGCCACACTTTTAACACCTAAAATGAAGCCACTAACAGCAAATTCAAACATACCTAAGCCAAGTGACAAAAAATATGAAAGCATTCTATTCTTCCATAATTGATAATTTTGTCCATTAAACATGGAAATACCTTTGTTATTAACACCATTTATGCTCTCTATGATATTAACCAACAATAAATGCAAAGATGCACAGTAACAGCAAATAATTTCATATCAAAACAAACAGAATGGATCAACAAAGGAACCAAAGGCTTTGATACTAATTAATAAGGATCTCTTCGAGTTTCACACTAAAAGGGGGAGGGGTGACTCAATGTGAGATGCTTGCTTTTTACAAATTTGTCCAGATTAAACCTCTATGACCTATTAAAGTTTATGATCCAATTTTATCTTACTTCTTTATGTAAGAACAGTCGTATGGATATTAAGCAAGTACAAGCACCTAACACACAAAGTTTTTACGTGGTTCATCCATAATGTGTCAGCTACATCCACGGTGTAATAGGATCACTGCTAGATTACACAATCACTCTTATTATTAAGGGATATAGTTGATGTTGTGAAAGGATCACTCCTCAACCACTTATAATAATCTCCTAATCACTTTAAGGGTTGCCCACCCTTTTTCAAAGAAATTCATAAAAAGATTATGATAAAAATTTCTCAAAGAAAGATTTCTCAATGTACATAGGCTGTTATTGTAGAAAACTGATCTTCTCCTTCCTCACTGTCAATCCTTACTCAAGATTTCTACTGTTCTTTCCTTCTACATTACTAGTTTCTACTCAAGCTTTACCAGTCTCTCCTTTTTCATTATCGATTTCACAACTTTCTCTTTGCTATGCTCCCTAATCTCTCTTCCATGTTTCATATTTTTCTCTCTACCTTTATTGAGTTTCTCTATATTTGTTTCTACAGCTCTCTTTGCCTATTTCTGCAACTCTTTCTTTGTAACTATCATTAACTATTTCTGTAGCTTTTTCTTTCTATTTCTGCAATTCTCTCTATAAGTTCTGCTCCACTCTACCAGTCTCTCCTCTATAGGTTCTTTCCTTTTTTTCTGCTACTACTGTTATCTCTCCTTTATAGGTTTTCTCCTTTATAAGTTCTCTCTACTACAGGTCTATTCCTATATAAGTTCTCTCCTCTAGAAGTTCTCTCTTCTACAATTTTCTCTACCTGTTATGTTGTCCTTTATAATTTTCTCTACCTATCATGCTCTTCTCTATAATTTTCTTTACCTATCATGCTCTTCTTTGTAATTTTCTATACCTTTCATGCTTTCCTCTATAGGTTCTCTCTTCTTTGCCAATTCTCTCCTCTCCAGGTTCTGTCCACTGTAGGTGCCCTCTTCTTTATAGATTTTCTCCTCTGCAAGTTCACACTTCTCTACAAGTTCTCACTTCTTTGTAGGTTCACTCCTTCTTTCTGCCGCTGCTACTATCTCTCTTTCTTTCTATTGCTCCTACTTTTTATTTTCTATTGCTAGAGGCTTTTTCTATTTTGCTTTTCAAGCACAACTCTCTTGGCTATTTTTTTCTCTTTTCTGCAAGTTCCTACTTCTTTACAAGTTCTCACTTCTCTGTAGGTTCTCTCTTTCTTTCTACTGCTATTACTGTCTCTCTTTCTTTCTATTGCTACTGCTTTTTATTTTCTACTACTATCGGCTTTTTCTCTTTTTCTTTTTGGGCATAACTCTCTTGGCTATTTTTCTTTAGCTACTATTGGTCATTTTTCTCCAGCTACTATTCTCTCTGCCTCTCATGTTCTCTACACTTTTTTCTATCTCTCTCTATCGTGCCCTAGCTCTCTTTGGTAGCTGCATGGATATTTATAAGTCTTTAGTTTAGGACTGCTCTACAATTAATAATCAACATTGATTCCTTGAATTTAGAGTCAACGATTAGCATTGACTTGCAATGCCACTCCTAAATGCAATCTCAAAGGCAACAACAACACATGTCTTATCAAAGAAATTTCATCCTTGCCACATAAAGGGCAATCTTACAGATAGCCAACTATAGCAACTAGCGCTTTCTTTACAACCAAAACACCACTAGTAATCTAAATCAACTCATCATTTTTTGCAATGCAAAGTGGGGCTAGCAGAATCTTAATTTTAGCCTTACTTTCTCTCCTCATTCTCGTCACATTCCACCAATGTTGTCTTCCTTAACCCTTGAATAAATCAGCTATCAACACTTTGTAAATACAATAAACACATCTTTGGCACTCACAACGTCAAATCAACAAGGACAAATATCTGAGATGTTGTTGACAACAAATCTGACATTAGTTATCAAAGATGGGCTCAATACTGTCATCTTAGTCTCAAAGAAAAATAGACATGACATATGTGTGTGGATTGTCGAGTCATTAATAAAATCTGAAGTTCCCGACTTCTCCCTATGATCTACTAGTTTATAATACTGAGAGGGGGGTGAATTAGTATCACCACAATTCACAATTTGCAAGTAAGTGAACAATTTCAACCTTTTCTTAAAAGTGAACTCTTTCTCATACTTGACTAAGGTGGATCTATTGCTACCTACTAATCACAATTTTCCCCAAAGTCACCTTTCAGACACCTTACCTAATAAACAATTCGGATATCCTTGTTTAGGTCTTCGTTAAGTTATGGGTTGGCTGATACTTTAGTTACGTTCACAACTCAATTCAAAATACAAAACGTAAAGCAAATTAAGGACACATGAGATTTACGTGCATCTGTCAAAGTGACATACATCCACGATGGTAGGGACTCTCCCTTACCGAGACTATCCATTATACTTGAGAATTCTAATTACAATGGATGTTTTAATCCTCTGCTCCTACTATTGCAATTACTAAACAAGTATAATACAAAGAGTATCACTTACTGTGTCTACTCTGCCTTGTCTTGCCTCTATTGAATTGAAAGGCTACTCCACTACCGATTAAAAGTTCACCGCAAAGCTCTCTAACCTCTCTTGAAGAAATCTGGAAATACGTTGAGTTCTTTCAATGCTTTGGTGAATTCCTTCTCTACGTTGTTTTACACAAATTTTGCTTTCACTGTCTCATGGTCTTATCCATCTCCTAGTTCCACGGTCTTACTATTTCATGGTCTGCCCTCACCTATCCATTTCTGGTTTTTTTTTTTTTCCAGTGATTTGCTTTTCTTCGTCCAACCTTGTTATGTCAGCTCTTTCTTTTTCCATCTCTGGTTTTCTTCTCTAGTTTTCTCTCTTTCAGCTGGTTTTCTCTCCTTTGCCATGTCATCCATTTGTCTCACGCCGTCACAAATCTATTGTTTGCACTTCTAGTGGTGTCTCATTCTTTGTCCATCTCTCTCTCTCGATTCTGTCGACCTTCTATTTTTGGTCGTTAGGTTTCTCTCTCCTTCCACAGGTCAGCTTGTCTTCGTCCCTTTTTCTCTCTTAATTCTACCAACCTTCTGTTTTTGGCTATCGGTTTTCTCTCTCCTTTCGTCGGTCTGCTCCAATTTGGTCATCAAGTTTCTCTCTCCTTTCCGCTGGTCTACTCTAATTTGGCACCTCTCCTATTTTTGACAACTGCTTTATCTGACAACTACTTCGTTTTCTCTCTCTTCCCGTTGACAACTTCTCGTTTTCTCTTTCTTCCCCTGTTCAACCGACAGTGGTCTGCTTTTCTTTTTTGTATCGTGTTTTGGGCGTGTCAATGGTGTGCCAATATTCTCCTCTTTTTTTTTTGTCCTCTCGTCCACTCACTTTTGTGTTTTGCCATGTATTCAATTGTGTTGGCCTTTTCCTAATTTTGTCTTCCAAGGTCTTTATACTCTCTTCCATGAAACCCTAATAGGGCTTACTTGCAGCGAATTTACTCTCTTGCCCTTCCACGTGGCTTTTACATTATATGGCTTTTACCTTCTTACCCTTCTATGTGGTTTTACTTTCTTGCACACTTAAACCTAATTGACAACAATTACAACTCATACAAGGCTTTGGGAACAACAAAATTACTATAAAGTATAGACATTTTATCCCTAGATTAGATGGTATGCTTAATAAGTTACATGGTTCGTATGTATTTTAAAAAATTGATTAAAAAAATGGTTATTATCAAATCGTATGAAAGAGATAGGTGAATGTAAAACAACATTTAAAACTAAATATGCATTGTATAAGTGGTTAGTAATACCTTTTAGATTAACTAATGTACCTAATACATTCATGAGATTAATAAATCATGTCTTACATGCTTTTATAGGGAAATTTATAGTAGTTTACTTTGATGATATTTTAGTTTATAACAAGAAGTTGGATAACTATGCAAAACACTTGCATACTATGTTTAGTGTGTTAAGAGAGAACCAACTATATGGTAATCTTAAAAAGTACACATTTTGCATGAAATTCATTGTGTTTCTTGGTATATTATTAGTTTGTGTTGAGCCCATCTTTGATGGCTAATGTTAAATTTATTATCAATAGCATCTTATATATTTTTCTTTATTGATTTGATGTTATGAATGTTATTGAGATGTAGAGAGATCGTTGGTTAAAATCGTTGATGGTAGGTCAACCCTAAATTTAATAAGTCAATGTTAACCATTAACCTTAAATTTTAGAACTTAATACTGACCGTTAACCCTTAACCATTGACCTTAAATTTTAAGAGTCAATGTTGACTATTTATCCTAAATTTTAGGAATCAATTTTGACCATTGATTGTAAGGTAACCCTTGGGAATCAATGTTAACCGTTAATGATTGTGTAACCCTAATCTTAAAGCTTATAAATACATCCATGCATTTATTAAGATGTGAGGGTGTTGCAGAAAAATTAAAAGAGAACATCAAAAAGAGTGACCAAAAAATAAAGGTATAGTAGCAAATCAAAGAAAGGTGCAGTTGATAAAAAGGTGACAATAGGCACCAAAGAAGGAGTAAGCGACACCAAAGGGAGAAGAAAATGCAGTAGCTACCAAAGAAGAAAGTGTGTAGTAATAACCAAATAACCACACTAAGGGAGAAGATATGTAGTAGCAAACCAAAGAGAGGTGTGTAGCAGTAAACAATCAACCACAGCAAAGGACAAGGTGTGCAGTAGCAAACCAAGGAAAGGTATACAATGGCAACCAGTCAACCACACCAAAGGAAAAGGTGTGCAATGACAAACCAAGGAGAGGTATACAACATCAACCACTCAACGGTAAACCAAGGAGAGGTATGCAACGGTAACCAATCAACCACACTAAGGGAGAAAATGTGCAGTGGCAAACCAAGTAAAGGTATGCAACAGCAACCAATCAACCACACCAAAGAAGAAGGTATGTAGTGGCAAACCAAAGAGAGGTGTGCAGTGGCAACCAATCAACCAAACCAAAGGAAAAGGTTTGCAACAATAACCAAGGAAACCAAAGGCATAAGGTGTAATGGCAACCAAAGAAACCAAAATTAGAAGGTGCAGGCATAACTGTATCCCTTGATAATAAGAGTGGATTATGTGATTTAGGAGTGATCTTATCATACCATAGACGTAGCTCACACATTATGGGTGAACTACATAAAAATTTTGTGTGTGTTCTCAGGTGCTCACGCATGATTGATATCCATACGATTGCTCTTATATAAAGAAGTAAGATAAAAATTAGATCATCAACTTTAATAAGTCACAGAAGTTTAATTCGAACAAATTTATAAAAAGTAAGCATCTCACACTAATTCACCCCTTCCCCTTTTTAGTGTGAAACCTAAGAAGGTCCTCATTAGTTCACATGGTATTAGTGCAAATGAGGAGAAGGTAAAGGCGATAAGGGACTAACCTATGCCTAAGAACACGAATGAAGTAAAAAGCTTTCATAGTTTAGCAAGTTTTTATCAAAAGTTCGTTAAGGATTTTAGTTCCATTGTTACACCTTTAAATGAACTTATTAAAAAGAATGTTGTTTTCAAGTGGGATGATATGCATGATCAAGCTTTCAGTCCTTTAAAAGAAAAGCTTACTAATACACCATTGTTATACTTGTCTAACTTTGATAAAAATTTTTAGGTAGAATGTGATACATCTAGAATAAGAATAAGGGATATTTTAATGCAAGATTCCAAATTGATTGCTTATTTTAGTGAAAAACTAAATTGAAAAACCTTAAATTATCTCACTTATAATAAGGAACTTTATGCATTGGTCCAATCTCTTCAAACATGACAACGTTATTTGTGGTCGAGTGAATTTATCATTCATTCTGATCATAAGAGTTTAAAGTTCTTGAAATCTCAAGGTAAGCTTAATAAAAGACATGCTAAGTGGTTGGATTTTATAAAAACATTTCCTTATGTGATCAAGTACAAATATAGAAAGGAAAATGTTGTTGCTAATGCATTGTTTAGGAGGTACACATTACTTACTTCTTTGCAAACTGAGTTACTTGGTTTTAAATTTCTTAAGGGCTTGTATGCAAATGATTCTGATTTTGGCTAAGTATCGAATGCAGGTGATAAGTGTGCATTTGGTGACTTTTATAAGCATGAAGGGTTTCTGTTAAAAAAAGGATAAATTATGTGTGCCTATTTGTTTTATTCATGAATTGCTTATTAGGGAAATTTACGAGGTTGGTTTAATGGGCACTTTAGTGTGCAAAAGACTTTAGATATATTGCCATGAGGATCTTTATTGACCTAATATAAAATATGATATGTATTCTATTTGTGATAAATGTATTACATGTAGGCAAGCAAAAGTTAGAATTAAACTACATGGCTTACATACACCTTTACCTGTGCCTAAACAACTTTGGACTGATATTTCTATGGACTTTTTCTTAGGATTACCAAGGTCTTAAAGTGGTAAGAATAGCATATTTGTCATTTTTGATAGGTTTAGCAAAATGACTCATTTTATTATATGTTCTAAAACCAATGATGCAACACATATTACTAAGTTATTCTTTAAGGAAGTGATACGTTTACATGGATTGCTAAGAACTATTACTAGTGATAAGGATGTTAAGTTCTTAATTCATTTTTGGCACATTTTATAGAATAAATTAGGAACTAAAATCTTATTTTCTACTGTTGCACATCCTTAAACACATTGATAAATTAAAGTAGTTAATCAAACACTCACTACTTTTTTACATGTTATCATTCAAAAGAACTTGAGGCAATAAGAACAGTGCTTGCCACATGTTGAGGTTACTTATAACAAATTTATTCATTTCACTACTTCCTTGTCACCTTTTGAAGTTACTTATGATTTTAATTCCTTAAGTCCTTTGGAGATTTTATCTTTACCTATTAAAGAGCGTGCTAACATTGATAGTAAAAAAAAAGGCAAATTTTGTGAAGGACTTACATGCCAAGGTTCAAGCTAACATTAAAAGGAAGAATGAGTCAAATACTAAGCAAGTTAATAAGGGGCGTGTAAAGGTTGTCTTTAAACCTAATGATTAGGTGTGAGTGCATATAAGAAAAGAACAATTTCTCCCACAAAGAAAATTCAAATTACAAGCCTAAAGAGATAAACCTTTCAAGGCTTGAAGAGGATTAATGACAATGCCTACAAACTAAATTTATCAAGCAACTATAGTAATGTTAATGCTACTTTTAATGTTGCTGACTTACCTTTATCTGATGTTAGTGATTTGAGGACGAATCCTTTCGAGGAAGGGAGAAATGATGGAAAACAAAATGTTATTCAAGTGCAATAAAGCAAGTATTCCCTAGATCCTTTGTAAGGAATCGGTGGTCCAATTACTAGGACAAAGACAAAAAGGATGAAAAAGGTTTTACAAGGCTTAATCATGGATCTGTATGACAAAGAGGGTGTTTTAGAAGATTCTAAGGTTATTTTAAAAGTTTTTAATGTTACACCAAGTATAATCACTTATCTTTATGTGCAAAATGTTGGATAAGACTTAGAAGTTGAAGAACAAAACTTGGAACCCATGATATAAGTCTAAGCTACTTGACCAAGAAAAGGCTTGATTGCATACTAAGTTGTATTAATGAGACTGATTTTATTTTGAATTGTTAGATTTTAAGTTGAGACCAAATTACATATAAAAAAGACTTAACTTCTTAAGTTTATTTAGGCTTGTAGATTCAACCATATCTTGATATATTAGTTAGAGTTTTACTTTGACTTTATGCCTAGTTATTATTAGTTGTTGTCTTTTTAAGGATTCCTAATCAAGGCAAATTTAGGATTCCTAATTAAGGTAAACTTGTATTTCTTAATTAGAGGGATCTCTTATAATTAAGATTTGTCTTATATAAATATGCTAAGAAATACTTTGTCTTTATATAATTATAAGATTTACATGCTTATATAAAAGATATAACTATATAAAATGAAATGAATAAGATTGAGATATTTTTCAGCAAACTTTGTTTTGCTTCCTTGTACTCATGGAAGAATATATTATCTTGACTTATCAAATGAGTGATCAACCTTTGTGATATCTTAAGATTAAGGCTTTTAAGACTTAATTTTTTTGAGTTTTAATATGATAAACTCAACTTGTTTTCTAGATTTCTAAGATGTGCATAACAAATTAATTTAAAAGTTCTTAGAACAGGTTGCCTAGTTGATTCTTTATCATATACACTCTCAGATCATCTAGAAAAATCTCTCATTGATGTCAATTTTTTTCAAAATACTCTCTTGAGAAATTAAGAGAATTTAATATAATAACTAACTATTTTACTTGGTAAAACTCTTCTATTGAAACCGGATATTGTAGTCAGAAAAATTCTGGGAATCCAAGCCGATAGAAAAAGAAACAAAGAAATTTTCTGACTCAAAGTATCCAGACAATTTGCAAACTATCTTTCATAAAAAGTTTGATCTAAAATATCAGTAGATCATAGAACTCCTTTTTGTGGGTTATAACCACACCAACTGGTTTTCTCTATGTACTCAATTTCTGTTCATATTTTTTGATGATGATCCAAAACTGTTTTCTATTGTCCTTTTTTTTTTTGGGTGTGGGCCCTGTTGTGTTGTTTCGAAACTTGTGATCATTGCTAGAGCCAGTTAGGAGCCTCTTCAAATAAGAGGACCTTGTATAGCTATTAAAGTCCTGCACAACGCGCAAGTGTCAATATTAGCTTACAATGGACTAGACATTGTCTGGCGGCTAGGAGTGGATGAACTTCAGATGGCCAGAAAATAGTAAACTTCTGCTAGCTAACCTCGGCTGGTAGCAGGCGTGATAGGTGGCGTTTGATCATAGAGTTGGTAACTTATGCCATCCTAACTCGTGCAATTAAACACGATGACTGTCGAGAATCATTTTGGACAGAATCCAGGAAAATGAAAACATAAAATCGTTGCTTGATTTAAAATTGCTATTCCGGGCTAATAATATTCATTAAGTAGTTCATGGAAGAATGACAAATCTTAGTGCCATGGTTAAATTACATGACCTGCTAGCCACTTATTTAAGTCGCAGATACCACGAAGTCTACATTGGGATTTTTTTTAAGCACGCCGAACACATCACGTGTTGCATTGTTCATTGTTCTGACTGCATACCTTTTGAAGAAATTTTCTGTATTCTTGTCGTTTGATTTGTTAAATTTCCTTTCATCTGCACAATGCATCATCTGAAGAAAACTGGACGCACAAAATAGAGTTGCATCAAAAGAGAAAAGTGCAGCTTTTTAAAACTCCCAAATTGTTAACAGGACGACGCCATTATTAGGTAATTAAGTGTAGGCTAACATTCCTGTATCTGCCTTTCAGCAATTCACTATAGCACCTAGATCACCATGCAGTTCAAAAATTCTTACAACATAGAGGATTCTCTTCTGTAGAGCATCTGTGCCGAGTGCGTGAGAGAGACCGGACCTTAAATGGGGCAGATGCAAAAGGTGATCATTTACACAAATTGTGACTACTACTCTTGATATTGGGTGATATCAAGTTGCTGACAAAAAGTTGCAAATAAGCATAAACAAACATGGTTGCAAGACAACTTCTAACATGCCAAATTCTACAAGCAGTACAATATGATGTATCTGCCAGTTCAAAGACACAAGATAGCCGTAACAGGTCCCCCTGTTCAGCAGCCAATTGGAAGGAATATGTGCTAACAATATTGGAACTTAAGTTGTAAAAAGAGTCTGGTTTCAGGCAGTGAAGTACAAATCAGAATCTAGTTCTGCTCTTCCTTTTCCCTCTATGTCGAAGTACACCAATGTTCCTGCTTACAAGTTATTAAAAGAATCATCTTCATCTGCTACCCTGCTACTCCTTTCTGCTTACCCACACTTTTCTTTGATGGCTCCTCTTCTACTTTTTTCTTCTTTTTTACTTCCTTGGTCTCTGATGCTCCTGCCCTTTTCCCAGAATTTTTCTTCCTAAACTCTACAAGAAAAGGTAAAAAGCTTACTCATCCTTTGCAAAAAGAAAATTTGGTTTCAAATTGTACGCAATCTGCAAAATTCCAACCTCTGGCATCTGACTTATTGTTAGAAACAAAATATAAAATGAAGCTCAATTTGTCCAGCATTTAAGATCATCCACATCCATGAAAACACCTAAATAAGCTTCTGTACAGCACAACAATCCAAAATTTAATAGTTGAAGAGTTGAACCAGAAGAGCAGTATTCCCGCCAAGGTGAATTCATATTCTACATAAACATTATATTTTTTTCCCAACAAATGGGAGTTAACGGGTTAGTGGTCGAAGAAGCTGACGGACAACTAACGAACAGCATCATGAAGTTGTTGTTTTGCTAATCATCACCTGCAGTACTAATTCACACGTTTAGCTCAATCTTTCCAAAACGACTTATCATGGATTAAAAGGGTTGTAAACAAAACCCTTTTCATGGATCCAGAGGATTGTTTTGACATTGCATGGAAAGCCGTTGCGCTACGACAAACGGTAAGGTATCACTCAAGAACCACCATTTCTGCCTTCTTTGGTAAACCGATGCTTAGAAATAAAAGCAAAAACCAAAAACCAGTCAAAAAAAAAAAAAATTGTATTCCCTACAGAACTTTTCTCAAGAGAACAGTTATTGGCACGCAAGTTTTGCGGGTAAGGGTTCCCCCCAACGTCTCGGTGCACTAGACTCCCGCACGGTCACGCGCGGAGGCTTGGCTCCCAAAAAACAAAAAAAATGAAAACACTCTATAAATCCAAAGTACAATTCTTCTCAGTTATTGAAGGTGCTTAGGTCTTCATTAAGCAGTCCAAAAGGTAAATTAAAAAGAAAAAAAAAATAAGCTGACCACTAAGAGAGGATCTGAGAGGCTCGACGAATTCAGGAAATTCGATTTCCTCCAGCGCCTTGAAAACGTCGTCAGCGTTTATGGTTTGCCTCTTCGATTCCTTGCATATATCATTAGCCCTAGTGCACACAAAACAAATATTTTGGTATTATAAAAACGAAAAAAAAAATGAAAAAAACAATTACAAAACCATAAACGACGTGGTAATCCTGATGATATTGGGGGGGGGGGGCAGGGAATGGAGCACGTACGTGGCGGAAAGGTAGTGGATGAAGATACGGGCGCTCTCGGAGAAGGCGTTGAGGGCGTCCTTGTGGAGGTTCAAGTCGCAGGCGGAGAGGCGGGAAAGCGTGTCCCTCACCACCCGGCGCACTATAGCCTTCGGCAGCTCCTCCGCATCGGGTATCACCTTCTCAGTCTCCATCACACCCCTCACCCCCAACCCCCTTTTGCTTTTTGTAACCTTTTTTCCACTCTCTTTAAGTTCTGTGTATTCATTTGCGGATTAATTTTTATTGACTCATTTTTCAAATTTGATATTTTTAATTTTGATTTTAAAAGATGAGGTGAGTATTGATTGATGGGGGAGTAATTCATTAATATAAATAGGTCAAGTGAGGATGGATTTTGAGATGGGCTTGGAGACTCGTGGGCTTTATGGGCAAGCCAGCGATCGTTGTGGGCTTTGTGGGGTGGTGTTGTGGTGACAATGAGACCTTATAATGCTTTTTCGTGTGGAATGAAACAAAAAAAATCAAATCAACACCGAGTTTTTTTTAAAAAAAAAAAGTACACATTTGGATGGAATAATGATTTGGAAGATACGGCTTTGGGGAGAGGGGTGTTAATGTTTCTGAAATACGGCATGTCCACCCAAACCAAATGCGTCTCCACCCCTTTTCGATTACTTTTTCCACCCATATGGTTCAATCCGCAATGCCCTCTACTTTGCGAATTAATGACACACACCAGAGAGAGAGAGAGAGAGAGAGAGAGAGGCTCAAATGTATTGCTATAAAAGAATTAATAGAGAAGCAATAAGTCTATCCACTTATACCAACAAATCAAAAACACGGACGCTAAACTAGCCGAAGACCTTTGCAAATTTGCTAAAAAGAATTCAAATTTTCCGCCTTATTGCCTGTATTTTTCTGCAGTATCCATCTAGAGATAAGTTAAATAGTCCTGAATATAACCTCCTGACGTATTGACGGTTTATGCTGGTTCTCCATGGTCCTACATAGCAAAACAGGTAAAGGAATCCTAACGTCTGCAGCTTGACTTGCTAAGATTCCTGCTGCCATATGCCATCCTGCAGAGAAATATTTCGCAGCCATATATCAGTCAGTCACTCGTGTCCATAATGATTCACCTAAATCAGCATATGTCTATTGTTCATGAATTTGACATCCCCACAGCCAAACGAAATGCTGCCCTTTTCAAGGGATGGCCCTACCAGGCTACCCACCGCCACCTAACATTTCATTAATTGGCAGGTCCATTCATGACGTGAGAAGGAAGGTAAACATCTTTATCATTTCGGGTCTATTTTCAGGGTTGCTTATGCAAGCCGACAACCAACCTTACACCGGTATCAAACAAGATCAGCGCCCACCAATTAATCATAAGTCACTCAAGAAAAACGGCCCAGCCTCTCTCATGGACTATGAATTTTCTGATTATGCAGCAAATGGGTGTCCATAAATGTGCGAGTTTGCGTGGCTGTCCTTATGGGTCATTTGATTAAGTGTGCCCCTAACCTCCTGCTTATTTTGAATGATTAAGTAGAAACGTGCACGCGTCAATTTTGTCATCTAGTGGGCCATTGCTGATGCGACTGTTGTATCTTATATGAAAGCGGGTGTCCATGAAGTTGAGAACCGGCGGCCCACGTCATGCTTAGGCGTCAACTGATGTTACATGTCTTGAATATGAAACACAATTTTTTTAATATTTAAATGATACCAGGACAAGGTTTTGGGGTTAGTGCTTGTCTTAGATTTTAAACTCTAGACTCATCTGTTTTAGTTTTCTACAGTAATAATATCACGGCAAAGGCAGCAACTTGGACTTGGATGTCAAAATATCTGAAGATTATAACAGTGGGTAAATACAGTTACTTTAAATCATATATTACCGATAGGTATAGCTGATGTTAACTTGAAGTGGACGTGGGGTTAGTCCAAAAAATGCTGATGACATGTGCAGACCAGACAAAATCGACGAGGCATAAATTTTGGAGGGGTGAAAGTGGGATGGCAAAATTAAATCAACTTGTGAATCAGTGGCCAAAAGACGGACCCGAAAAAGTCTGGACTTTTGTGTATTTGAAGATAACGAGAATATTGTTGAAGGAAAGATTCACATGCATGGTTGCAAGTGGAGATAAGGAGGATGGAGCCCCATTAGACTGTCCCACCCATTAATGACTGAAGTCGCAGAATTAGACTTAATGCAGCAGCCACCATCCACTTGGCGCAAAGGTGCTCCTAAGAAGATTCCAAAATGTCCAACTGCAGCCCAGCATTTCAAGTTTCCACCGGGTGGGAAAAGGGGGGTATTTTATGGAGTTTTAATCGAAAACAGATATGGGGTAAATGTAATAACAATTTGGTATGGATAGGAAATCGAATTGAAGCTCATCCTAACCTGTGTTTCGACTTGGTGTGAAGAACTCGACAGGTTATTGATGTGACCATATGAGGAATTGAATATCTCACCTGAGGAAAGCTCGTCTGGCAATCATAATGACTTATTGGATTCTGCTTCTGTTCTTGATCTCTGCCTCCTTGAGTGATGATTTAGGTGTTCCCAAGCAAAATTTATGTTTGCCATAACTAGGATAACCATGCAGAATACAGATAAAGTCTGCCAAATGGTTGAAACACAAAACAAGGCATTATATGCAATGCTTTATAGTTGAATTAGAAATCATGCTGAAAGTTTAGCTTCGCTTCAAATAACTGAACATGAGTGAAAGAAATAAAGACCCTTACATTCATCTTAGCTGATGAAGAATAGACTAGCTCTGGAAGTTTTTTCTGTAATCCAATATTGTAAACTGGAGTACCATCAGGATAGAGAAGCCCATAGTTCCTTTCTGATGCCGGACCAGGCTTTAAATTCTCGTTAAATAATGCGAAAACATATACATCGATCGGGACCGATGGTTTTGCTGGTGTACCTTGTTTTTCCTGTATTCTTTGCATTAAATTACCATTATATAGTCCTGCATTTTGTATTGTAGCTCCTGCTTCATTGGCATCGCCCTTAGATGGCCACCCTGTCTCCGAAATCCTAACTCCAATATCTGTATGCCCCATTGCCTTAATTGCTGAATACACGGCATCTAATTGAGCATATAACATGTTATCATAATGAAGATTTGTATTGGGATCCGTCATCCCTTGGTTAGGCTGGAAAAGGACATATTCTAAAGGCACCTGACTTGGGTTATCCTTGTATGCAAAGTAAGGATATGCATTAATTAGGAAAGGCGAATTTACTTGTGAATGAAAATTTAGTAAGGGCCTCATGTATTGAGCAAGATCCTGCCTGAAAGTACCAGACGAAGGAGGATAAGAAGTGCCCAAGATGTTTAGAGAATGCGCTGTTGTGACAGTCACTTGTTTATCTAGTCCAAGATTTGCTAGTGTATTATATACTGTCTGCATTGCTGGGAGGAGATTAGACCTCAACTGCGTATCATTGCTACTAAAGACCTCATTTCCTACAGTGATGCAAGTGATTTTGGTCTGAGGAAGGTGGGGTTGAACATGCTGCTGGATCCAGTTCTGGGCTTTGACAGGGTCTGTCATGGTTACTAGGTCCTCATTACCAAGTCCAATGATGAAATCAACATTTGAATTGGAGAAAGCCACCAGGACATTCGGATCAGCATCATAAAGTTTTACTCTGCTGATGTCGAGGGATTGAAGGAGGACAGTAACCCGAGAAGGAGATGGGAGATTGTTGGCAATCTGGCCGTAGTTAATTCCAACTCCAAGGCAACGGATCTGGACAATTGAATCTGAGAAAAGAGTTGAAAACAAAGTTAGAAGGGCCATGGTAGCATCACCTAAGAAAGCCACGCAAATGGCAAAATGAAGTAACAGCTATGATACTTTCAATGACAGAAGCAAAAGCTGGATGGAAGTATTAGAATCAATATTTGAAAAGAAATATGCAATTTGGAACGACCAAATATTTTCAATAACATGAAAAATACTTTCATATCAAATTGAGGAAATATCTTGACATTGTTATCAAAACTTTTGAGTCAAAAAAGAACAGAATAAATATGAGCACTTTATTGTGCCACAGTAAATGTTAAAACAACTAGTGATAGCTTTTGGGATTCTCTAAATCACATTAAGCCTCAATCACCCGAGCAAACGAAACAAAGAAAAAAAAAAAAAAAAAAAACCATCTTCAGATGGAACCTGAAGATGCGCCAATCCCAAGATCCAGTGTAATAAGTATTGGCCAACTAAAAGACCATTAAATCAGATCCATCACAATCAATACTTATGTCAATAGCACAAAAATCTGCGTTGTTGCATAGATGTGCAGAATGAAGAATCTACCCTATTGCATGTTTTGCTTCCATAGAAAGATACAGTTCACAAAAAATTAAACTCAATTAAACTCCCCCTGATAACAGAAGTGAACAACACATTAAAAAAAAAAAAACAAAAAATGCTATCTCTCCCTGCATTTTCCAGGAAAACAAACATAAAAAGTCCAGGTATATGCTATATAAAGGAGTCTAAACAAGACCGAACCTAGAAGAATGCCCAGCAACAGGACCAGTCTTGAAAGCGCAGAGGAGGTGGCCATGTCTGATCTGATCTTGGTTCAGACCAGCACAGCGAGAAGAGAAACAACCCCCACCACAACCGTTTCTTTGCCAACCAAAGTGCAGAATTAATTATCGTATTGCTCTTGCATTTATAGTGTTTTGTCTTAAAGGTCTTTTTAGCCTGTACAAATGTTTTTCACTGGGCTTTCGGTGCTGATAAGGCCCCACAAAGAATTTTCTCGTCATTTCCAAGGTTTTTGGGTTTTATTTTCTTGAAGAGGCTTCTTTTTTTTATTTATTTCTTTTTTTGGTTAAATCCTTTTGTTTCCTTGCACGTATTTAATGTCCCATAGGGTTTTTTTTTTTTCCTTAAATTTGCAACCAGACGTCAGAAGGACTCATCATTTGCCGACAAGGTCATTTGATTTATTGGTTTATTGAAGTTAATGTATAATCTTTTAGGATTCCTGTAATTTTTTTGTGAATCTTGGTGACCTCGGTAGTCTTTCTTTGTAATTGATTATGCCGTAATATTTATAATCTTTTTCTTGATTAGCTGTAAATCTAATATAATAAATTTGAAGTGATTCTGCGTTAATTGTTAAGATCATCCAATTGATTGATGTCAATAAAAATGTTTTTGATTTCCTACGATCCGAATGTTTACGGTTACGACTGTGATTTGAACTCCAGATCTTCCGCATTCAGGACGTCTGTGCCGCCCAGTACAATTAGTTCCATCGTAGTCATCCTATTCCCCTACCGATCGCCTTTCTTTTTTTTTTTTTTTGGCTTAACTTACCAGGTGGGTTTTGGTTACTTTCTATGGAAGGTGCTTTGATTTTTCAAGAGGGGATTAATCTCAAACCACTCACTAACCAATTGATTGCTATAGTCCAAAGTCTAAGATGATTTCTTGAAATGAACTTTCACCAGGAAAATTGTTGGCATTTCTGTCTTAGCCATCATCTGTACGAGATGAGAGAGGAGATGGTTTTGAAATCTGATACCAAGCTCAGATTTTCCCTCGCACTGCAATGACACGGGAGTAAGATTACACAGCTCACAACTTCATTTTCCCTCCCCACCCCCCCCCCCCCCCCCCAAAAAAAAAAAAAAAGAAAAGAAAAAAAGAATTAACAGAAAGGTGCGGAAACACGACCCAGCGTCGGTCAGAGAATCTTTCGTTAGGCTAAAAAGACACGCACGATGGAGAATGGGGGAGAGGGCACAAAGCGACTTCCAACGATTTAAAAAACCAAAAATTAAAAATAGAACCGATATTTTAAAGAAATAAATATCTTTTTTATTTTATAATGTTGGGAACGTAATTCAGTTGAAGTGATTGGGAAAGGTGACGTGTCTTGTCCTCTTTTATATATATATATATATATATTAAAAAAAACACCTATAAACATATACATAACATAGGAGTATTTATAATTGTTAATTATAATTAAGATATTATTATATATAATAATTAATGAACATAATTAAATGGTATAGATGAGTATCCACCCATATTTATGCTTTCATATACTTATTATGGAATTACTTTTTTATGATGAGACTTGGCTTTATTCTAAAGTCGGCGATTCTAAATTATTTTGAGCAAGCAGGATTAATTGACTATGGGGGGAGGGAGGAGCAATATTTGACATATTTTTCTGGCGGCCGCCGATTTTATATTTGTCGATATTTCGTAAACTAATCGAAACTGGGCATCGAAAGTTTTAGGTGGAGAAATTCCACATAAATAAGCAAAATTAACTTATAATTTCGACTATTAGAATTTGAACTCGGATGGACAGAACTTGGTTTAGTTGTATCCTTCAAATTTTCCTTCTTTTATTTGTTTTTAGATTGAAAATGATCTAATTTATTGAAAATTCTACACATATGCACATGTGCATTGTTGGCATAATTGGTCAAACTTTTATTCTCGTGTGGTGCGTGGTGCGTGGTGAACCTTACCCACATTTTTTTTTTTCTTTTTTTAATCCAGACATCAATGGATGTTGGCCCGATCGATAGGGAGAGTTCAGTAAAAGTTAATTTCTTATGAATTTGGTATGTCTAACGTATACTAAACTGCTGCCTACCACCACCAAACCCCCACCCCAACCCGGCGCAAAAAAAAAAAAATAAAATATATATATATATATATAAAATAAAATAAAATTAGGACGGATTCAACTCGAAATACATTTCACTAATTTTAGACCAAAGAAACGCCGCCAAGGATCATTGGTGTACTAGACACAGGATGCCTGTTTCAAATGTGCCTCAATTCTTCTTCTTCTTCAAAAGATGTACTTCAATGTTGGACCTGCAAAAGAAGCAATTTTAGGGAACTGTTCACGTCATATTTTTATTCTACTTAGACAAAAAGTGCCTCAACCTGACTTAGGAGGAGAGTGACTTTCTAGTCCTTAACCTCACATCACTGTTAATATATCGTTCATTTTGATCAATGTAACAACACATAAATAAACCAGATTAGTTTCATAAATTAGTGTCTTGTATCTCTATATCTTATATTCAGTTGTTATAGAAAAATAGATAAAAAAAAAATAGAAAATTACTTTTGACATAAAGCACCATAGCCAAACTTTTCTGCAAATACAAGGTGTTAAAAAGCTGTAGTGTTCCCCTTAAACGAAAAAGCTCCATTGGGACTTTTGTGTACTCCGAAGTATAAAAGTGTGGGCAACATCTTGAGAAGTACACAAACTGCAACGAAGTAAGCGGAAAACCATGTGAAAATGGCATTTAGGCATCAGCTTGGTCCTTGTAGCCTGCGTGGCAAATCAATTAAACGGATAGCATTGCGGAGGAAATGACGAGGCATCTAGTCAGTATGCATGCCCCATTAACGAGCCCATCTTCAAATAGTCTGCCCTACAAGGTCAAATGAAAGGCTAAAAAAAAACAATGTTAGGGAAGATGAGTCAACAGCTTTCTCTACAGCATCCAATTGGCCGTGGCTTTTTAATGCATGCAACCCCTTTTCTTTCAAAAGCTCAATTATTAACTTAATAGCTTGTGGACCAATGTTTGCTTGTGATACAAAGTTCTGTTAGGGAAGGTGGTACACCAAGACCAACTGGAAAGATCAAATGATTGGAATTCAAATGAGTTAGGAGGGTCCATGATTTTATATGTTGGATGGCTTCTAATTGAAGGCTTTGAGAGTGGAAAGAGAAAGTTGAAACCGTGGTGGATACTATGCGAAACAGCAGCTTAATGAATGAAAAGCTTCCCTTGTGGCTGAAGTTGTTCGGTAAAGTACCGAGAAATGTTCGTTGAGAAGATAAGGGATGTTTGTTCCATTTTTGGAATGTTGTGAAGGTAATTTCTCATAAATTTCCCCTGAACCCCTCACCGAAAAAAAAAAGAAAAGAAAAATCAAGTAAGGAGGCAGAAAAAAGAAAATTTAAGGAAAAGTCAAAAAATTGACCTTTCCACAATGGTCTTGTGAAACCCAGAAAGCAAAAGTACACTTCGTGCTTCAAAACATGCTCTTAGCTTTTAAAACGGAACAAGGTTGCATTTTGGTCTTTTCATCGAACATTGGAGCAGACCAAGTAAAAGTGTGAAAGGACAAACATAACGGAACTGGCATAAGTACAAGCAGACCATGAACAAAAAGGAATTCAGAGTTCCTGAAACGAGACTTGCAACTAGAAAATGCTTTAGCCTCATTGTTCAGCTTTTGCAGGACTGTCGTCATGTTTTAGTAGACATGACACGTACACCATGTTCACTTTAAAAACTTCGCATTTCGTACGACAGGGACAGGACATTCAAGCGTGGTTAACCCATGAGATATGGCATATTCCTATTTAATTATTTCACTCAAATTACCCCCACATCATAACGACTAGCGCCAGCTACAATTTCATATTATAATTGAACAATTTTCAAAAACACAACCCAATAGAAACAACACATATAGAAAGGATAAAAAAGGAAAAAGAAGAAGAAAATAACTAATCTTCTCTGGTTTACGAAGGAGCTCATGACATGTTAAAGTCAAATGTATGAAAAAATGTTATGAGTTATGATGACCACTTATAAATACCGGTTCTCATTTCATTCTCAATACTTTATTGTCATGAAATTCTGATCCCAGTTGCTTACGGCTTCTACTTCCTCCACACCCAACGCATGCATCCATTGATACAACAAGATAAGAAGGAAAATAATCGCAAAAAATACAAGCTCAATACCTTAATACCTAGGTCTCAACACTTAATTGTTTAATTTAAATAAATCTCCAACACAAATAATTAAGTATTTTTTATTAGTAATTAATTTCTGTAAATATATTTTAACATATGTCTCGTTTTGATTCTTTATTATTTAAATTTTATTTTTTTTATAAAAATAGAAACAAATTTATATCACCTTAAAAAAGAATAAAAAATTGAGAGAAAACATGAATCACCAATAATAAAGATAAAATTAAGAAAAATACATAAATAAAAGTGGGCTTTATCACTCAAGCTCTATAGTGCTGGGCTGAAAATATTTTTTGACGAAGTAGAGTTAGAGGTCACCACCTGTCCAAGAACATTACCATATTAGGCCCGTTGGACGCCTAACCTGATTGTTACCTCAAAGACTTGGATGAAACATTCTGAACGAATACTTATGTGTCAAGTCTCTAGAATTCTCTCTTGTAAATATTTAAATTATTTTAAAATAATCTTAATTTAGAAAGTTTCATAAAAATCTGGAATAAATGATTGTAACCATACATTGAAAAGGTAGAACCACTATAAATACTCCACTCCTCTCAATTGTAAAATACCATTGAATTGCAAGTTCTCTCCTTTGCAAATCTCTCTCTCTTGTGCCTTTGGTTTTGTTATCCCTTTCAAGTCACTCTCGATTCCAAGTTGATTCTCTCAAACTTTCTAAGGCTTACTTAGTTCATCTTTTCTCACAAGGTATCTAAATGTCACGCGGGTTAGCACGATCTAAGCCTAACTTCATGACAGGTGGTATCAGAGCATGGTTGAATCCTAATTTCAACTTAATTCTTACTTGAGTTGTGAGTATGACGGAAGGAATTGTTGCTGCTGACATCAAGGAGCAACAGATCGAGCTTCAAGCTCATAGGCGAGAGGACCAGTGTACTCTAACTAAACGTAAAAAGTCCAAGGCTACAACAAAGGAGCTTGTGGAGTCTCGCGTGGCTGTCTTAGAAAGGAGCATCATGGATGTGACTTCCATAGTGGGCGAACTAAGTGATCAAATAGACAATTTGATCTATAAGAATGCTAAAATCACAAGGCTGCCAAGTTCATGATCGGGGAATTCAGCTATGCATTCAAGGGAGAACTAAGCTCCCTTAACCAAGAATTGTCTGATCTACGAAAGTTCGTTGAAGGAGTAATTTACGATTTTCGTAGGAAGATAAGTTCACTTCATTGAAGCAGTCCACTTTCGACAAGTGCTGTTGGCACAAGTAGCACTACCATTGGGCACAGTCTAAAAGTCCCAAGCCTGTTATGTACAATGACATTCATAATGCCACTACTATGGAAAACTTCATCTTCGGCTTTGAATAATACTTTGAGATCATGAGAGTTGTTGATGATATTGCTAGGATAAGCAATGCCTCAATCTTCTTCTAGGATACTGCTCAACTATGATGAAAAAGGAAGTATTCTGAACGGGAGAAAGGCCTGTATATGATTAAAACATGGGAGTAATTTAAGGTTGAGTTGTGCAAACACTTCGTCCCTCATAATGCGAATAGCAAAGCTAGAGGGAAGTTGCGTCATCTCGAGCAAACATGTAGCGTTTCTGAATACATTAAGGAATTTACTACTCATATGCTTGAGATTGATGATATGTTCGACAAGAACTTCCTCTTCCACTTTGAAGATGACTTGAAGGATTGGGAAAAAGTAGAATTGAATAAGCGTAACGTGCAGACTTTGGATGATGTCATTGCTGCAACCGAAATACTGACTGACTACTCGGCCCATTCCAAGAGTGAAAAGCCTAACTCTAACAAAAGTGAAGGAGAGAAACCCGGATAAAAAAGAGAAACAAGAGACAAGGAGGGACATAAAAAAATCCATAAGTGGCAAGCTCAAGAACTTTTCAGGCAAGCGCAATGGACCTTTGGCTATGCTTTATTTGTGACAAACAACATTGAGTTAAGAATTGCCCTAATCGTAAGGCGATGAACGCTATTGTAGCGAGACTTAATAAGAAGAAGTCTAAAAAGGAGCTTCAAACTGATTTAGGAGCTATCTAACACTTGGGTACTCTCTCTGAACTTTTCTCTCCAACTATTCCCAAGGAGAAAGGCTTATTATACGTTGATATGTCCATTAAAAGTAAAGTTATGAGTGTTATGCTAGATACGGGAGCCACACATAACTTCATAGACGTGCAAGAGGCCAAACGTTTAGGTCTCAAACTCTCCAAGGGAGTAGGCACCATCAAGACAGTCAATTCTAAAGCAAAGCCGATTGATGGTAGCAGAAGGAGTAGTTATCAAGATTGGCAATTGGCACAGTAAGTTAGACTTTGCCATTGTCTTTATAGATGATTTTAAAATGGTTTTGAGTCTTATTTTTTTCTGTAAACCTTTAACTTTTTCCTTTCCCTCATCAAATTCTCTTGTTATTCTTGACAAATACAAGATTCAATTGATTCCATTGAAAAGCATGGAGAAATCTAAAATGTTAACGATTTCTACCTTGCAATTCAAACGGGGTTTCAAGGTGGATCAAAGTTAGTTACCACCATAAGGGAATTAGGGGATGAGGAAGGCATAACAAAGCCTACTCTTGCACTGCCACAACCCATTTAAACTGTTCTTAAAGAGTTTAAGAACATGTTGCCTTCGAAGTTGCCTAAGAAACTTCCTCCTAGGTAAGATGTGGATCATCATATCAAGCTAGAGCCTGGTACTGAACCTTCTGCTATGGCCCCTTACTGCATAATACCTCCTGAACTTGCAAAACTAAGGAAGCAACTTCAAGATTTGCCTGAATCAAGCTACATCTAATCCTTAAAAGCCCCTTACGATGCTCCAGTCCTATTTCAAAAGAAAAAAGATTGATCACTATAAATGTGCATAGACTACCGAACCTTAAACAAGGTAACCATCAAGAATAAGTACTCAATTCGATTAATAGTCGATCTTTTTGATCAATTGGGGAAGGCAAGGTTGAAGGAATGTCACATAGCATTGGTTAAAAGAATGTCAATCTTTCCTTAAGATATTGAAACATTCAGTCTCTAAGAAATCCATCATAACGCTGCCAAACTACAAGAAGACTTTTGAAGTCCACACGGACGCATCTGACTTTGCCATTGGGGAAGTCTTGATGCAAGATAGACATCTTATTACCTACGAAAGTCATAAATTGAGTAATACGGAGAGGCGATACACTGTTCAAGACAAGTAGATGACTGCTATCATCCATTACCTACGCACATAAAGGCACTATTTGCTTGGAAGTCAGTTTGTAATCATGACCGACAATATCGCTACAAGCTACTTTTAATCGTAAAAGAAGTTAAGCCCCAAGCAAGATCATTGGCAAGACTTCTTGACTGAATTTGACTACAAGCTTCAATATAAGTCAAGTAAGGCTAATGTTATTGTCGATGCGTTAAGTTGAAAGGCGAAATTAGTGTCATTAGCCATCAGCACACCAAAGAGTGACTTCCTTAAACGAATCAAGGAAGGCACATCGCAAGACAATTTAGCCAAAATCTGTTAAGGATGGCTAGCGAAGGGAACACTCTTTGTTTTAGTTAAACGATAAAATTCTTATGACGATTGGTCATCGAGTCTTCAAACCTAAATGAGGAAACTTATGAAGGGACATTCTCAAGGAGTGTTACAATTCTCTATGAGCTGGTTACCCAAGTATGATACAAACCATTGCCCTCATTCAACAAAGTTATTATTGGCAACAAATGCAAGATGATATTAAGGCATATGTGCCGACTTGTCTTATTTATCAACAAGACAAGATGGAATAATAATGCCCCGCCGATCTACTTGAACCACTACCTATTGTCGAAAAACCTTGAAAAAGTGTTTCAATGGACTTTATCGTGGACTTACCTAAGTTTGATGGGTTTAGAAGCATTATGGTAATTGTTGATCGATTCAGCAAGTACGCCACCTTCATTCCAACCCCCACTGATTGCAAAGTCGACGAAACATCTCTCCTAATCTTCAAGAATGTGGTGAAGTTGTGGGGAGTACCTAAAAGCATAATAAGTGATAAAGATCCTCGTTTCACAGGCATGTTCTGGCGCAAGTTATTCAAATTATTGGAAACTGATTTGAACTTCTCAACCAGCTTCCATCCCAAAAACGACGTCCAAACCGAGCGTATCAATGTTTTATTGGAACAATATCTACGACATTATGTCAATGCCCATCAGCGAGATTGGGCAAAGTTGCTTGATGTTGCCCGATTCTCCTACAACTTCCAAAGGAGTGAAGTAGTAGGCAAAAGTTCATTTGAAATTGTCACGAGACAACAGCCTCTAACCCCAAGTGTTGTTGCCTCTTTTTACACATAAAGCAACTCTACTGCCTACAAATTTGTAACGGAATAGCACAAGGAGGCAAACATTACAAGAGCCTGGCTTGGCAAAGTTGTCTAACGAATGAAAAGGTGGGCTGATGCCAAGCGACGCCTAAAGGAATGTGCGGAGGGAAACTTAATGATGGTAAAATTGCTACTTAACTAATTCAAGTCCTTACACAAAGTACATAAAGGCTTGGTGAGGAGATATGAAGGGTCATTTCCCATAATTAAGCGGGTAAGGAAGATTGCCTACCAAGTCCAACTTTCCCCAAGACTTAAAATTCACAATGTCTTTCATGTAAGTATTCTAAAGAACTTTCATGAAAACACTGACGATCTGAGCTATGGGGTATCCAAATGTGTACCAACTATCATGATCACCGAATTCAACAAGGAAGTGGAATGCATCCTTGCTAATAGGGTGATACGAAAAAAGAGAGTTTCTAACTACACTGAGTACTTAGTCAAATAGAAACACCTATCAAACTATGAGGTTAGTTAGGAACGAGAAGATTTACTTTGATAATTTGCTAACGACATTCAACGTTACAAGGACAAAGGCGTGACAAGGATGTCACAAGATTAAGTAGGAGAGGATGTCACGACTCATCCAAGAACATTACCAAACTAGGCTTATTGGATGCCTAGCCTGATTATTGCCTTGAAGACTTGGTTAGAACATTTTGGATAAATGCTTATACATTAAGTATCCAGAATTCTCTCTTGTAAATATTTAAACTATTTTAGAATAATCTTAATCTAGATAATTCCATAGAAATTTAGAACAAACAATTGTAGTCACACATTGAAAAAGTGGTACCACTATAAATACCTTACTTCTCTCAATTATAAGATACTATTGAATTGCAAGTTCTCTTCTTTCTAAAGTTTCTCTCTTGTACCTTTAATTTTTTTGTCCCTTTCAAACCAATTTCGACTCCAAGTTGATTCTCTTAAACTTTGTAAAGCTTATTTAGTTCATCTTTTTTCACAAAATGTCTAAGTACCGTACGGGTTAATATGATCCAAGCCTAACTTCGTGATATAGAGCTTGGAAAGTTTGATGTATTAGTCTCCAAGAAATTTCGCAATCAAATTTATATCGTGGTAATGACAAACAATAGTTATGCTTTTAGTAGGGAATTACTGATGGATTGTATCTTTGATGGTTCTTCTTTCCCCATTCCAAGTTTTGATCCCTTCGACAATGATGAATTTTATGCCCTTTCAGTTCGGCCTTTGGTGGGCTTTATAAAAAATAAAAAATACAAGGCAAGCATCCCCGAACTCCAACATTGGAAAGTTTTAAGAGGGATGGTCCGATGATTTTATATAACCTAAAGGTTATAATACATTAATTGTTACACTAAAATTCGTTGTTTCCCTTTCAACCTACTTAATCAAATCAATCTTACTCACATCACCCCATGTTTCTAAAGGTTATTAGGTAAAGAGGGTTAACTATGTCTACAGATTTCAAGCATAACTATCGCATTTTGGTTTTGGTACATGGATTCATAATGAGTTATATTATTTGTTGACTAAATTATATTTGAATTATTTTGAGTTGAGATAAATTAAATTTAAGTTGAAATTTTGATTCAGTCATATTCATAAATTATTATTTAAAATATTAATTTTTTTATTATTTTACTTAAATTCAATGATATTTTAAATTTTTATTTTTACATATATCATAATAATATGAACAATACATCATTATTTAGTTATTAGTTTAATTTTTATATATATTCATAATATATGTATAAAAATGCAAAAGAATTTATATTTTTATATGCATAAAAATTTTAAAATATTAAAAATAAAATAATCAATTAAAAAATAAGTAAACATTAATATTAAATAATTTAATATACATAATAAGTTTAAAATTATATAAATATAATACATATTTATATAATACATGAATATAAATTGATGTGTGTGTAATAATGTATAATAGACTATGTATATATAAATAAAATAATTAATAAAAATATAAGTAATATTAAATTATACACTTTTTTATTTTTAAAAATATATATTTATAAATTTTATAATAAAATTAGAAAATTTTATTATTTTAATATAAAATCTATAATTTAAATATTATAATCTTAATTTCAGATTTAAAACTTATTTCTTAATTCTTACAAATATAAAAAAAAAAATCATTATAACATTTTAATTTATCTTTTAAATATAAAGAAAAAATTAGACTGCTCAAATTGCCACATCAAATTAAATATAATCTTAAATTGTTTGGAGTTAAAATTATTTTTTTTCACATTCAAATTATTTTCAAATCAAATCACTTCAAAATCAAATTAGAGATGAATTTTTACTAGCAAATTCAAATGGAATCACTTCCAATCAAGCTTGAGTTGAATTTTCTCATAAATTCGGGATCGAGTAATATTTTAACCCCTCTATTTCAAATCCATCTAGCTTTGAATTTGACTTATAAAATGTCCCTAAGGTCTGTCCAAAATCATATTGGTCCACATTTTGGTCTTAAGAAGAGTTCAATCGAAGCCTTAATGGCAAGAACAATTTAGGGGATGAAGTCTCATAATACAACATAATACCAGGCAACAAAGTTCAATTTTAGATAAGCTAGAAGTGTACTTTATAGGTTGTTTTTTCCGGTAGACTCTTACCCTGAACAACCCCTGCGACACGCGCCTAGCCAACCCCACCAAGGCAACGAAGTCTGTATGGTGGTGGAAATTTTGAAACAAAAAGATTATTTTCACTTGATGGGTGGCATAAACGGATAAGAAAACTAAACAAATGGTTCACGAGAGCCTTTATGGCTCTACTTCATAAACAGGTCCATACAGAACAAACTTCGGAATTGCAGGCAATTCTGAAAGCAAATGACTCAGTAAAGTTCACCTTCCTTGTGAGTGTGAATCACACAATCTGAAGTGGGGTACGAAACACAAGTCAGCACATAACCCGCCTGCATTTGATTCTCATCCAGAAAGGAACCATCGGATTGATCAACGGAGCCTGAGACCATCTTCCCAGCACAAGTTGAGCAAGCACCAGCCCTGCATGAATATGGCAGATCAACTCCCTCACTCTCGGCTGCATCCAAGATATATGTGTCATCTGGAGCTTCAAACTCGCACACCTCATCATTAGGTCCAATCAGCTTGATCTTGTATGTTGCCATTGATGCTTTGAAATTGGGGGAACATTTCAGACCAAAAGACTTGGAGATGCTCTTTACTGAACCCAGTGAGCTTGGACTCTTGACAATGGTGCTTGCGAGCTTAGTCGGAGGTGGAACTCTTAGCATTATGCCTTGGGGGGCAATCTCACAGTTGCCATCTTTAACTCTGAATACAAACACCAATCATAAACAAGATCAGCGAGATGTCTTGCACACAACAAGATTTACTGTAATTCATTTTTACATCATGATGGGAGGTAGAATCACAATGCAATACCATACAACAGAAAGAAATTAAGAGGCAAGGCAAGGAAAGGAATGAGTTTCCATATCTAATAAGAAACCCCAGCTTCACATCTTTGTTAGAATATATTCAAACAGCCCAGTTAACAACTAGCTTGTGCCTCTCAAATCATAACACTAAATGAAATGTAAATGCAATGAAACCACATTATCAGTCAATTTCTTTATGTCAATGTCAATCAGAGTTCAGAAAGATCAAAGGAGTCTGCAAGGAAGACAAAGGCCTACAAAATAATCAGCACGAAAGCACTGCCCTTGCTTCTTGCCTTCATAGTCTTTCAACACACTTAAGCACACAGAACATGTAATATTGAAAGCCAATAGAGGATTGTATGCCACAATCATGTTCACAAAAAATGGAAGCAAACCATCCATTTCTATAACAAGAAGGCAATTGATATATGGAGCACAATGAAAAGAGGCAAGCTAATGGGCTTTTCCTCTTCACTCGAGGCTCCAACATAGAAAAGTAGACCATGGCCAAAACTGAAATACAGCTTCTTATTCTTGCCAAGTGTACAAAGAGTTATAATTCAGACAAGATCCACTGCCTTGTGGCGGCACAAAGTAGCCCACCTAGTATCAACCACAACACAGATACAAACACACAGCACAATTATACTTATTTCCGTCAGTGATGATGCACAATTCATCATGTTTGCTTATTGAACAATTGGTCATCATTAAAAGATGGAAAATTGCACTTTGAAGAAAAACACCATGGAAGAAACAAAATGGGGAAGAACTCTGTGCATGCACTAACCTAAAACAAAGAAAGTTGCACTTTGAGGAGGGAATTGTAAATACAAATTTGCTACACTTGCATATATAATTTAGACTCAAAATCAAACCTCAAAATACAACAAAATCAAGATTGGTATGAATGTTCCATTACTTCTTACAACTAGAACCCAAGGATCAAATTTCGTCTGCTTCTGGGAGAAAATTTTGAAAGCAAAACACGTTTTTCACTTCCTGAAAATGACCCAAAATCTCTTGGCGACACAAAGTCTCCTTTCTCATGGACAAAAACAAGATTGATGGAAGTCGGAAGGCCCACTTGTGATATATACGCAGGTACCAACGGCACAGAATCAAAACTACATCACATTCAAAAATAAAAAAAAAATAAGAAAAAAAAAACAAGGAAAAAAAAAACAAGGAAAAGAAAAACCCCACCAGAGGCTTAAGAACAAAAAGCCAAAAAAAAAAAAAAACACAAAAGACCAAACTTGCACTGATCAAATCAAAAATCAAGCCAGATATAAACCATAAATTCAAAAACCGAGAGGAACCCAGGTGAGAAGAGACCGGAAAGAGAAGATCTTGCAGACACCCACGAGCTAAATTAAAAGACAAAAATAAAAGGGGAAGAGAAAAACATCAAAAAAAAAAAAAACGGAGCAAAGCGTACCAAAACGAGGAAGGCAGGGCAGAAGTAAGTCGATGTAAGAGAGGCGTAGGGCACGAGGCGAAGATGTGGGGTTGGGAGAGACGGCTACCTAAAGGTGGAAAAGGTCGGACACACGAATGCTACTATTTATTTTGGAAGAAGAGACACACGTCGCCGGCCTTTGGCATCCATTGAACGCCACAATGGCCTTTGGCCACGTGCTCCAAGGCCACCCAAACGCGGCTCCGGTCCCATACTCCTTTCGCCCACTGTTTTCCTTTTTTAAACAATCGGCTGTCGTCAAAATTTAAAACTTTTTTTTTTTCGTTTTTTTAATATTTTCTTGAAATGTTGTGTTTAGGTACGGTATGTTTGTTTTTTTTTTTTAACTTTCTTATAACTTAAAAAAATTAATTTTATTTATCATATTAAAATTTTTTAATTATATCCTTTTATTATTTTAATTTATTAAATATATAATTTTTAATTAAATTTAATTCACATTAAATATTTCTTTATTAAATACATTTGCACATCTATCACTCACATTTCACATAATATATGCATTTTTTAATTATTATATCATTAAATTTGTTAATATAATATAAGTTATAGTATTTTTAAAAAAATTAATAAAATAAAATATATTTTTAAATATCATAAAAAAAAAGAAAAAATATTTCATTTTTAATTTTTAAATTTTGTTTAAAATTAAAATTTATATTATACCAATAAATTTAAAAATGTAGCCATAAAAGGGAAATGCATATGTTCACGTGAGTGCACGCATTTAATGAAAAATATCCAATATGAATTGATTTTAATAGATGAAATTAATATATTTGGTGTATTTAAAAAATCCAAGTGAAAATAATTTTAAAAAATTATTGATAAGTAAATTTAGTCTTTTATTTAAGAAAAATGTTACTAGAAAATATTTAGGGGAGAATAATTTTTCTTTATTTATTTTGATTTTTTTTTTGTGTGTTGTTATTTGTGCTCTCATCCAACCAAGCTAATTAATGTATGTAGTTGGCAATTTTTATTTTATTTTCTATGTCGAAAAAAATTGCTAAGTGTGCATCGTGCAAAATAAAAGGAAGAGTCGCTTCCTACTACAGATAATAAATCCAAAACCCAAGCAAAATGGAAAAAAATATTTCATGCCAACGTACATGCACAAATATATATATATGTAATAGCTCTCTATTCGATTAATGCATGCGTTTGTACATCTGAATAAGTTTTAGTAGATTGTTATGTTTTAATCATGGTTTTTCAGTCAATAAACAACATCAACAATCATAATAATAATAATAATAATTTAAAGAGGGATTAAACAGTTAAGGCAATTCTCTTTCTTTTTTTCTCAACAAAATGGGGTCTAAAAGTTACAATATGTGCAACTAATAGAGACTGTAGAAGCTAAAGCGCAAATGATTAATTTGAGGGCCCGTCGACAGACTTATTGGGCAACAGCGACACAGAGAGAGCGAGAGAGAGAGAGAGAGAGAGAGAGAGAGAGAGAGAGAGAGAGAGAGAGAGAGAGAGAGAGAGAGAGAGAGAGCGAGAGAGAGGGTTTTCGGAGTCAATATTCAACGTTCTTGATTGGCTGCTAGTTTACGAAATAAATAACAATGATGATAACTAAATGCTTGACTAAACAACCTATCTGTATATTGCACTTTTTGTTGGTGGTGGGGAGGGGGAGATGGTTCCCAAAGAACATGAGCCGCTATTATTATTATTTAAAAAAAAAAAAAAACTCTTTTCAACATATTGAAATAAACGAATTGAATTCATTCATTCAAGGGTCAAGAGAGAGCAACGTTATAATAATCACGACGCATGAAAAAGTTCAACCTTTTGACTCATAAATAAGGGAAGCAAACAACCAAATTGTAGTACCTTTTGACAGAAATGGGGGTATGGCCATCTTCAACAACAACAACACTTACTAAAACATCAAATACACCGATACTTGCTTGAAAATAATCCTTTTATTTGAACTGAAGAACGTCCTCGAAAAAATTATCATGTTATTTAAAACATTAAAATGCCACTAGAATTAATTTGCAACGAGACACTATTGCAGCACATCATTGAAGAGGAACCATGTGATATAAGTAATGTGGGGGGAAAAAAAAATACCGCCATTTTCATGTTTTATAGCTCATAGCTTTTTGTTGCTCTACTACCGTCTTGCTGTCATTTACCTAATGAATAACCTCTGCATTAACTGTGGTGTTATTACTGTTGTCAAGATGGTTGGGTCAACCAGACCTTTCTCTAGGTCTTTGGAGTAGCAAGTATGTTGTGGATTTGATTTTTCTTTGTTAGATAGTTGGTGATTGTTGATGTTGTTGCTTTGCTATCTATACACAAGCTCAGAAGGATACGCAACGTGTAAAGAAACAGGGTTGCACGTAAAGAAAACGTGAGATGTTTGTGCTCTTTGGTTAGTGAAGGCTTGGCTTGCAACAATATCTACCCTTTCAAGTCGTATTTTTATGCTTTAATGCATTGACTCTGTTCAGGGCCCTACACCAGGCGAGAATGGTGCTGCTGGGTCAGCAACGGATGTCAAACCAAATGCCTTGGCTTCTTCAACGGCAGGAACATCTACCGGAAAGAGTTTCAAGTGACAAATACCAAAATTATGCAGTTGTGGCGGGTGCTGTTACTGTTCTTGGTGCATTAAGTTGGAATCTCAAATCTGGTTCAAAGAAGGCAGGGGTAGTCCAACACTGATGTTACGTGCTTGAGCGTGAAGAATGTGAGAAGTCATCACGCTTTCCTGCCACAATTGTACTCTCGGGGGTGGGAAGCAGTAAACAGGGTTTAGACCTGGATCTCTCTTCTTTTCCCAATTTTCTTTTGGCACCAGTTTTGGTGTAATTAAATTTGCCGATGGTTTGGAAGATCATCATCACCTGTAAACTTTCCCTAAATTGAAGAGCATCACATGAGCAAGTCTTTCTTCGACGCTACGACGTGGATTGATTCTGGGCCAGATTATACAGATTTTTTTCGCAGAAATGCCAAGGGCCGTTGAAATATTGTGGCAAAAGGAAATCACACGACAGCAAGTCCCTTTACGGATGCACATCATTTTCCGTAAAAAGGAGTGGACGTGTAGAAAGATCTTTTAGAATATTCCGGCACCAAGGGCTCCTGCTTGTGGCTCACTCAGTTATCTAATCCAAGTTTGGTAAGGAAGCACATCCAACTAACATGGAGTTGAAATCAATGGTTGAAACAGATTGGTCCTTTCCCTTTATTTTATCATCGCTAAAGACAATGAGAGAATCTTGAGTGAACGGATTCAGTATAGAAATTGCATACAGATTTTCTTTGGAGTTCATAATAGAATTATGGCCTCCAATTGAGTGCTAATGATTTTAATCCATTTCCTAGTTTTTCCCTTATCCCTGAATTATCAGCAATTTTGATCTGCTTATGGCAAACCATGTTCCTAATCATCCTAATGGTATAAGATACTTTGTATTGATGCAAGCTATTTGCAGTGGCTGTGGGTTGGCGTTGTCTGAGCCTAAGCCAGTCTCCATCAGAATAGCATGTGCGCAGCAAAGAGAGAAGAAATAAAAAAACGAAAAGAAAAGAAAGAGAAAAAAAAAAACCTTCGTCCATTCTGTGATTGGAATTAAGGAAAAGACATTGACTGTTGTTTAACCAACAAAAGAAGCGGAAGAACAGTATATTCTATAAAGTTAGTATCGCATGTTAAAATTATAAAATTTTGTTTTATTTATTTGTAAAATTACATTTATTTTACATTTTATAAAATAAAAGGGTTTTTTAAAATTAAAAAAAAAAAAAAAGGTGTTTCGCTTATAAGAGAAAGTCTATATTCTTTATAAAAAAATATAGTACATAAAATGGTTCCAATTAAACCCATTCAAGAGTTTGTGAGCTTACCTTGCCAGCACTCAAGCCCCACAAATACAAAAGAACAGATTCATTTTTCTATTTTCAATTTTTTTTTTTTTTAAAAACCGTACCTACTTTCGCTGGTTTAGTCCGATTGAAAGGATGACCAAATCCACGTGAATGATGAGAGAAGAGGAAAAGATAACATGTTTAAAACGAATTACAATTATTAGATATTTTTTGTAGTTGATCTCGATTAAATTTGAATTAAAGTTTTGATGTCAGCCTGGAAACATACTGACCTGCATTGGCTATGGGAGCTAATAGAATCACACAACAGATTGTACGGTGACAATGAGATGCAAGTGGACTGACTGCACCCCCCCCCCCACCTTCCCCCCCGTCAACTAAGTTGGCCAAGCAAAAAAATGCCAAAGTCGATAAAACAAAATTTTGCTAGTTTTTCTTTTTCTTTTTTTTTTCCCCCTCCTTTTTTAAACTATGAGTCATGGATGACAACTTTCTTCTGGGGAAACAACCCAACACTTTGATAAGGGTAAAATGATACGAGCCAATCATCAAAATTGTGCATGAGAATCGGCATACACATCCACTAATCTGCAAGAAAGTTCAAGAGATTATGTGCATTTATAACCACTAGATCTTGACAAGGCTCCAAAACAACCCACCTTATTCTACTCCAATCAAAGAGATATCAATAGCCTATCAGAGAAGGAAAACATGTAGGATATATCCCTTTCCATGCTTCCCTAATTAATAGCATCGTCTGTTGATCTTTTCAGCCCACACCCTCCGCGAGAAAAAAGATTTCTTTTTTCAAAACCCTTTTCTCTAGAGTATCACCTGCAAGGTATGGCTGCCTGTGGAAGCCTCCAACACATCTTTGAAAAGCCATTGAATGAAAATTCTACCTCGCTTGAATCTCTCTCACAATGGAACCAACTCAAGCCTGTAAAGCCCCTTGAGCAGTCCTCCTTCACTGAGCTATTGGGCCAGCTTCATTTCAAAGAGGATAGTCATTCATCTTCGTCGTTTTCCTTTCCCATATCATCTTTCTCCTCCCCTTCCTTGTCTTCGAACCCACAATCAGAAACCACACAGCTCAGTGGCAGTGATGCGAGCAAATATGAGAACGGGACGACCTCATTGCTTATCCTAAAGAATCAATATACAAGTTGTCACAAGAATAGTGATAGCCTTCAACTTTGCACCGAGGGACTCGGTTTTGAAAGCTCTGACGATGTTGAGGACTTGAAGACCAAAATGGATAGAGAATGGCAACACCAGGAAAAGAAAGTGAGAATTGAAAGGCATTCAATGTTGGAGAATATAAGTAGGGAGCCCAGGAGGTCAATATCGTGTGGAAGAGCTATCCCTCCACCGATTTCATGCATAGGCAAGAGTGGGAGGCCTGCAGTTTGCTTTCAGTCTTACCGGCAGGATGGCAGGTTTATACTTAGAAAAGTAAGGATTCCGACCCAGGAGCTTCTGCATGCATATAGAGAAGATGGGCGATTAAAACTCCAGTTCCTTCAGCCAAATGATGAAGTCCGTGATGAAGCAGAATATGTAGAATGTGAAGAAGAGAATTTTACAGAAGATGGTGAGCGAGAGGAAACAGAAGAAACAGCCGACGATTATTATGATGATGACCACCAACACGATGACACCAATGGTAGAGATGATGAAAATTAGAAGCAGCAGGAGACGTAAGAGCAGCAATCATGGTGGGAACCTTGTTTGCAATCTAGACGAGTACTTAAATTCATTTTCCCTCTCCCTTCGCAGTTGCAAATAAGTTGAGAGAAATGACAACTTGGCTGTCTAAAACGTGGCTTCTCAACATTTCCTTTCTAAATTATCCTCCTTTGTAGTTTCTTTTAGTCCTAGGACTAGACCTTTTCAGTCATTTCAAAGTATGAAATCTCCTGCTACTGATCCTCGGAATGGAACTACGCTGCAATTTTCTAGAGTCTTCAACTCTGGCCCGACGTAACAAGCTGGAATTCCGTAATCTCATTCCAATATAGTTCCTGTCACACGTTCAGTAATATGGTCCTGATGATCAATTCTGCTCCTGCCTGTAGAATGAGAGTTAAGCCATTGTCTAATCATAATGTTCTCAATTGTAATTTGGGGGTTACAAGTTCGAGTCATAAAAATAACTCTTCTCTGAAAATAAAAACAAAACAAACAAAATCTGACATTTCTCTATATCCCATAGAAAACCTCTGCGATGCCTTGTATGCAGAATAAGTACCACCAACTTGCCCTTTACCAGGTGCTAAAAGAATTGTCAGGGCTTCAGAGTGGATGAAGAGCAGTCGATGTGAGGGATCGGATATGCAAATTTTCATGATGAAATTAAGATGTATACGTCCAGCAGGGAAGAAAGAAAGTGACAAGAAGCAATATGCACATAAAATCAAACACCTTTAAAAGGAGGCCGCCATTATGCATGATCAGATTCCAATTGAATATGCCGACCCCACTTACAGAGCCCGCTTAGCAAGTGTCTCCATAATCCAGCGAAATGTATCCATCGTTATGTTGCACTGCAAACCAGTGCGTTAGCTTATGCACATTGGGACGAATCGACAGATGGGAGAATCAGGAATTGTTCAAGTCAGACAGCGCATAAGGGCAGGCGTAGTTGAGCAGATTGAATTTAAAAAAAGAAAAAAAAGAAAGGAAAATGTCGTGGGGTCTCCTCAATAATAGATACATATTTCAACACAACTGGGATCCAGTTAAGATGGTTCGGCGTGCTCCGAGACAAGACGCGAAAGAGCCCTTTTGATTAGATGACCGTATAGTACTATTATTAGTTGACTTGCGTTAATTGGACATGTACATCATAAATATGACCAGGTCTTACGATATTCTTAAATGGAAATTTCTACAAAGTGGGAAGTGCCCACTAATTTTAGCCTCAATCACAAAGAATAGGAGCGCCCACCAGACTTTCGTCAACGTCAAAATTTCTGTGTATTTGGGAGTCTTGTCATCATTGGTAATTTGGTACCAACGAGCTCTTGCTGGCAAACAGGGGAAAGTTTTGCCTTTTTCTTCCTTCTTTCTTTCTTTTGCTGAGCTTGCAGTGCGAAGCGAAGTGGGAATTCCACAGTTTGTAGATCTCGAAACTAATGATCATTAACAAATTCCATGAACTGAATAATGACCAATTAATTCATTTGCCATGTCCAATTAGCTATTCACATCTATTCACATTCAAGCCAAGTTGGCTGGCTGCATATACAAGATCCAGCTAATTCAAAAATTTAAGGCCATTAATTTTTTTTTTTTTAAAAACAACAATTTAAGCACTTTATCTTTATATATATATAATTTATTATTTATAAATTATACAATTGATTTAGAACCTCTAACTTCAGTTTATAGACTTGGGGCTTTGATTACCTCATAGCTTAGGTTTAAGAGCAAGCCGTGAAGGATATTTTTCATGACTGCGTAACTTGGGGGGCATGTAGGGCATGTGCATGCAAGGCCATAAGCCACACGTCCAAAATGGTTAAAAATTTTATGTTTAAATCTTGCCCCCAAAGCTATGCACCGTACCATGAAATTTAGATGTGGCTCTAATACATCAAAAGATCACTGCCAATCATATTGAGCATAACTCGTAAGGTATAAGTGGCTTACTACATTAGGATCATCTTCCAAGTAAGTTACTGCTTTTAGTCTACACACAAGTCAGTACCGCTTTGATGCTGTACCTCGAACTTTTTGAAATGATAAATAATTCATCAGACAACCAAATCAGTACCTCTTAATCATGCAAACGAAGATTGCCAAACTCAAACCCACCCACACCACCCCTCCGCCCAACCCAAATACAAGCAAAAGGGAAAAAGGAAAAAAATAATTCAAAGAAAATAATTAGATTAAGTGAAATATGAACCTTCTGCATTCTTTCAGCAAATAGCTTGCAAATAGTAAAGTGGGAAAGCTCTTTATGAATTCAACCTGGATTGCAAGCACACAAAGTTGGGGATGAGAAATTGTTGGTCCACCTTATATGACTTTGTATTGAGGTTTGCAAGTACAAAATGCACTGAAATAGACTATATTCTAACAAGAATCATCTAATGGATAGTCATAGACCACAGTACAGAAACATGTGACAGTTATGGAACCACGGAGAAAGGATATGGAAAAATGCTATAAAACCCACAAAATAGAATTGAGGATCTTGTTCAATGAGCCCAAATTTCTTACTTCATCTGAATTGAGCAATATTATTTTTCATTTCCCCCCTGATTCTGGAGATACATTCAAGGTACAGAAAATATTTCAGAATGAAGCTACTGATTACCTCTAGGATGAGGTAATAATGGACTAAGAGCCACTGAATCACAGAGAGGGATTATTGCCATCTAAAGTCAAAAGCACCTTGTATAGATCTGGACGTCGATCACGAAAAACACCCCAGCTATACCTCTTTCTCCTGATTTTATCCAAATCAAACTTTGCAATAAGAATAGCTTCCTCTTTGTCATCAGCAGCTGTAACTATTTCCCCGGTTGGTCCTGTGCATCAAATTAGTAAAATCAATGCATATACCACAGGCTAACATCCTGCAAATGACTCACACAAGATGATGACAAATCAGGAAGTTGGATACCTGCTATAAGGGAGTTCCCATAAAAAGTAATCTCACTTTTGCCACGCTCTGTCTGGATTATTTCTTTGCCAATGCGGTTTGAAGCCACAAGAGGTACCTGTGATGATTCACATTAATCCCCATGTAAGGCAGCATTTCACCACACATCATAGTGTGGAACATGGCATGCAGAAAATTTTCTCAACCTTTTGAAGCCACCAATTACAACATCAAAAACATGCACTGCCGATGAAATTTTTCCACCTTTATAAGACAATCACTAATTCGTGCAATCATTAACATCCAACAATTAAGGGTGAAAACAATACGAAGAGATGAGAATAAGGAGCTCGAGTTGGCAATCATTGGAACAAGCAGAAATGACTTTTTGGATAGTGAATAGGAATAATGCATATTTCAGGACACAGAAGCTAAAATATAATGGACCAGACAGCATTAAGGAGTGTATGCTACTCAGGGTAGGCAGGCAAGCATATTTATCTGGACACAGAAAAAATTCTAAACCAGTATCAGAATTGTAATCCAATTTTAATCTACATGTACACTAACTTACAACATTAGCCCCAGCATGTCCTTGCATCACCCGCCTCCAATGCTCTCGAGAATCAAGTCCATCATCTTGAGGCTCAGAACCAATAGCAGTAGGGTAAAATAGTATCTCTGCACCTTGCAGCACCATAGCTCGGGCTGCCTCTGGAAACCATTGGTCCCAGCATATTGCTGAAGTTATTTGGGGAAAAAGGGAAAACAATGGCATTAGCTGCTTCAAGTTTTGGATGTGCCATTCCTTGCCAAAAATGATGAAAATAACAACAATTTTGCTTCTCATTTCACAACACACCATGACCTTTCAAGAAAAATTTGCATGCAAAATTACTTGATATTACTCCCCGTATCAATCCAGTTAATCGGTCATTTGTCTAAACAGCATCTTAGGCAAGACTAAAATTAAACCACAGAACAATATATCAGACAAACAAGTGCAGCCAAAAAGAGGCCCAAAAAAAGAAGAAAAGGCAAGTTCTTACCAACTCCAATTTTGCCAAATTTAGTTTGAAAGACCTGTTCAACAATACTATTGGTGAATGACTTGGTTGATGCAAAATCACTTCAAATACAACAGATTCTAAAAGTTCTTAATTTAAATAGAGCATCTAAACACCTACCTTGAATCCAGTGTCACCTGGATTAAAGTAGAATTTTTCCTGGTAACCTGAACTCAAACAATTTGCTGTAAAGAACCATGTATAAAAAAAATAAAGATTCAAGCCATGAAGTTTCAGTTTTTGCAATACCTGGTCCATCCGGAATATGAGACTTCCTATAGAGGCCAAGGTCAGTTCCATCAGCATCAATTATGGCTATGGAATTATAATGCGCATTGTTGGCCTCTTCAAAGAAGCTAACAGGAATAACTACACCCAGCTCTTTTGCCAGATTTTGCATGCTGTACAGTAATAAACATAGTTCATGATTCAAAGAAAATTAAACAGGAAGTGAAAGTTTAAAGTATTTGATCTTTCAACTGGAAGAGCCATGGCATTAAAAAAGCTAGCAGAAAAGTTCAGAAGCTAATCACATTCTGAGACTTTTACCTCAGAATTGTAGGGTGACCTTTATAAGGCTTAGCTTGCTGAAAGAAATCCTCTCTTTGTGCTTGACAGAAGTAATATCCCTCAAATAGTTCCTAATGCAGCATTCAAATTTTGACAATATTGATTTGCATAATTTTATTTCAACAAGATACAAAAGGATGTACAAATCACATTACATGCTTGTATGTTTTATCTAATACTTTAAAACCATGAATGAGACCATATTAACATATATTCAATGCCTAAGTAAATAAGAATCCTTCCACTTCCTTCTGTTAGAAGTTGGGTTGAGTCCTCTCATAGCATGTATAATTGGTCCAGAATCAATTAATTGAGTTGGACAAACTTGCTCTGCAGTCACTCCCTCACTAGTGACAGACGTAGAATATATAAATGTTAAAAAAGATGAAGAAAAAAGATAAAAGCACTTTAATGTCTCACTTTGACCATAAATTTTAATTGAAAGTGGACTTTTTGCCCAGAGTACGTACTGCTACTGAACATTGGCCCTGTGATTAAATACATATCATTTGAAAGAGGCATTTCATTTCCGTACAAGCAGGATTACAGTTTGTTCCAGTGATCCCAGTAGCATCTCCTTGGGCAATATTCTAATCTAAGTTGCATCCCATGTTGCTGTTTGCATTTTGCATGACTCATCAGCCTCTATCATTGTTAATATAACCCAGGTGCATCTCAAAGATTTGTTAACCGAGATATATGTGCTACCTAAATAGCTAAAGATCAGTTATTCTGTGTCACATGGCAGCGAAAAAGGCTCCATAGAGTCCTAAATGTGTTTGGATACACACACAACAAAGACACATACAAGCTCTCTCTCCCACAGATTGTAAGTGTGACAATGTACCCTGATAGACATGCACCTTCAAGGCAGGCATGGGGAATACTTGGAAGCAGGAAAACACATTTGCATGAACTTAATAGTTCTTACTTCATATGCTCCAAATAACTAAGTTGCTAGCTACCTTGAGACAAGTTTAACGGTAAATACATTTTGGTTACTGTTACTGAATACTGTGATTAGATGGAAATGGTCCTATGACTAATGAACATTGCATTGCATGATAACAAATTGCAAACATACAAATTCCGCATACATATAAAGTGATATGTTTCACAAACACAGTCCCATCATTATTTGTAGACTTTGTAACAATCACACCAACATGACAAAAGTGTTAATGCTTTAATAATTGAGGGGATGGGTGGTCAATAGAGATTGGATTACTCCTAGGCTCTCAGTTGCTTTCTAAAATATCTGGGTACCTTATGTAGGAAGGATTCCCTCTTAACATTAAGTATGAATTAAACAAAGCACAGTGGGCCCACTTTCAATTATCTGAAAACAGTAACAAAAGAATTAGGCCCATTCCCAACCTCCCAAACTTATGTAAAGGACAATCCCACCAAAGGCACATAGCAAAATGGGCAGATAGAACATGACTAAATGGGTGTTATGATTGTACCAGTGTGCGTGTGTTAGATCAGAAGCATGCAAGGGAGACAAAATGTTCAAGAGCTGAACATCAATGCCAAAACTCTAACAGCTGGCACACTATGAGGCTAAAGTCCCTGTCAGGATTCTGTGGAGGAGGACAAGGTTACATGTATGACTTCTTCCTTGTTCAATCCCAAATTGAGTATTCGCTAAACAACAGGAATTACATTAAAGTCCAAGGTAGCTCATGTCATTTCAAAGTTCAAAAGAATAATGGAAAAAGGAAAAAAAAAAAAAAACTGGTGAACCCAGCATGACTTCTTGTAACCCTGAACTAGGTCTACATTTCAACATCCACAAGCAAATACCTGAATAAGAATGATGTTTGCACCCTTCCCATGAGCAGCTCTAACCAGCCTGCACACAATCTAGAAATTCAATACCCACTGCAAACACGAATATCTGCCAACAATCTGATGACCAATCCTTTAAATGAAAAAATTAAAACAAAAAAGGTGGGCAACCAAGCAACTCCACGGGTATGTATTTTGACATATTGCAACTAAATAACCTTCAAAGTAGCAAAGAAAATACTAGTAGCAATTTCAAAAGAAAACAAGAGAGAGAGAGAGAATTAAAATTTTGCTACATCTTGGGTCTAAAGCTTTAGCCCAATAGTTGAAGATAACAAGGCAGAATGATGTTGACCACATGCCAGAAACAAGGAGAGTCAATGATCCAACTAACGAATAAGGATTTGCTGAAAGAATGATGTCAGGCTTGGCCACATGCCAGAAGCAGAGGAGATTAGACAATCTGTATTATAATTAAACGTTGGATGCACAAACCATTAGATGCATAAAATGCCTCTGCACTCAGTCTGCCAATTGGGACATTGTGCTACTTTAAAACAAGCTTGCAGCAGTTGCAGACAATCCTCAATGGCCTTTTTGATGAACAAGCATCACTCCTAACCTCCACATGGAAAGATAATGGCGTCAACAAGGCCACATGAACATAGAAACACCACTAAGCCACGAGAAAAGTGTAGTCCCGAAAGACATGGGGTCATTTAGATTCCGATATTATACTAGTTCGCGACCTCTAAAATAGAAACGGCCTCGGTTTTCGGAGGTCAAACTAAATTCTGCGATCAAACAGTTGGTGGGCAGCACATCGCAGTAATGGTAAAACCACAAAACTAAGACAAGACAAAACCATCATCAGGGTATGCTTCTAAAAATGGAATATTACCAGCCAAGGTGACTGTCAATTTAAATGTGAGATGATGGGATGAAATGAAAGCCAAAAGGGGGAAAAGAGTAGACCAGACCACCTTTCGGCGGTGGCGAGATTGGTGGAGACATCGTCGGTGCACGCGAATTGCAGGGCGGACACTACAACTTCTCTTGCTTTTCCGTTGTCCATCTTTTCTTTCTCTTTCTCTACTTCGCTTGCTTCCCAGACGATTGGCAGTGGTGGTGCCGCCGTCGCTGCTCTGCTCACCGCGGACTGTAAAAGGTAGATGTAAGTGCTGCTGGAGGAGCTGCTTTTAGAGTTTGGACAGAAGCTGGGGTCCCACCCAAATCTTCTGGTTCGCTTAAATAATTAATGAATAATGCTATAATAATAATAATAATTAAAAAAATCTCGAAATTAAAGGAACAATAAATTTTAGTCTCTTTTCGTCGGTATATATTGATTATTATATTTATAAATGAAAATTAAATATTTTATTTATTTTTATATATACAAAAATAATTCGTCACTTGTTTATTGTTAAATTTAAATAATTTTGTTTTTTACATTATTAATGATATGAAAGCACATAAGTTTAAAATTGAGTCAATATAAAAATAAGACGTGACAATTTTTATTATTGTTAATTATTTGTTCCAATGTTAGAAAACCTATGCCCACATAACATTTTCGAAAATTGTACTAAACAAATAAAGAAGTAGAGAGAGAAGCAAGCAAACTAATAACTGCGACAATTATAAGTTTTTTTTATTTCTAATATGATTATTACACTTCTTTTTTTTCTTTTTCTTTTTTCCTTCATTTTCCTTTTCTTTTTCCACTCAAGCAAGCAAAGCATCGAGTTGCGAGTTGTTTTCCTGATCAATGACATCGAGGAAAACGGGATCAATGGTCACGTGGCTGTCCACGTGGACCTTGAACTTGTGCTCCCACCACAAGACCTTGGCCGCGCCGCCAATATCCACCTTCGCATCCAGCACCATCTCGCGATTTCTGACGTCATTGAGAAACCTCTTGGCGTGGTGAGCCAGCTCGAGCCCGTCGAGCCGGGCGGGAAGCCGAAGCACCTGGCACGACCTCGGTAGCTGAGAACCGGCGTGGACCCGAGCGGAGCCGAGGAGGGAGCCGTCGTAGAAGATGGACACGGTGGCCGGCGAGTAGTGTGCGGCGGTTACGTTAGGGTTGGTGACGTGTACGCTCAGGATTAGCTCGGCGTCGAGGACGGGGAGGTTGAGCTTCAAGGAAGAGAGGCTAATGGAGATTACGTGGAAGGTGGGGTCCTTAGGCTTAGCGGAGAGGAGAGCGGTCGCCGCCGTAGCAGACGCTGCTCCGATTAGAGCGGAGGTCCAGCTCCATTTGAACTTTTTGCCCATGGGATTTGCCGCCCCTTTCTTGTTTCTTTTTTTTTATTATTTTTTTTGGGGGGAGGGGGACACTTCCAGACGTCAGCACTGCAAGAAAAGGCAAACGGAAAGGCTGTTCTCTCTCGATAGTTGGCCTGGTGAAGATTTTGAAATTATGCAGACTGCCCTGGGGGGTTGCTGACATGGGGGTAAGCATTTCGGGCCAGGGAGATTTGGGTATTTTGACTCGTGTGGAAATGACGCTGTCTTTTGGGACAGATGTCAAAGTTGTGTCGATTGCTTTGTCTAAAATTTTATCTAAAAAATGACATTAATGATACTCGAGCCTGACATTGTTTATGATCCGAGGCAGTAGACAGACGTGTGTGCTTTAGCGTGTTATTTATTTATTTATTTATATTTTAAATTTTGAATTAAATAAAATTTTATGTAAAGTACAAATTTGTTATATTAAAGTTGAATAATATATATATATATATTTGAATAATAGTTTTTTTGAGTAAATTAAATGAAAATATTGATAGACAATTTTTATTTTGAGTCAGTATGGGCTAGTTCAGCCAATTTGCGGGCTCCCGCAGACATAGTGGGCAGTTTAGGACTTTAACAGAAGAGATCCTAACAGGCAGAGCCATTGATGTCGGCCCATATTCCAAGGGGAGTCCATATCAACTGTGTTTCCATAGATAGATTGCGACGGCTGGGAAGCTTGCACTTTTCTAAAGCTTGGACGTCGTACAAAGGACAAGAGAGTGACAACGCTATCCTTCCCGTTTGATGCAGACAAAGCCCCAGTTCCCCAACTCATGGGATACATGAAGCATTCATTTTCCCCCACAACATGGCGTGCACACTCACCTGAAATCTGCTCGGATTTAATTTTCCTTCTTCTTCAGGCTATCTAAATGGCAACTGGCCAACTAGTGTGAGACATCTGTCCCTCCAATCTCTCCATGGATATAACCTTGCACCTTTCGAAGAAACATAATCAAGTTGCTAAGTAGTAACTAAACAAATTTTGTGAAACATGGATTGAACATGGCACCTAACCGCTTTACGCTCTCTGTGCACAATTATAAAACCCCTCCCTCCTCTTTGTCCCCTCTTAGCACACCAAGCTCTTGAGCAAGTACCACTACAACACAAGAAGAAGTACTTCTAGTAGTATTACATAAAACACTTGTGCAAGATGAAGCAGCAATATTCAGTTTCCGTATTCTCACTTCTACTCCTCCTCTTTCTCCATCCTACCATAACCTTAGCCCAGTCACCACAGGCAGCCACCCCAACACAGTCGCCACCGGCAACCACACCAAAACAGTCACCACCAGCTGTAAAGCCACCCCCTGCAGCCCCTGCAATGACCCCGGGCGCAGGGCAGGTGCCGGCAACAACCTCCGGCACCCCTGACATCGATAAAATCCTCACAAAGGCCGGCCACTTCACCACATTGGTCCGCCTGTTGAAGGCCACCCAAGAAGATGGGGAGATATTCTCAGAGCTCAACACCACCGCCAATGGAGTGACCGTGTTTGCCCCCAACGATGCCGCTTTTTCGTCCCTCAAATTAGGCACCCTCAACACCTTAAGCGATGGGGACAAGACCAAGTTAGTGAAGTTCCATATATTGACTAAATTCATCTCAACTTCCCAGTTCCAGACTGAGAGCAATCCTGTCAAGACGCAGGCAGGAACCGGAGTCCGGGACTCACTCAATGTCACAGTCACAGGGAATACTGTGAATATAACAACAGGACTGACCAATACGAGCATAGTTGGTACTGTGTACACTGATAACCAGCTTGCTATATATCAGATTGACAAGGTGCTACTTCCTACGGACGTTTTCGGCCCTAAGCAGGCTCTGGCTCCGGCACCGGCACCAACTGGGGAGAAGCCTAAGAAGCAGGCATCAGGTGCAACTTCTACAGTAGAGGCTCCCACTGTTCCTAAGGATAATACTTCTGGTTCAATGAGTCTCATTCTGCAGAAAAGCAAAGTGATCTTCGCAGTCATAGTTGTTGCATGCAGTGTTTTGCTTGCGCTCTAAAAGGGTTAATATTTTTTTTTTTTTCATGAAGTGTGTTGTGATGGGGTCACTTTGTTTTTCATCTCTACCAATTAAATGACTCATATTGTTTGTGTTATCACTAATAAAAGCCTGCTTTTAAACTCAAAAAGAGGAACCAAAAAAAAAAATACAATTCTGTGCGACTTATTTGTTCCTGTTATTACATTCTCAAATATTGGTCTGTTTACAAAAGCAAACTAAACGGTTTTAGCACTAATTGCGCGATCCTTCGGGAGGCCCTGATGAGTGAATATTGGACCTGTGATTGCCTTTGCGTTGTTCCAAAAAAAAAAAAAAAAAACACACACACACACACAAGCACACAAGCACATTCTTGTGCATTTTCACTTTGGAAAATTTTCTGCAGTCCTCCGTTAAAAGGTTGAGTGGACTGTTTTAGTATTAGTCCGGCAGAGAAAATAGAACAATGCTGGTAGAACTATAGGTGAAAACCTTGTTAATTCAAATCTGGGCATCATTAGTTAGATCATTTATCATTAATGGTGTCAATTTCCTTCCCGTGCGTGACTAAAAGGCTCATCAAATCTTTGGTGGGCACTAGATTTGAGTATTCCTTCTTGGTAATCTGACCGCTTATTTAATTTGTTTCATTTCTTTTACTCATCATGAGTGTTAAAAACATATGCATGAGATTTTCGAAGTTGCCACAATAATTTAGCTCTCTGAGTGCTTTTTATGTCTGTTTGTTGCTTTTTAGAATTAAAAACATTAAGTTTTTGAACTAAATTTGCAAAGGGTGCTGAAATTTTAACAGAACTCAAGAACAAGAGTGAATATGGAAAAGAAAAGAAACTATTTGCAGACATGATTGAAGAAATGAAGTTGAAAATGGTTCTCATGAGATGAAGTAGCATAGAAGCTACTTAGATTTATATTCATCTTTAGCTCTTTAATATAGACAGCTTGGAAAGTTACAATGATTACAAAAGGTATGGTTTACATTACTTAATTTAAAATTACAAGTAATTGAAGCAAAAATTTCCCCCTTAGAAGGTTGCAAGGACCTCTCTTAAAGCCCGGGTGGTTTATATGTTGTTCTGTCCTAAAAATGCCTGCTCATATGATTTCCACCTCCTCCCACAAGTATCCAAAGGCAATTAAACAGTAGCATACATGCTGTTGCATATATCTTCTTTTATTAAGTTATTAGTTGACAATCGAAATCAGGAAATTTCCATTTTGCTTTTTGTTTCCTGGTCCAAAGTCCAAAGAGAAAAGAGAAAATGTACTTTGCACAATTGAAAGACAAACTTTTGGCATAACCAGAGGTCTCCATATGAATCCAGAATCACCTTTCATATGCTCAAACAGTAAATAAATGTCTCAGAAGAGGCCATTATCCCTTTCCAAAATGCCACATGTGAACTTGCGAATGGTCACAATGACCGAATCTAATTTATCTTCTAACACCAGCAAGTCAAAAATCAAAAAATAAAAAACAAAAGTCTTCATGCAAAAGGAATATAATTTTAAAAAGCACCAGCAAAATTGAAATTTTCCCTCTGGAACCAGCTTAGAGTCTTCTCCCCCTTCTACCACCCTTTCTACGAGTGCTGTCAGTTGGAATCGGTGTCACATCCTCTGAGAACAGACAAAATACATCAAATTGAAAACAAAGCTATCGCATAAATTTTTGCACACCAACCCAAGCATGCAGATGCATCCAAGCATACAAATTTGTACGTGGAAGGACATAAATGCGACCCTTTTTTTCTTGGGGGCAGGGGAAGGAGGCAAGAGGACATAAATGGGTTCCTCTGGGCTGTAAGCCATCGATAAATTATTTCTGCCTCAGGAACAGGGTCAAGCCACTGCACTGGCATGATTTCCAACACACGAAAATATGACATTCATTATCATTGTGCAAAAGAAACCACGTCAGGCAACGCAATTGCAAGCTCCAAAATTCTGTTAGGGTGAATACAATAACATCGAGAGAACACAGTCAATACAAAATAGTTGTGCATACGCCGGAATTGATAGCCAACTATCAAACAGATGGTATAACTTTGGTGCATAGTTTGTATGAAGTAACTAGAGTTACTCAAATGGTTCAAAATTTAGGATCAACAAGCTTATGCCTTAAAAGCTTTAAAATTTCATCAATACTGAAAAGTGAGAATTGCAAGCATCAAATCTTGGATGTCAGATGCTTACAAGGCACTCATAAACATCATAAGTTCATCAGGTTTCAATTCAAGGTACTAAAACTATATTTCTATTAATGCCTTACCAATGCGACCAATTTTCATTCCAGAACGAGAAAGTGCCCTCAGGGCAGACTGAGCACCTGGACCAGGCGTCTTGGTTTTGTTCCCTCCTGTTGCACGGAGCTTGATATGAAGAGCAGTGATGCCAAGTTCCTGTTGGTTATAAAGGCTTAATTATTTACAGGGCCAAAAACAGAGATTTAGCAATGAAACAAGTATGTGGTGTCCAATTAATGAGGCAAAAAATTAACACAAAGACCACCTTGCATCGCTGTGCAACATCTTGAGCTGCAAGCATTGCAGCATAAGGTGAAGATTCATCCCTATCGGCTTTAACCTTCATTCCACCTGTGGTTGAGCACAGTTGATACCAGAAGCCAAGCAATTCAAAGAGCTATTACGCAGCAAAACATAACAAACTTCTTCCCCGTATCACAAAATAATGCCAGCATAGATTCCTTTGAAGCAGCATAATTATTACATATCAAATCATACAGGGAAAAGCTAGCAGTTGGCAGGTTGATGATATCGTAGCGAGCCAACAAGGATCATTTAATTAGAAACACGACACAAAGTGCAACATACCAGTAATCCGAACTAATGTTTCTCTTCCAGACAAATCAGTCACATGCTGTAATTTTCAAAGAGGAAGCCGCATAACTAAACCTCCCACTAATGACAACAAATTAAAATTATCAAAAATTCATGTAGAAACAATTAAGAAAAATAAAACTCACAATGAATGTGTCATTAAAGGACGCAAAAATGCGGGCCACCCCAAAAACATGTTCCCCTTCCCGTGTAGCAGGACCAAGATTGACATTCTCTTCCTTTGGCTGCCTTACCTTCCTCTTTGACTGTACAACAACAAACCAAAAAAAAAAAAAAAAATCAGAACTCCATAAGCAAACAAGACAAGCAAACCTTAAAATACAGGCCAAACATTGCACTACCTTAACCAACAACTGAATTTATATCCTTAACTCCTAAGACAAGGAAATAACAAAAGGAACATCATTGCATTTACATCCTTTTTTCTAGAAATCTTTCCTACACAAAAATTAAAATTGACGGTTTGATGTCCAATAAACTCCGAACCCAGAAAAATTAAAAAATAAAAATCAAAAACTGCAAAATTCAGTTCTGATTTCCATTGTTTTTAACTCTTGTTTCTCCGAATCCAACGAGAAACCCAAAAAGGTTACCCGAAATTAATCAGGGAAATTTCAGCAAAAGCATTTAGAGATCTGAATTGGCGTCTGGTTTACCATGGCTGCAGGCAAATGCGAGACCTGAGCGCGCGCGCTTTACGACTTCAGACTTTAAGCTGTCGGCTCCTGTAGGAGTGGACGGATTAGACTAGGGTTTTGGTATTTTCTCATAGGTCCCTGAATTTTACTTTTATTGCTGAAAAGGCCTTGGGTGTTCTTAAGAATCCATCTCGGAGGCTGTTAGATCCGGTCCGCTTGTCAATGGGTTAGTCTGTTTTAGGCTAAATCAAACCATTTTCCTTTCGGCCCAATCTTTTTTCTTTTTTTCTTTTTTGGTGCCTAATGATTGGATTATTTTTGGATATTATGAGTCTATTGAACAAAAAGTTTTTGAGTGTTAATATTTTGCATGGCCTGTGACCGATTCACCATGACCATCCTCTCATAGAATGAAACACTCAATATATTAACCCAAAAAAATAAAATAAAATTACTAAAAAGCAATCCTATTTGGTATTAAAACTAACAGAGTAATTTCTTTTACTTTAAACCAATTGTTGTATTGATATTTTTTGTTAAAAATAGTTCAATTAATTTTTTTTCTTTTTCTTTTAAAATTTAATTCTCAGCAATTAAATGCACCGAAAATACGAATATAAAAATTAGTATGTCTTGGACTTTTTAATTTGAATCCATTTGTATTAATTGATAAGAAAAAGGTAATTTTATTTTTAAATATTTTTAACAAGAATATTAATTTAATAAATAATTTACGTACAACAAACTACATTAATAGTTTGTAACTTCAGAATATCAAATTAAATATTTAATTCATTTAATAATTATTTTATTATAATGTTTCACAATACATATATTTTATATTAAAATAATAAATTTACAATAATATATCGAACAAATAAATATATTTTGTTTTTATAATTATAATAAAAAATATTTATATTCACTTAAAATTCATAATATTATTATATCTAAAAATATATTGAAAATATATTAATATTATAAAAATATAAAATATCGTTAACCCCAAGGTTAGGAGAATTGAAAAAACAAAAAAAAACCTAAAGCAAAATCTTCTCTCTTGCGACACAATATTAACGGAAGGCACAAATTGGACAGTGTTCAAAGCGTAACCCGAGCGTCCCGCTCGTCATGGAAATAAACAGACCCGCCGCGTACCGTCACCGGGAAACCCCGTCGAGCAACCGCTTTCTAGGCGTGTGCCTTTACCCGCCACGGCAAGACACCGCCATCACCCCCTCCACCGAAGAGAACGAGCTCCACGAGGACGACATATTCTCTACCGGAGACTTCTCCGAATCGTCCATCGACCACCTCCGTCAGAATGGCAATGGCAGCAGCAATAATAACAGCCCGCCCTCCTCCACGTCCTCTACCCCGCGCAACCACTTCCATCACCACCAACACCACAATAGCAGCTATCTCTCACCAAACCATAAGGCTTTCCAGCCGGCAGAATCTTCCGGCATCCTCGCGGCGCTTCCGGAGAACAAATCTGACTCGGTTCACCACGTCTACCAGAAAACGACCGTACCCACCTCCTCCTCCTCCTCCTCTCGCCTCATTCCTTTAATCCCCAAACCGCCGCAGGAACGTGTGCCGCTCTCGGCCTCATTCTCTGGGTACCACCGGCACCTCTCTGCGCCGGTCAACGTGCCAGTCCTGTCAATGGCAATGAGGAGGACCAGGGATAAGGATTTTGACGAGATTGACGAGGATGCGGAGGAAGCGGACGGGGAGATGCTGCCGCCGCACGAGATCGTGGCGAAAGCGCAGTCGCCGGCGGTGGCCTGCTCTGTTTTTGAAGGCGTCGGGAGGACCCTCAAAGGGAGGGATCTTAAACAGGTAAGGAACGCGGTGTGGCGGCGAACAGGATTTCTTGATTGATTGATTAGGGCTTTCAATTTCAAGTCTTTGTTTTATTAGTATTATTTATTATATTTAATTATCTGTTTGGACTGCTGTAGTCGATGGTATTGGTTATAAGGATTTGAAAGAGAAATTGTTCATGTATGTATCAACTGCAGAAAAGTGGATTTTTTATTTTAACCGTGTTCTTTTTGCCTCTTCATTTTTTAGCTTGGAGAATGTGGAATGAGTGAAAATATCCCACTTAAGTTTCTGTATTTGGGAATAACTTTTAGGTTTTGATCTCTGAATCGAAGATTGCTTCTGGGACATGGTATCTTTTCTGCTTTAAGTCCTGAATTGCAAATGTGGATGTGGAAATTTATTAACTATATGGTCTGACTTTTTCTCAAAGAAGTTAGTAGTGGAGAAATTATTTGGAAAGAAATTATTGGCAGGTCCTGTTTAATTAGGTTCAATTGAAGAAGCTGTGAAAATCAACCTTTGTTTTGTTACGGATTGTGCTCGTGTGTTGTGCATGAATATGTTTCTGTATAACGGCATTGGCGAGGGATTTTGCTAGTAAGTTGGGATCTGCTTTTACCAAATGTGGTTGGTTGCCTTACTGGAAAATGCTAATTCCTTGCTGAAGACACATATCACATTAAGAATCTTGGAGATTTTGTAGCTAATCTCAAATTCACGCCCGTTATATTTTAATCATATGGTTGACTCATTTACTCAAAGAACTTGGTGGTCGAGCAATTATTTAGAAAGAAATTATTGGCAGGTCCCTGTTTGATTGGGTTCAATTCATTAAGCTGTGAAAGCCTATCTTTGTGTTACTGATTTGCTTGTGAGCTGTGCATGAATATGTTTCTACACCAGGGCATTGGGGGTGGGAACTTTGCTTAGGAATCTGGGAACTATCTTACCAATTGTTGTAGGTGTTAGTAGCCTTACTTGAGAATGCTGTGGGTAATTCCCTGCCAAAGACACTTATCACAATAAAAATCTTGGAGAATTTGCTCCTATTATCAGAATCACATCCGTTGTATTAGAATCCACTGCCAGAGCTCAAATGCTGGTTTTCAAATAGCTGTTGCCAACAGTAATTCAGCGTTTAAAGATAACCCTAAGAAGCGACAATGCTCTAGTGATATTCAAATGACACTAGACTAGTTGATTCCACTACAAGTTAGAATATTCAAATGTTCATGCCACACTCTTGGGGATTACGAGTCAGCTGGGGAAGTTGAACTACGGTTGATGAATGTGTTGCTAATAATACTTTGCTTTTGATTGTGCTACCTATTTTGTCAAGCCTTGGTGCAATATTAATTTTCTTGCCAAAAACAAAAATGAAAAGAAAAGAAAAATCTGGTGGCTAACTTCAAGCTTTTTAGAGGTCATCTAGACAAATCATTGAAGTTACAGCATGCAAATATTATCAACAATCCCATAGAATTTGCAGAAAGTTGAGGCTCCAAGAGCTCATTTGGTGATATTTAAGCATGAGTTAAGATGGAGCAGATTGCAGCCTATTCGGAACACTTACATATCAGTGGGTTATATTGTAAAAACTTGGACATGTTCAATTTTCCGTTCTGTACGGAACATTGAGGTAATCTCTGCAGTACTAACTAAACTTCTCATGCTCAAAGGTCTGATGTTTGTCGGGGTGGTGATGCTTGTCGGGGATCTGATGTTTGGCTTCCCAGTTTTGGCTTCGTTTCCTATAATGTTTTGAGTGATGTAATTTGACCCTATTTCAGTAAATTTTTTCCTTTTAGGGGTACATCAGATAGATCTATATTTTAGTGTAATTGCAAGCTTCTGCGCTTGGCTGTCTGTGAACCCTCCGGGACTAATTATTAGCAGTTCAAACTCCTCCCTCGCAACTGTAGGCAAAGTCGTCGTCTTAAACTGTGTCGCCTACCACCCAAATGGTTGGAGGACGAACAGCCAGCACGACACAAGAGGAAAAGGCTGCACCCACTTATCCAAACATCCTCAGAAGTCGATTGCCTACCTTACAGCCTACATTTTGTATCAGGGCAACAGCCTCGCAGCTCCATGCTCGTGGTATAAGGTACCAATAACGAACATTAAATGGTAGCTATATGCTCATGATGCAACGACGAAAAGTGGAGCTTGTAAATATTGTTTGTCATTATCAGAATATGGTCAAGATCCAGTGGACTCGAAATCAACCCGCTAGCACCGAATATGAATGCAGGATTATGCATAGGCATTTTATGGCCGTAAATCCAGATGATATACACTTAGCTAGTACATTTTCAGTTCCTTCCGATTCGTTTCAAACTAATTTTGTTCGTTCATTTCGCACGAGAATCATTGTAAATTGATCAATTGGGCTGTTATACTGGCTGACGCACTCTCCAGTTGTACACGACCTACCACGGTTATAGCAGCATGGGTGTACTTCAGATTGGGTTAGGCACCCAAGCCATGAACATATGCATTCTATATCATATAAGAGCCAAACAAATGCTTTCCCAATAAATGTGCTCCTCGCATTGCATTCAACCCAAATAATCATTTCGGGTGTAAAAAGGGAAATACGATTATGTCAAAAATTTGGCTGCCCTACCACTACAAGCTTCCATAGAACCGGCAAAATGTTACAAAGGTACATTGATCTAATCTATTCATATATTTTTAATGTGTAAATTTAGGTTAAAATCCAAACCTCTAAGTGTTACCCAGCCCATTTACTATCTATGAAAGGTTTCAGAAACCCACAATCACATAGAGAATTCTGGAATTTACCATATTTAGAATAATATGTATATATACTTAGAATATTTTTTTATCTATAATAGTCTTTGAATTTGTCAAGAATATTTCTTTTTAGATCATTCTTTTGAGTTGTATAAATAGGTTACTCATTTCATTTGTATAGTATGAATCCTTTATTAATATAAGTTCACTTACAAAGTTCTCTTGTGTTTTCTCTCTTATTCTTCCAATTCGTACATTTGCCTCTCCTAAGTTTTCTGTTGGTTCTATCAAACTGTTTAAGGCTTACTTAGCGTCTTCTCTTGCAAGATCGACTAAGTATCGTGTAGGTTAACACATCTAAAGCTTTACTCCGTGACAAGTGGTATCAGAGCAAGGTAATCCTAATTCCTACTTTGTTCTTGTTTGAGTTATGGATATGGCAGGTGAGGAATGATTTGTTGAGACCGCTTTCGATAAGCAACAAATGGAGCAAGAAGCTCGTGGACGTGAGGAGCAACGTGTTCCAGCCAAACGTGGCAAGTCTAAGGTTCCAGCAAAAATCATGGACTCACGTATTGGTAACTTGAAAAGGAGCATACTTAATATAAACTCCCTTGTGGGAGATCTCAGTAATCAAGTCGATAACCTAATCCATGAGAATAGAGATCATATAGGCTGCCAAAGTCATGATCGAAGAATTTGGCCGCTCATTTAGGGAAGAAATATACTCCCTGAATCAAGGTATGTCTAACCTTTGTGAGTTTGTTGAAGGAGAGATTCATGACCTTCGTAGGGAGATGAAGTCTTTGCACCGAAACAACTCACTTGCTAGTACAGCTGCCACTACTAGCACCACTACGGTACATGGCTTGAAGGTCCCGAAACCTGTCATATACAACAGCATACGGAATGCCACTACCATGAAAAAATTTTTATTCGGCCTTGAGTAGTACTTCGAGGCCATGGGAGTTGTCAATGATTTGATCAAGATAGGCAACGCCCCAATCTTCCTAAGAGATGTTGCTTAACTTTGGTGGAGACGGAAGCACTCCGAAAGGGAGAAAGGCTTATACATCATCGACACTTGGGAACAATTCAAGGTTGAAGTACGTAAGTACTTTATCCCTCACAATACAGATAGTGAAATAAGAGGGAAGTTGCAACGCCTTTATCAGACAGGCAGTATTTCTGACTACATTAAGGAATTTACTACTCTTATACATAAAATTGAAATATCCAATATGGAGCTACTCTTCTACTTCAAAGACGGCTGGAAAGACTGGGCGAGAGTGGAGCTAGATAGGCGTAATGTGTAGACCGTAGATGTTGCCATTGCCACTACCGAAATCTTCGTCGACTACTCCGCTCACTCCAAAAGTAAGAAGCTGTACTCTGGTAAAAGTGGGGAGAGAAACCCAGACAAAAGAAGTAGGATTTTGGTCACAATGAGGGTGGACAACAAAGACCCTCAAATGACCATCCCAAACATGAGAAGAAGTCTGCAGGTAAGCATAATTCGGTTAATCTTCCTATACCTTATTTCATTTGTGATGGACCGCACTAGGTAAAGGATTATCCCAAACGTAAAACAATGAATGCAATGATGGCAGTACTCGACACCGAAAAAGCCGACGAAGAAACTCAAGCCGATATGAGATCTATTTAACGATTGGGTAATCTCTTGAAGCGTCTCTCTCTAACAGTCGCTAAGGAAAAGGGACTGTTGTACGCTGATCTTGCCATTGAAGGCAAATTTGCTTGTGCGATGCTGGATACAAGGGCAACGCACAACTTTATGGATGTAGAAGAGGCCAAACATTTAGGCCTCAAACCAACGAAGGGAAACAACACCATTAAAGTGCTAAATTCAGAGGTAAGGCCTATCCAAGGCATAACACATGGAGTTGCTATCCAAATTAGCGAATGAACTAGTAAGTTAGACTTTATCGTCGTTCCTATAGATGATTTTAAAGTGGTATTAGGTCTTGTATTCTTTTGTGAAATTTTGGCTCTTCCTATACCTGTTTCACTCTATTGTGGTTGTCGACAATCATAAGATCCGCGTAGTTCCCTTGAAACGCAAGGAGATATCTTAACCATTGATGATCTCGACCTTGCAATTCAAACGAGGTCTCAAGTCGGGTCCTAACTATGTCGCTACCATAAGGGAGTTAAGCGATGGGGAGGACGTAGCAACATCAACTCCCGCACTGTCGCAACCAATTCAAGTTGTCCTTAACAAGTTCAAGGACGTGATGCCTTTCGAATTGCCAAAGAAGATTCCACCAAAACGATATGTGGATCACCACATTGAGTTAGAACCCGGTGTCAAACCTCTTGTCATGGCTCCTTATTGCATAACACCTTTGGAACTCGCTGAACTGAGGAAAGAGCTCCATGATTGATCAAGTCAGGCTACATTTGACTGTCGAAAGCCCCATTTGGTACCCTAATCCTCTTTCAGAAGAAGAAGAAGGATGGATCGCATGTGTATCGACTACTGAGCATTGAACAAGGTCACTATCAAGAACAAGTATTTAACCCCCTTAATAGTTAATCTTTTCGACCAACTCGGGAAGGCAAGGTACTTCACCAAGCTAGATTTTCAATAGGGATACTACCAGGTTCTCATAGCATAAGGTGATAAACCAAAGATGACCTCTGTGACACGCTATGGAGCATTTGAGTTCTTGGTCATGCCATTTGGCCTCACTAATGCACCAGTCACCTTCTGCACCCTCATGAACAAGGTATTGCATCCTTTTTTGGATAAATTCGTGGTAGTTTATTTGGATGACATTGTGATATACAACAACACACTTAAAGAGCACGTTGAACACCTCAAGCAACTCTTCCAAGATCTATGGGAAAACGAGTTGTTCTTTAAGGAGAAGTGTTCGTTCGCCAAACAAAAGGTGGACTTCCGTGGTCATTGAATCAAGGATGGTAAACTCTTGATTGATCCAGTGAAAGTACATGCTATCCAACAATGGGAGCCATCAATCAAAGTCCCAGAACTGCAATCCTTCCTAGGACTTATCAATTACTATCGTCGGTTCATCAAGGGATACTCTGCCATAGCCACACCCTTGACCAACTTACTGAAGAAGAACCACACTTGACATTAGACGGCGGAATGCTAAGCTTCCTTCGAGAGATTGAAGCAAGCAATTTCCAAGGAACCCGTTATGATACTACCGGACTACGAAAAGCCTTTTGAAGTCCATACTGATGCATCCAACTTCGCTATTGGAGGAGTCTTAATGCAAGATAGGCATCTCATTGCCTATAAGAGTCGCAAGCTGAATGATATAGAGAGACGATATACCATCTAAGACAAGGAGATGACTGTCGTCATCCATTGCTTGCGCACTTGAAGACATTACCTCCTTAGAAGTATGTTTGTGATCATGATAGATAATGTTCTTACGAGCTACTTCTAGACTCAAAAGAAACTCAACCTCAAGCAAGCTCATTGGCAAGACTTCCTAACGGAATTTAACTACACATTGCGGTATAAGTCGGGATAAACCAACGTAGTTGCTAATGCGCTGAGTCGGAAAGCGAAATTAGCGGCCCTTGCTGCTAGTACCCCTAAGAGCAACCTCATTGAACGGATCAAGGAAGGTATTGGATAAAACAAACTGGCCAACAATCTACTAAGAATAACTAGTGAGGGAAAGACTCGTCGATTTTGGGTAAGCGATGGAGTCTTAACGACGATTAGGAATCGTATTTTCGTACCAAAGTGGGGAAACTTACGGAAGTAAATCCTTAAGGAATGCCACAACTCCCTATTGGCTGGTCACCCAGGTATGGTACAAACCCTTACTCTTATCCAATAACATTATTTTTGGCTGCATATGCATACAGATGTCGAGGCCTATGTGCAAATTTGTTTGGTTTGCCAATAAGACAAGGTAGAACAACAGCCACCAGTTGGCCTACTTGAGCCACTACCCACTCCCAAGAGGCATTGGGAAAGTGTCTCGATGGATTTTATTATGGTTCTACCAAAGTTCGAAGGGTGTGGAAGCATCATGGTAGTAATCAATTGGTTCAGCAAGTATGACACCCTAATTCCAACCCTCGCTGATTGTAAAGTGGACAAAGTTGTTCACCTATTCTTCAAGAACATGGTAAAACTATGGGGAGTGCTAAAGAGCATAATCAGTGACAGAAATCCCCACTTTATGGGTAAATTATGGCATAAGTTGTTCAAGTTGCTAGGAACTGAGCTAAACTTCTCGATAAGATTTCATCCTTAAACCGATGGGCAAACTAAGCGAGTCAATGTCTTGCTCAAACAATAGTTGAAGCATTATGTCAATGCTCACCAATGAGATTGGGCAAACTACTTGATTCTGTCCAATTCTCATACAACCTTCAAAGGAGCGAGACCATAAACAAAAGTCCATTTGAGATTGTCATGGGACAACAACCATCAACACCAAGTACTATTGTCTCTTCCTACACTAGTAACAACTCATCTACCTTTAAATTTGCAAAGGAATAGCATGGAAAAGTGGATATAACGAAGGTTTGCCTTGATAAAGTGTCCAAGAAGATGAAAAATGAGCTGACATCAAGCAACGCCCAAAAGACTACACTGTAGGAGACATGGTAATGGTGAAGTTGCTGTCCAACCAATTCAAGTCTCTACGAAAAGTACAAAAGGAATTGGTACGGAAGTACGAAAGGTCATTTCCTATCATCAAGCATGTGGGAAAGGCCGCATATCAAGTCTACTCCCTCCAAAATTGAAGATCCATAACGTTTTCCATATAAGTTTTCTAAAGTCTTTCCATGGAAATGAAAAGAATCTAAACCGAAATGAGTCAAAGTGCACACCAACAACAAGGAGGTGGAATACATCCTTGCTGACCGAGTGATCCGGAGAAGAGGAGTTCCCAACTATACCAAGTACTTGGTGAAATGGAAAGTTTTGCTAGACCATGAGGCTAGTTGGAAATGAGAAGATCAGCTTTGGTAATTTGTCGATCACATTCGATAATTTAAGGCTAAAAATGCGACGAAGACAGTGCAGAATTAAGTGGGAAAGGATGTCACAAGAATACATTGATCTAACTCATTTATGTATCTTTAAGGTGTAAATTTAAACCAAGATCCAAACTTTTAAGTGTTACCCAGCCCATTTAGCCTACAATAACATAGAAAATTCTGGAAGGGATCATATTTAAAATAATTCGTGTATACACTTAAAATATTTCTTATGTAGAATAGTTCTTAAATATGCAAAAAATATTTCTTTTTAGGTCCTTCTTTTGAGTTGTATAAATAGACTACTCATTTTATTTGTATAGTAAAAATTTTTTTTAATATAAATTTATTTACAAAACTCTTTTTTAATAATTAGGAGAGGCAAATCCCTCCGTGAATTGCAAGGCGGTGGTCCAATCAAAGCCCTGCTCCTCCGGGGAAAACGCGGTGTCCAAGATTGTTAAAGCCCAAGATGGTACAACCCTGTGGACAAATCTTTACTCCACTTGCCTTCTTCGCCGTTAGCCCTGAACGGTATCTTATCCGAATTGCAAGTTGAATTATATTTTAATCTCAAACTTAATTACAGCGAAAATACAACTCAATATATATATATATATATTTCTTTTGTCAATGAACGTCTGGGTATTGTTTATTGGTCTTTTACTTAAAACTTTATTAAACTGGCATGAAGGGTAACATAAAAATAAAAATAAAATTTTATTTTAAAATTTTGAGATTCTAATCTTGAAATGAAAAGGTCAGGTTTTCAAAAAAAAAAAAAAAAGAAGAGAAAACTTACCTCTCTATAGTTTATAATCTAATAAGTCTTTAATAAACAAAAGAAATAATAATCTTCTTCTTTTTTTTTTTTTTTTTTTTTGGATTTGAATTAGAAAGGGAACTGTCTCAAACGTGGATAAACAACCAAAGCAGTAAAAATGAAAAACAATTTCGTAGTTGAGAATAGCAGCCACGTTTCTTAGATTATTATTATTATTATAAATTGACTCTCACAATAATCTAAATTTGAAACTTTCAATTCTGAAAGTTACTTTAAGAATAAAATTGTAACATAAATTTGCGATAAATAAAACAACAGGTATCCGACCACACCCAAACACACACAAAATGGATATTATTCTTCCCCGAAAGTTAACGTCACAATCCAAATCCCAGCAGCCCTTCCCCCTTCTGGTCAAAGTTCAGATGCCTTACGCATGAAAATACCATTAGCTAGCGGGTGGCTAGCCAGAGTCCTCACCCACACAAGGAAAAGAAAAGCAAAGCAAAGCAAAGCAAAGAAAAGAAAATCCCACAAGAAATTGAGCCGACAACTTTAAAAGAAAACAAGAACCACTTGCCAGAGATGATTAGCAGTTCCTCGTCCTCGTCATGGTCTAGACTGGATGACGAGCTGTTCGAGCGAGCAGTTGTTATCTTTCCCGAGGAATCTCCTGACAGGTGGGCAAAGATCGCCGGCCATGTCCCCGGCAAGACTTGGGCACAAGTCAGGCAACATTACGAGGACTTGGTCCGTGACGTAGCGGAGATTGAGTCCGGGAGCGTGGAGCTGCCGCGTTATGATGATGATGATGATGATGAGGATGAGGAGGAGGAGGAGGAGGAGGAGGAAGAGGATCGGTGCTTGAACGCAGCGGCTGGCGGGGAGTCCGGGACACAAAAGGTGTGGTTTGGATCTAATAAGGGAAAGGAGAGGGAGTCTGAGCGGAGGAAAGGAATTCCTTGGACCGAAGAAGAGCACAGGTAACTCTCGGCTAACTTTTTTTGTTTTTAATTAGGATTTATTCAGGTCTTATTAACGTCTTAATCATAATAATATATAATTAATAAAAAATACTTTTATATATTATTATATTATTAAAAATTATAATTTTGACTAACGTATTTAATTAAATGTAAAAAAGAAACAGGAGTAGGTTGAGGTCTTATAACTGATTAATAATATTATTATTAAAAAAATTATTTTGTAAATAAAAAATATAAAAAAATTTATAATTTATAAAAAGACGATTTCGTTTACAATAAACGTTAAAATATGATATAAAAGAAATTAAAATAAATATTCATTTATCCATAATAATTTATTGTTAGTATTAAAAAATAAAAAAATGTTCTAAATGTCATAACTAATCATAAATAATTTATTATATTATGATATTATGATAAAATTATAAAAAATTATCATTGTCATTTATGCATAATAATTAATGCATAAATTTTAGTTAAAGAATGTTAAAACTTTTTAAATAATAATATCAGAATATTTTTAAATAACATTTTTATTAAAAACTTAAAATAATATAGTTTGATTAGTAAAAAATAGTTATGTATATTATTAAAATATTAAGAACTATAATCTTATATTTGATTTAGATATTATTGAATATTGAAAACTTCATCTTAAAATGTATATGATTATAGTAAAGTTTAGGAAAAAAAATAGTTATTAAATAAATATAAACTATCTAGTTGCATTAATGGCTTCAACTATTATAAATTTATGTATATTATTTATATAAATATATTTAATTTAAAGATTTTAAAACTTAAGTTTATGACAATAAATTTATTGAAAAATCTAACACTAACACCTTGAATTTGTCTGAGGGGCTAAATCGGCTGGCTGATTCATGCTTTTTTTTTTTTGTTCTTTCTTGTTTTCCTCTTTGGCAATACAGCTGATGAATAACGAAAACTCTTTTTCTTCTTCTTCTTCTTTTTATCATCAATAAGTTGCTGCAATGAAATCGTCTATTTTTAAAGACAAATTAACAGTGCTCTTAATCCGTAGGATGTCTTCAGCGACCTATCAGCATGTCCACACAATTGAATGTTTTTCTAATTATTATCCAATGCAGCTGCTTTAATCTTAATTATTTCTCCAAAGGGGGCAAGAACCATGCAAGGAAATTAAATATGTGAACTCTTTTCTATGTGCTAGCGAAATTGAGGAGATGATTTTGACCAATTTTCTATTAAATCTTGGGTGACACGATGATATAAAACCATAATATATATATATATATATATATATATATATATATATATATATATATATATATAATAATGTACATTTTGACTATCCATTTCAATTTAGAATTTTTGTTTGCGGAATAAAACCAAAAGGCACTTTATCATCGTCATCATCATCTTTTCAACTCTTTGTTATAAAGTAGCACCTAGTTTTAGGATTTGCAATGGGCTGAAGAGGAACTTTGTATATTTATATACAAATAAATGCTGAAAGTTATTTAATATTTCAGACTTGTATGTATATAATGGATGTATATTATTTAACTTTTAAATATAAAATATTTAGGTGTTACACAGATTAGTACGATACAAACCTAACTCCATGACATAAAATTAATATGATTTTATTAATTGTTAGGTGTCCAATTCTGTGCAGGTGCATGACTCTCTTGCTCATTTTGAAAAATTAACAAGCACCATAGGGTTAACATGTGATGTGAGAGCTACTAATATCTAGTATTCTGCCTAAAAGGGATTTAATATTTCAGGTGGAAGTTACGATAATAGGAATTGTACTAGTAACTTAAGGTCCGTCTGAAAAGAATTTCTTGTCATTAAAAAAGATATTTCGTATTGTGCATTTATGAAGTTAATTCAGAAGACGAATAGATTATTCGTATTCATACTACATGTGAGCTTTTTTTTTTCTTTTTTTTTTTCGGGATTGAAAAAACACAACCTGTTGGGGGTTGGGCTTGACACAGCTAAGTTACAGGCCATTGTATTGTTATATAACAAAATTTTGTATTATCAATTGACCGTCCCTGTGCTCGTCTCTCTTGATGCTGTACAACAATTCGGAAACAGAGAATTTGGTTTTTTTTTTTTTTTTTTCTCTCTCCAGGCCCCTTAAAATTTACCTTATACCCATTTTGGCAGGTTATTTCTAATTGGCCTACAGAGATATGGGAAGGGAGATTGGAGGAGTATCTCAAGATATGCGGTGGTGTCAAGGACACCAACCCAAGTGGCCAGCCATGCCCAGAAATATTTTCTTCGTCTAAACTCTGGTAAAAGGGATAAGAAAAGGTCCAGCATACATGACATCACCACCATCATTCCCAGGTCGTCCAATCAAGCACATGATTCTAATTTAGCTAAGTTAATGTATCAATCCATCGGCCGACAAGCAGGTCCGTCGAAACCCTTTTGAAGATCAAGAAAGCCCATCGGCCTATCGAGGGTTTGGATCCTCGAGATCTTAGTTACATTAGTTATGATGATTTTTTTTTTCCATTTTGGAAACATGGTAATTTAGTTGTAAATTTAAAAATAAAAAAAAAAACCACTGGTTTTAGCATATGGATAATATTAAAAGGTAAGTTGCTTGTTGTGTGTATGGACTGTCGAAGGTCCAGAGGAATTTGACAAAATATTGAAACGTGTCAAACAAAGGCCTATGGATGGATAATTAATTATTTAACTTAGAATTAAAAACCCTATGGCGGATAATTAATTAAAATTTTTTCTTTTTCCAATGATTATGTATTTTAAATTCTTATCCTTTTATGGCAATTAGTTGTATGTAAGTGTTTTGAATTGATCATCAACAATATTAATTGCACATTTATATCAATTGAATATTACTTTGGTCTCATATTGTTTTTTCGTTCGTTTAAAAAAATAAAAGGAAAAAACATGTATACAAATGCGGTATTCTCATGTTTTTGGGCTTTTATTTTAGTTTTTTAAAAAAATTAAGTATTCATAGTACAAAAAAAAACCACTAATTTAAAAACTTGTTAGTTTTTCATTGAAAATTTAACCCTAACACTTTAGTATATGAGATACTCTCAAGAAAACATCTTCTCTGATGAACAATTAGATTAATAGATCATTATTAATTGATTATGTAATCCATTTAGTTGTTAAAATTTAACTTTTTTTCTTTTTTTTTAAAAGATATTTTTAGTAGTTAAAATATAATTTTTTGTATTCAAATATTATATTTTAATTTTTAAAATTAAATACGGATTTTATAAAATTTTAAAATTATTTTTATTATATAAATTATAATTTAATAAATATTTAAAAAGTTCGACCCCCAAATCAATTGCACCTTTTAAGAGAAAATATTTGTAAAATTAAAAACAATTAAAAGAAAAGATAAGAATGAAAAGAAAACCTTAGCTACATTATGTACAAAAATACACACAAAAAAATAAAAGTAAAATAAAATTTTTTATTCCTTTTTTTTGTATAGAAAAGAAATCTTCATTTCAAACAAGTTTAAGTTTAGTTTATGATTTTTTGCACACTAATCAATAGTTGGCTCAAGACCTACAAAAATTTTTCTTCCAGTTAAGATGATGAAGTGGCAGCGAACCATCAAAGCCTTTCCGCGCGGTCTTCGACGGAATTCGGAAGGGTACTTCGACTTGAATCGTGAGCGCCGTAAATCTTAATAAGATTAGTATTTTAAGGAGTGGATAATAAATTTTAGTAAATAGTATTAAAATTAAACTAACTTGAATTTGATATTTATTATTAAATATTTTAAATTTAATAATTAAAAATATCGATAAATTTAATAAAATAAAATAAAATAAAATTTCACGTCAAAAAATAAAATATAAAATTTACAAACGTATGTATTTTATTCTCTAATAAGCTTTTGAAAAGTCGGCAATGACCCGTAGCAAAGCCCAAAAAAGCACAAAAAGGTAAGCGGCCGTGCATGGACTCGCCAGCGACGTTAGCTGCCCGTCTCCCAACGCCCATCTTCCTTTCTCATCCGCCAACCAAAAACCTTTTAAATTTTCAAAAAAATAAAAATAAAAATAAAAATTAATTTAAATAATTACCCACGCAATTACACATACAGATCGGTAGGGGATTTTGAGGGTTGAAAGAGAGAGATGGCGATAGTGTACGCGGTGGTGGCACGGGGAACGGTGATCCTAGCGGAGTTCAGCGCGGTGACGGGGAACACTGGGGCAGTGGTACGGCGGATCCTCGAGAATCTTCCTTCGGAGGCGGATTCCAGGCTGTGCTTCTCGCAGGACCGCTACGTCTTTCACATACTCAGATCCGACGGCCTCACTTTCCTCTGTATGGCCAACGACACCTTTGGCAGTGCGTGAACTTCACCTTCCTTTATTGCTCTACGAATTCGCAATTAATTTTATTTTAACTTAATATTAAGAGTGTTGTTAGTTTCTGTGAGCTAGATTTGTATGGTTAATATAGGCTTTTCAGTTAATTAATTTTTATTTTTAACTGGAGCTGAATTTTAATGTAGGTTTTTTTTTTTTTCTTTTTTGGTGAATTCATCGGAGTAATGTAATCTAAGTTCTTGCGGTAGTCATTGCCATGTTTAATAACCATGATTTTGATTCATTCTATTAGTTTAGGGGCTGGCTGTTCTTTTCAAGGAAATTTCGGAAAGCCTGAAGGATGAGCACGAGCTGTTTTTGTTGTTACCTTTGTTGGGGATGATGATATATTATTCATTTTGTGCTTTGATCCAGGAAGAATTCCGTTTTCATACTTGGAGGATATTCACATGAGGTTCATGAAAAACTACGGTCGTGTTGCATTCTTTGCGCCTGCTTATGCAATGAATGATGAGTTCTCGCGGGTCTTGCATCAGCAAATGGAGTTCTTCTCCAGTAACCCAACTGCAGATACTCTCAACCGTTTGAGGGGCGAAGTTGGCGAGGCATGTATATTCCTTTTGGTGTGATAATTGGTTCTCTTTTTGATTCTTGTTTATTTGATGCATACTTCATTGTCATTCCTCATATTGCTACTTGCTTGAGGTGGCATTAGTATTACCGATTTTGATACTTGAGATGGCCTTATTGTGTACCAAATTTTCATGAAGTTGCTTGCAACCTAACTAGAAGTCTACTGACTTGATTGAAACGAATAGGATATCGGCAACCTAAATGAGCCCAAGTGTAAAGTTTGGTGACCATGATCAAGGGTGGCCATCAATGTTATTAATACCACTTATTCTTATTTACTCATTTGTCATAAATACTTTGTGCTAATTGATTTTAGCTTTTAATCTAAAGTTCTCTGTGTCATGACTTTTTATTAATTTTAAGTTGTGCCATCCCATGGCCTTTTTCCTGCTTCTCTCTATGCCTGTGTGGTTTTGTGGAAGGTGTTGGCAGTGCTGGTTTTTGGTGGTATTCTTTTTTATTTGTGTTCACAAAAGCATTGGTTACAGATTCGCACCGTCATGGTAGAGAACATTGAGAAAATATTGGAGAGAGGAGATCGAATTGAGCTTCTTGTTGACAAAACTGCGACAATGCAAGATGGTGCATTCCACTTCAGGAAACAGTCTAAGCGCCTTCGTAGAGCTCTTTGGATGAAAAACGCCAAACTTTTGTAAGTGCAGATGATTTCATGACTTCCTACACCTATTTAATTGTAACTTTTAAATGTTGTTTCTTAGATGGGAGATTCAAAACCTCTCTTGGGAAGATTTTATTTCAGCGAATCATTTATGGCCTTCTTATAAAATACAATGTTGGCTCCTTTTTGCTCATTGGTTGCCAAGTATGACAGAGTTTAAGATAAATAAGAGAGGAACACAGTTTCTTTCTTAACATAACAAGTGAGCATGTTTTCCTTTCCCCTTCTGTTGTGTACTCATGAAACTTGAGACAGGTTTTTCCTTTTATTTGTTAAATTTACTAGATGAATGGTTTATTTATTTTCACATTTCTCCTTCCATAATGTTCATCTATCTTGTGCACCAGTGGAAGTGTTTGACATTTTAGTGTTACTGAGTTTATTGGTGTGGATTCCGGAATGCATCTTATGTTGGACAGCTTTGTGAAAGATGTTTTACAATAAATAGGAAGAGAAAAGAGGGCAGAAACTTAGAGAAAGAGGGCAAAAATGTAGACATGAAAGAGCAGAAATAGGAATAGAAGCAGACAACTGAAAGGGTGGAACTAGGACAAGAAATGAAGAGGCAAAGAGAGACCATTCTCCATTAATTTCAGTACTCAATTCATGCTTTAACCATATATGTTCCTGCTTTTTATAGAGAGTGTAATGCAGAAAAAACAAACCTAAGGCAAATTTTGACTTAGCAAAAAAAGAGATATTGACTGGAGGGATAATATTGACTAAAATCTAGATTACTGCAAATCTAACCAAATCTGCTAAACAATAGTTTAGAAAGGATGTATTTTACTCAATCCAAGACAATCCTAACAACAAAATCTTTTCTTCTTGATTATGTATCAGCATCTTTTTCACCTTGTGAGTACTCCAATCCAAGTTTAAAACTTTGAACACTTTTTTCTCGTGTTTATCATTAGAAGCATATGGGTGTGTGACAAATGAAGGTACTTTCCACAGGCTACTTGGCTCAAATGGCGAAGATGGTGAATTTCTTAATAATTAAGACGCGTGTCATTCTTTATGTTACTTAAAGCATTCATTGTTAGGGGTATGTTGCTTGTTACAAATATTTTTAAGTAATCTCTGTATTCTTGGGCCAACTTTGAGGTGACAATACAGAATGCAAGATTTTTTCTTCCGCAACTGATATGTAGACTGATTATAGGTTAAAATTATTGGCAGCTACTAGATTTGCACTTTAAATAACCACTAAATTTACGTGTGCACTACAGGATTCTTTTGACGGTTGTGATTGTTCTGCTGCTGTACATAATAATTGCCGCTTCTTGTGGAGGCATCACTCTACCATCATGTAGATCATGAGTGACAGTTTTTCCGTTGTTGAATTTCCGCCAAGTTAATGCTATAATCATTTGCGAGGTCAATTCATGTGAATTATGTTCTGGGATACGAGTGAGCTGCCAAATTTTCTGGTGCAAGCGAAATCTACCTCTTCAAGGCGCCGAGACTAACATTATGGATTCTTCTGGGCCCGAAGCTATGCTGCATTGCTGTTATATGGTGATGGATCTGCTGTATACCCTGTAAATTCTCGGATCCCTAGTGCTGTGTCGATTAATGTTAGGGTTGACTGAGGACATGTCATCATGGACTTCATGAATCGAAGGGATGGTTAAAAGCTCAAAGGAAAATTCCAGTTCTCCAATATATTTCAAGAATATTTGAAGATTATTCAGAAATTATGTGATTTAGTTTTTTGTTAGTTTCATTACATGATTTTTTTTCCCTAGAAAATAGGAGATTTTTGGAATCTACTCAAGAAGATAAATTATTCTAAAAAAATTATATTTTATTCATATAATAAATTGATAGTTGATGATTTATTGAGATGATTTAGCCCTTAGGTTTATAATGATAAAATCAGAACAAAAAAAAAAAAAGAAATTACATAATTCCTCTAGCACTTGGTTCATGTAGGTAAAGGGTGTTTTTTTTTTTTTTTATGTTTTTTTGGGCTTAAATGTTCTATTTACCGGGAACTGCTGCTCACCGTCACATCAACTGGATCAAACGAGTCAAAGCAAAATCCTGATCCACTGAGAAGGCTTCGTCCTTGCTTAGATGGACAATGACCAGAGAATCAGTCGTCAATTCATTAATCCATTCTGGGTTGGCACAATTATTTCTTGTGTTCTTGCGTCATCTTGAGGTACGTGGAATGCGAGGCTTGTTTTTTTCTGAGGAACAAATTTGATGGAAAATAAACGATATATGGGACTATTTATAGGCGTAGCTTTCCCTTACTTCAAAGAATAATAATAATAATAATAAAGTTGGGTGTGTATATATATATATATATATTATTTTGTTTATTTGGGAAAGAATATTAAATTTGAAAATATACGTGTCTAAGTACAGCATTTTCTAAATAGTTTGACCCCGAGAACTCGGTCAAAAGGAGTAGCCACGTAAGGGCCGAATATATGGTAAATGCATACGGCATTTCCTTTTTAATGTAAATGCGAGCTCACCATTCGCCACTCGACAACCCGCGCTCCGTTCCATTATCATTTTCGTTAAGCAAGAGCATCATCCGTCTCAATCTTATTACGTTCCCATCATTGATTAGGGTCAAGTCACCCCAAAGTAAGGGCAGGTGGGTGGTTCCACTTGCCTAACTCACTGTCATAAAAAATTTTAACTAACAGGTTCACTTCAATAGTTAATAGAGCTACTGGACTCATGGCTAGTGGTAAGGGGGCTTGGTTGATTGCGGAGGAAAAGCTTCCCATAGCACTTTGGATGGTGGACTGGCCATTTTTCTCCCTGTGCTCACTGAATTTGAGTCAAAAACAACCCTGCTAGGTTGGCAGCAACTTTTAGTGGCACACATTTCACTGTCTGACTGAGTGGCCGGCCTAATGCTTTGTTGGGTATTTGGAACTTTTGTCCATTTAAGGCTTGCACCCAAAACAGGCATGCAGGTTTTCGTACCCAATTGCCCCTCTGAGATTCCTTTTTGTCCACGTTTCCCAATTCCATTGCTTAAAACTATTATATCAACGGACACACTCTTCCTTCGGCTTTCCAGTTGTTGTTTCGCTTCCAATTGCTCTCTGTCCCCATCTCTCATGGGAACCCTTCTGAAGTTATTCCCTCCACCTCCTGTAGCAATAACTTCCAAAACCAATCGTACAGCCACCCCTTTATTGTCTTCTCCGAAACCAAATTTCGAGGATTCAAGAAAGATTCGACCAAGAGTCAAAAGCAGCAATCTCGTAAGTTTTCTAGAGTTGAAACCCGAATCCAAGCCCGAATCTTTAGATTTTGATCTCTTGTGGTTTGATCCTGCCGATCGGCCCCGCTTTGATGTGATCATTATTGGCACTGGCCCGGCCGGCCTCCGTCTTGCCGAGCAGGTGTCAGGACATGGGATTAAGGTATGTTGCGTTGATCCTTCACCACTTTCTATGTGGCCTAACAATTATGGTGTATGGGTTGATGAGTTTGAGAACTTGGGGCTTGTGGATTGTTTGGACAAACAATGGCCCATGACTTGTGTGCATGTTGATGATCACAAGACCAAATATTTGGGCCGTGCTTATGGTCGTGTTAGTAGGCAGAGACTGAAGACAACACTGATGGAGAATTGTGTTTCTAATGGAGTTAGGTTTCACAAGGCTAAAGTTTGGGAAGTGAAGCATGAGGAGTTTGAGTCTTCAATTGTTTGTGATGATGGGAATGAGCTTAAAGCAAGCTTAATTGTTGATGCGAGTGGTTTTGTTAGTACTTTCATCCAATATGACAAGCCAAGAAACCATGGCTACCAGATAGCACATGGTATTTTGGCCGAAGTGGACTGCCACCCATTTGACTTAGATAAGATGGTTCTTATGGATTGGAGAGATTCCCATATGGGAAATGAACCCTATTTGCGTGCCAACAATTCAAGGTTTCCAACCTTCCTGTACGCAATGCCGTTTAGTCAGAACTTGATATTCTTAGAGGAGACTTCTCTGGTTAGCCGGCCAGTGTTGTCTTACATGGAAATTAAGAAAAGGATGGTGGCAAGATTAAGGCATCTGGGAATCAGAGCGAAGAGAGTAATAGACGAAGAGAAATGCTTGATTCCAATGGGAGGACCTCTCCCCCAGATTCCCCAAAGCGTGATGGCTATTGGTGGGACTTCAGGGATAGTCCACCCTTCAACTGGGTACATGGTGGCTCGAATGATGGGCTTGGCCCCAGTTTTAGCAGATGTAATCGTGGAGTGCCTTGGGGCGACCAGAGTGATAAGAGGGCGAACACTTCATTATAGAGTGTGGGATGGCTTGTGGCCGTTGGAGAGCAGGCGGATAAGGGAATTTTACTCTTTTGGCATGGAGACCCTGTTGAAACTTGATCTGAAGGGGACAAGGAGGTTCTTCGAGGCGTTCTTTGATTTGGATCCTTATTACTGGCATGGATTCCTCTCCTCAAGGTTGTCTTTAGGGGAGCTTGCCTTGTTGAGTTTGTCGTTGTTTGGGCGTGCCTCAAATCATTCTAGGTTGGACATCATTACCAAGTGTCCTCGCCCTCTGGTTAAAATGATGAGTGATTTGGCACTTGAGTCTCTTTGATCTTATAATGTTTCAGCATAATAAATAAAAGTGTTTTGTCTCTTCTTAACGAAACATATATATTTGTTTTGAATTTTTAATCTTTATTCTTATATATATATATATATATATATATTTTATTTTGTGAACAACATTATTCATATATATTAATCAAAATTACAAGAAGTATATGCAAATTAAACTCTCTACATATTTATGAATAGTTAAACATTTGTTTGGCATTTAGCTTGTAAAACTTTAAAAATTTCTACTTTTGTATATGTAATATTATCTACTTTACAAAATTTTTTTTTTTTGAAAAATCTGGTCAAACATTAGCAGTTAATTTTATGATCGTACTTAAATATATTTTTAAAAAATTATTAATAAAAATAAGCTAATATTTTATTTTATTAATATTAAATAAATTAATGAAACAATATTTTACAATATTATGCTTTTCATTTCATGACTGTGGCGCTACTATAGTTAACGAAAGAGGAAAATATTATAAAAGTATAACAAAATTTTAAGTTTATTTATGTCAATCAAAATAATATTTTTAAATATTTTTTTATGAGAATTTGATTAGGGTGCAATTTATTATAGATAACAAAATAAAAGTGCCACTTGTTATATCATAATTTAAATAGGAGGAATTCAATATAAATTTTTTATAAAATAAAAAGTCATTTCATAATTTTTGTCTAAATTAATTAATTTTTTATTATAAAATGTGACATGTTACACATAAGAATTAAGAATATAATTTGTTGCTGTTGTTTAAATGTAAAAGTGTAAAAAATTATTAAAATTAAGATTTTATTGTGGATTAATTTAAACTACTGAAGTTCAAATTGCATAGTTGTATGATTTTTCCAAAAATAAAAAACTAATTAACATTAACAATTATAATTTATAATACATATCAATTTAACAATAATAAAAAATTGTAGTATTTTTCTCTCTCTCTCTCTCTCTCTCTTTTTTCTCAAGAATATAACCTCTTCTCTTTTTATAATCATAAAAAAATTTATAAATTGTATTCTTTTATCTATCTAATTTAGTATTTGAATTTAACTAAAGAAATATTTTTATTTATATTTATTTTTTTATTGTTAGAGATAATTAGTTTCAAAAATTGAAAAGTGATCTCGTTTTCGCCACCAAATGTCGAAGAAGAAATATATGACGGTAAGCAATAAGTGAAATAAGAATAACGATAAAAAAAAAATTATTGCATCGTTGGCTTTATAATATTTTTAATAAAAAAATAAAAATTCAAATATCCATTGTAAAAAAAATAAAAATTATATGACCGAATCATTATTCTCAATTTTACTATTTGTATCAAAACTTTATTAAATTTTTAGCGCTGACCCTGAAAGTAATTTTAGGCGTAAAATTGGATCCCAAATTGAAAAGAAAAGAAAAAAAAGACAAAAATTAATCTCTCTTTCGTTTGTCGACGACCAGTTAGCCCCTATCCGAATTTTGAGATAACCCGCTACGAAGATCCGAACGTCCCAGAGACCCGAATGGCAAGCCTAGAGGCTTAAATCGGCAGTCTGCAAGTTCGCACTTCAGAACTGCTTCTAGCCTCATCTCTCTCTCTCTCTCTCTCTCTCTCTCTCTCTCTCTCTCAATCTGTACTGATTTGCTGACATTCTGTATTATTACCAAATCACGAAATAAAAAAAATATCAGAGAATGTGGTCGTTCGGTGGAATATCTCCGAGCTTTTTCAAGAGCAATTTCGCAACTCGTTTGCTCTTCTCCAGGGGATTGGCCTCTACGCTCTATGTCAATGGTATTCCAAAGTCTCTCTCCCTCTCTCTCTCTCTCTCTCTCTCTCTCTCTCTCTCGATCTGTTGTTTGAATTCAGGCATATGCGGACGTGAAATTTTAAGTGATCTTTCTTTGGTAAAAAATGGGTTTCGCTGTAATCTTGGAATGATTCTAGGATTTAGGGTATTTCTAATCTTTTTTTTTTTTTTGTTGGTTTTCTTCTGGGCGTTTGGAAAATCTGTTATTTATGGATGGAAGTTTGATGCATCATCATAAAGCTGTGATCTTTATACATGTTTTGAGAGTGTGATGAAGTTCTAGACCTTTGCACTGTGTAACTTATACCTATGATTGGCTTAAGATGATTTGAGGATTCAAAAATAATGCATGTTCAAAGAACGGTAGAAGGGAAGAAAAGGGTGGAGGAAAACAATTGTTCTTTTATTTCTTTTTCCTCTATTGCTGCCCCAAGATTGTGTGAATGACACGTATGTTGCCAGGAACGAAGGGGCGATGATTAAATTAATAGAATTTCCTGGTTTAACGTTTTTGGATAATCTTGGGGTGGTTGAAAGATTGAAGTTTTGGAGTGTAAGGTTGAAGATTAAAAAAGTAAAGAACTATGGATATATGTTCCATCTGTTCCCATGTCCATTGGTTTAAGCACTCATTGTTTTGTCTAATTGAGTTATTGTATGGATGCAAAAACATTTTGAGCTCCTTGGTGACATTGCAACTGCAATAAGTAATAATGTTTGTGCCTATTTTCCTGCTCCCTATTATATCCTATTTGAAATCAACTGAGGTTTTTCCTTGTGGAGTTTAGCAATAATCAGACATGAGAGATTTTTTTTTTTTTTTGTAAGGAGAGTCCATATTTCTACTTTATGCATGCATAAATGGGTGTATCTTGAATGTTTTTATCTGTTTGCACATATAAGATTGATGCAACTGTAAGGTTAATCCATTGCAACCTAAAAGTAATAGATTCAAGTCTTAAAAACAGAATCTTTGTTACTACTCATGTTTGATTCTTCCCTAGACTCCACAGTGTGGGAGTTGCATGCACTGACATGTGTTCTTTTTTGGCCATGCATAATATATCAGGGAAGGCTTCCTTTTCTGGAAGCAGTTTTACCTGCATCATGCAAATTATCTCAGTAGCACTCAGTTAAGCACAACATCTGTTTGCAAAAGATTTAAACTAGACCCCTGAATTGATGGTGTTCTTCAAAGCTATTTTCTGCTGAAATTTGTTCAAACATGTTCTTTATATATGCATTGAAGTTCTCACTACAATTATGAAACAAACCAGTGTCATTGTGTCTCCCTCTGACTCACTTGCTCTCTCTCTCTCTCTCTCTCTCTCTCACACACACACACACACACACACACACACACACATGCTTCCGGAAACCCTTACCCTTTTCTTGATAAACAGAGCAAAGCTTGTGTTATCTGGCCACACAAACTAGAGTCTAGTAGACAAAGGCAACTTCGCCATAGAGTAATTCTCATCCAATACATTGATCATACATTTAATGAAAGAATTTAAATACTTGGGATTGAAAGTTGAGGCTGAACCAATATAGAATTAATGTCGAATCAACTTGCTTGTGACCATTAGAATTTGTTTTTGTTGCTCCTGCTTATAGGATGTGCTTCTAAGTAATATTCGTTGAAATTGTTTTTAGGCCTGGAATTCTTCTGCTTTCGTTTTGAACTCTTGATGTGCTATTGCTGTCTTGCAACCAATGAGTGCAGGTATTTCTTTCTCCAGCACAGAGAAAACAATAGCTGAAGCATTTTCGAAATATGGTGAAGTTATTGAAGGTATGCTTAACCCTGACACTTTAATCTCAAAGAACTGTTTTCCATCAATATTATTATTAAACATTAAGCTAGTTTTTCTGTTTCCAGTTAAACTAATAATGAATAAAGCTCTAAGCAGACCAAAAGGATTTGGGTATGTGACTTTTGCTAATGAAGATGAAGCCCAAAAGGCTTTGTTGGATATGAATGGGAAGGTAAATTTCACTTATATTGATTGTTCCATTATCTCAATTTTTGATAATGAGAAAAACCGTGACTACTTGCAGCCAATAGATGGGCGCATTGTTTTTGTGGACACTGCCAGGTCTCGGAAAGAGGTAAGGATGAGGAATGAAAGGAAGGACCCGGCCAGGTTTGTACCTGAGGACTGATTCCCCATGCCTTTACCCTAAAGAAAAGGTGAAATTGCATGCAGTCTATAATACGCGATCAGTCGACTTCATCCGTTGCCCTGTAAAAGTCCACCAGGAACAATTTTCAAAATGAAGTATATTTCACAATGTCTGCAATGCTGCTCACATTGGGTAAATCTGCATGTCATCAGGAATTATTCAACAGCAGCTCTTCGATGAGTCTGAATGTGTAAGTGGTTTCCGTAGGAGAGGGCTTGACTAATTGGATTGAAGCACAATCAGTCACATCTAATTGTCTCTGCCCTGTGGCAATATTTCTTTTGACTTTTGAAATTGGCAAATTTAATTTTGATAGTGGAAAACATGTGGATATCCTAGTTGTGATCATAAGAAATCTGAAAAGCATTGTCAGATATGATCCCACCAGCATCAGAAGCAGCAGCCTGGTAAAGCACATTCAAGCTGACTAAAATTCAAGTCAAGGGATTTAATAAAGCAAAAGAGGCATCATGCTTATTTACTGTTCTATGTGGAATGTATACCTTGGGGTATGCCAACGCATTATCCAATTTTGGTTGATGTAACCATGAACATACTAAAAGTGGAGTACTCAATAAGAACTGTATTTTCAGCAGACATGATTGACGTGGGGTGGGTAGGGTGTAGGATAACAAGATCTAAAATGGACACTCTTTGACTCTGAAAAAAATGACACATTTCAGTTACCCTAATATTTTCTTCATTCATGTAACCAGGGGTGCATTTGCTTTTGGGCTCCTGATTTGGAAATATGCATTTTGAGGAAAACGTAATTTTGTTAGTATTTAATAGATTGTAAAATTTATTTTTGCTAAAAACACACCACAGTTCAAATCTTTGTTTTAGAAATAATGCATTTCGGTGTAACAATAAAACACAAAAAGTTCACAATAATTTAATAATTTTTAAGACTAATATAAAATAATTATAATTTAAGTATATAAAAAATCATTTTAGTGATTTTTTTATTTTATTAGAAATTTTTTATTTTACTTTTAAAATGCGATGACCAATTATGAAAGAGTAAATTATATTTGTTAACAACAGATTTTACAATCATCAATTTATCAACCGTAATAATAAAATTCAATCACAATTTCAAATAGACCCTACAACAAGAAGTAGGCTGTTTATCCTACAAGGGCAATATCAGTCAAATTGGCTGGAGAGAGAGAGAGAGAGAGAGAGAGAGAGAGAGAGAATTGAATTTTTGTGCTCTTAAAAATTATAGTATGAAACAAAGAAATTGGAGGAATAGAGTTGAAATGAATCAATTCTAAAGATTTTTATCATTTCAGAGAAACCATAAATTAAGACAACAATTGTTTGCAAGTAATTCTCATTTACCATTGTCTGATCATCATTACTGGCCGACAGTGCCACATAGACATTGTAGGAGAGGCATAGAGCTTAAGGACATGTTTAGACACTTCCAACCATTGATAGACCATGCCGTAGTCAGAGAAGCTGGACCCATTTGCACAAGTTTCAATTAAAACAGCCAGCCTCACTTGGACATATCTGCAGTACATTCTTTCTCATGTTGACTGATTCCAGGATGGTTTGCTGCAGGATTTTTCCTAGCAAGTGCCCATAAAAGGCTTTTTTGGCATAGCGTCAGAGTAGGCAGAACAACAGAAACAGTAATCACAATGATCTGTGAAGTTGAAACTCTTCTGTAAAAGATAATCCAAACCAGTATTTGTAACTCTCTTTGGAATAGAAGCCCCTTTTTTAATCACTTGAACCCTGCTCGTCTTCTGGGAAAACAAGTTGTAGGCCTTCATTATCTCTATAAACTTGAACAAGAGCAGCAGCTTTGTATACAAACAGCCCAAACATGGCAGGGGCAAGCTATGAGGAAACAAGAAAGAAAACGAAAGAAGTTAGCCCTTCAAGTTCAATGCTTTTCATATAGGGGAGACTCCTCTGTCAACAGAGAACCCAAACTTGGTCTGCCTAGAAAATCTCAGGTCTCAATGACAGTTTTTATTTGTACGCTTGCATGTCAAATACTAGGTTGGCATTATAATAAACACTTCCACGATGAAAAAGAATGCATAATTTTACATTTTACCTGGAAATCAAAAAACTCATTGACAAAACAGTGGTGAGAAAGAGCCCACAATCCATAGATTGCAGCTGGTATCACAAGCCTTGGAGATGAAAGAGCAAAACCACTTCCCTTGACTGATTTCTCTAGCAAGTCCCTAAGATCTTCACTTCTTATCCCAATTCTGAGTCATATGCGTACAGGTTGGTTGATGGCAAAGGAGCATATAATTGCTTATTCTAAAATAAAATACAACAAAAAGCAAAACAAATCAAGCCAGAACTTATTCACTGTACCTTCTGGACTTCTTTTGCATGAAAATCTGAGGAACCATTTCCTTAGAAAGGCCATCTGAATGTTGGTATAAGAGTTGAAGATATAAACAACTGCATAAAAAATGCTAGTGGTTATCTTACCGCAGAAGTGCCTATTTCCCTTTTGGTTCAAGGAAAACAAAAGACAAAAAGTGTATCCCAAAGCTGCACCTGTTAGAGTGCCAATCAGACTTAAAAAAAAGTTTTCCAAGGCTGCATCTTCCGTTTGTGTACATGCTGTCAAATGTGATGTTTACATAAACGGAAATTTATGGTCAAAATTGAATTTTCATTCCCTAAAAATTTTTATTTCTTCCTAAATATTATTCATTATAACGTTTTCCTTTCAAGTAACTGGACACTGGAGTGAAATGAACTTGCCCTTTCTATCAAGCATGGATTCTTGGTCAACTATTATGAGAAAGGACTGGTAAGACTTTCACCTGTCTAAACTAAGCTATGATTTTGGGGATTACATGCTTGGGAATTTAACTAATTCAATAGAAAACAGCCTAAACATATGCATCAAATTGCATCAACTAACCTGAAAAGTGCTCCAACTGCATAACTAATAGCAGCCTGCAATTGCAAACAGAATAAGTAGGTAAGCTCACTTTCAGCAAATTATGTATGCAGTTTTTTTAATTTCTGTTATATAGAATTACAAATCTGAAAAATAAAATAAAAAAGTGTTCCAGGTAATGGCAAAAGCAAAGAAACAATGCATTGTTTAGCTACCCTGAGGAAGATAATAAGTAGAGCAATTCAGGATTCCCACAAAATAAAATTGTATTTAACAAAAATTTCACTCTTATTTGTAAATAATGGTGATGCTTCCTTCTTCGAAAATCATTTTACCTGGAATGACAAAACTACCAAACAATAAATGCTACAAGCAGTTCCAATACTAACTGATAAAAGCATCAAGTCCCTTTTGAGCTGCAATAGAAAAGTGAAAACAAAAAAAAAAGTCAGCTTATTGTGAATAATTACGATCAGAAGATACATTGTATAAATCATTTAGCAAGTTGTAATTTGGAAAGATAGAAATCACAATGTGAGCTGCTAACTGAGAAGCCAGAGGAAGGCAGCAGATTTTAAGTTATATGGAGCATAACATCGCACAATAGGAAAAACATAATAAACAAATAAATCAAGTACCAGGATGTCCATTAATTTCACATCTTGACACTCACTCACTCATGACAAAGAACTCAATCAATATCTTACAGAAGCTTGACACAGCTTATACCATAAATCATGTCCATTAGAACTAATATTATATAAAGCTGATCATATAGATTCAACAATTAACCAAAAATGATATGTCATGTAACATCTTAATCTAGCATTCACCAGTGAAACTAAATTTAGAATACTCAAATAACATAGCAGTAGCATCCCCGTGTTCAAGAAAAGTATCATACAGCTCCATATTTGAGAAGGTTCAGTTTCTTCCTTTTCTTGCTATCATCCTGCATTGCCTACATTATAAGTACATGGATAAGCAGCAGCTCACTAGGAGTTCAATCCAACTCTTATGGCATAAGGATGGAACCTTAACAGTGGCTTTCTTGTTCATTGGTGCAGACTTGTTACCCAAAATCCATTCCCGGGTTCTAGACAGCTTCAAGTACCCATCATCATTGTTGGTTCCTGTAAGCTACATATTTTAGGCCCATTAGAACAGAACATCTGAAAATAGAAATAGTACATTAGGTAAGAAGAAGCAAAACTATCCAACACGTTAAAATATTCACAGGATGAAAAATTGAAGTTCAAGCGCATTTCTTGTGTCAAGAGGTAACTGTTGTGGTTGCAGCTTATCTCAAGCAATGGATTGGTATGATTTCCACTTTATTTCAACCTATACTTAATCTTGAATGCATTTCTTTCCAACTGCACATCTGAGTGGCACAGATTCCTTGAAAAGCAAAACACACAAGTTTTGGTAAGAAATAAGGAAGTGCAGCCTTTCAGATCTACTCCTTTTCTTTTCCAAGTCTTGACTTGTTATTTTTCTGATGTGCCAAAAAAAAAAAAGTCTTATGATGTCATCAGTCCATCGTTACCTGATCTGCTTCTTGAGGATTCTCAGCTAGTTTACTGGCATCATCATCATCAACAAAGTTTAGGATTTCCTGATGCCAAAGCACATCAGAAACTTTGGACACAAAATCTCCATTTAGTTTTCTTTCCCTGAGGAACATCTGGAATACATCTTCTTCTACCAGTTGACAGACTGGAGAACATAAAAATAATCAGAAAAAAGAAGATAGAATGAGTTGTGGCATCAGATCACCAATATCTTATAAATCAGCATGCAGAAATATCCGAACTAGTGATGAAATAACAAACACTTACTGCTAATTCCCAAGAATGGTTTAAGAGCTAACACTATTAAGGAAGCAAGCACACAACATGAAGGTGGAGTTAATTAATTTGCACAAACATGCCATGACAACACCACAAATCACAATGAAGGATTCCATATTCAATTCAGTAAAAAATAACCTACAGAATTAACCATTATCCTTGGCAAGAGATCTCATTTATCTAGATGATGCATTTAAGTGTCAAAACAGTGATATTGGACTGGTATCTAAGTTATGGTCTCAACATATTGTGAAAGTAAAGATTATGTCAATAATATTCATTCTTGATTAGCTCAATCAAATTAGAAATATTGATCAATGTTTGCAAACCAATGGGTTAAACACCCGAGCCTAAAAATGGTATGCTTCTTTTTTCCCTTTTTCTACAGTAAGACCTATGACTCCAAGTTTAACATAGCTTGTATGATTAGCAGTCAGAACCTAACTTTTCATTCCATGGCTTTATCTTTAAAGAATCCATTATGGTACATGATTCAAATTATCTCCCGAAGCTTCTGTCTTAGAGGCATAAACCTCGCCACCTCTAGAAGTTGCAATTTATAATCTCTGCATTTTGAGTTCAGCATAGTCGCTTACTGGCCTAGCACTGAAATTTTCATTTGTTTTTTCCCCCCTCATATAATCTCATCCATCAAAATTTCTTAAACCCAATTCGGGAAAAAGGAAAGGGAATCTCCTAAATCTACCAATTATTCTTTTCATGGACATAACCATCATGAAGTTTTCAGCTTTGAACCATAAACCAGCAAATGTTAATTCCGTGGAAAAGGGAAGAGAGTCACAGTGAACAAAAGGGTGAGGTTCGAAGCTTATAAATTCTATGAGGACTGAATTTTCTCTTGAGAAAGGAAGAGGAAGAACAAGCAATGAACTTTTTCATGAAGAGAAGGAGAAACCTGGATGAGAGCTTTCTTTTAACACAGAAATTGCTGATGGGGTTCGCCTGGGCAGTGTCTTTGGAGGACAAGGAATCGAAGTCAACCTCGGAAATAAAGATTTGGTGCACGAGGAAATGCAAGCAATGCTTGAAGTGGACAACATGTCCATTGGGGCACAACAATAATAAGTAAGCTACACAGTTTCTGTTTTGGATGGGCGACGTGCAGATGCAAGAAAGCTATGCTGGCTTACAAACAGATGAATCCGGAAAGAAATTATCTCATGGGATTGGACAGAAGGGATGACCGCTTTCGTTGCGTGCGTCAGCAGTCAAGATGGAGTACTCCACCGAAAGGGATAATCATTTTTGGTATGACATAAATTACACCAGCAATGCATGAAATCTTTTTATAAATAGTGAGAACATTGTTTTGATTCTCCTGTCTCTGTATTAAATTTTTTTCTGTTCAATTGGCTAAGGGTACAATAAGACAAGAATTTACATTAAAAAAATTAAAACCATATAATTAACAGTAAAAATATTGTAATATAAATTTATATCTAAAATAAGTAGAATATACATGTAACTTATTTTATTTTATTTTATTTTTGATGGTCTATGAAAATTTTAGGTGTTTTTGTATACTCCATTGAAAAAGTAATAAAAGTGAATATTATTACAAAATAATTAGTGGTAATATAGAGAGTAAAGATAAATTAAAAATTTGTAATTAATAAAGTGTAAGCTATTTATTCTGTGTATGGTTACTTATTATATTTTTGTATTACATATAATATCTCTATCACATCTCACATATTTTTTTTACTGCAATGCATCAAATATCTTTTATACTCCAATAATTTTTATTTATTTTTTTGCATTAGTTATAATTGAGGGGTACAATTTCATTATTCCAAAAAGGGCAAAAAGGAAAATAAAAATGAAGAAGAAAATTGAGGTAGCGCACAATAATGTAAATAGGACGAGCAAGCAGACGATCCAAACTTAAACCCTCTTGGCAGCCCGGCACCTAGGAATTAGAATTTTACCAAGAAGAAATTTCCCAACTCGAACTCCCTCGTTCAATCCCCGGATTTCACAACATATTTTTTCCGCGGCCGCCGGTGACCAATTAGGAAAGAGACGGGACGGCGGAGTTTCGGTGAGCCCTCAAAACGAAAAAAACAAAAGACAAAAAAAACAAATAAGAGATATAGAAAGAAAGAGAAGAAGCAGGAATGGAAAGAATGAAGATAGAAGAGGTACAATCCACTGCCAAGAAGCAGAGAATTGCCACTCACACTCACATCAAAGGCCTCGGCCTTGAGGTAACGCTTGAAGTTTTTTTTTTTTTTTTTTTTTTTTGTGGTTCGATAATTTCTGTGCTAGCTAGCCACTGAATGATAGGTGGGTTTCATTCATTGCTGGGTTTCAGACAAGTGGAAAAGCGATACCTTTGGCTGCTGGTTTTGTGGGTCAGGTGGAAGCCAGAGAAGCTGCCGGTCTTGTGGTTGATATGATCAAGCAGAAGAAGATGGCTGGCCGGGCTCTTCTCCTTGCTGGACCTCCCGGCACTGGAAAGACGGCTTTGGCCCTTGGCATATCCCAGGAACTTGGTAGCAAGGTAATGTTTGTGTTTCTTTAATTTCTCGTGTTTAATCCTTGTGCCCCTCATTTTTAGTAGTTCGTTTTTTATGGTTGACTAAACCCAGTTGGTTGGCGAGAGGAGAGAGACTTAGGTTGGTTTGGGAATCTTTAGTTAGGAAAGATTTCGAACAATTAGATTTTACCCAAGCCTGGTTCATAATAAAACATAACGACATGAAAAGATTAATCAAGCTAAACCTAGTTAAATTTGAGATTTTTATCTTCTTCTTGTTGTTGTAGTATTTAAAGTTTTGGCTTTTAATGGTTGGTTGGCCTTCAGATAGATTGCTTCCATGACACATTTTTGTTCTTGTTTGTTTTCAGGTTCCATTCTGTCCTATGGTGGGTTCAGAAGTATACTCGTCAGAAGTTAAAAAAACTGAGGTTTTGATGGAAAATTTCCGGAGGGCAATTGGTTTACGGATCAAGGAAAATAAAGAGGTTTATGAAGGAGAGGCAAGTTAAATATGCCATGGTTCTTTTTTTTTATTATTATTATCAACTCAATATTTCTTCCAGTTTTGCCCCATCTTTGGCTTGGTCGTATTTCCTGATTTCTTGTTATTGTTGTTTTAGGTCTCCGAACTTTCCCCAGAAGAAACTGAAAGTATAACAGGGGGCTATGGTAAAAGCATTAGCCATGTCATTATTGGATTAAAAACTGTCAAAGGAACCAAGCAACTGAAGTTGGACCCCACTATATACGATGCCTTAATTAAGGAGAAGGTATGTTTAATAAATCTTCTAGCTCATTTATGCGCTTTAATTATGCTTTTTGGCTCATAATTTATTTGAAACCCTTTGTTCACTGCTGTGGAAAGATATAGTAGTTGGATTTATGATTCATCATTCATGGAAATTGACAAGATTCTTCCACCTAGTAACACGTTACTTATTGCAGTTTTCTTGTTGTGAAAGAGCAATTAAATATGATGTGTTACTCATTTCTTCCCTTACATTCTTGCTGGATATATTATTAGCAGTTGTATCTATAACCTAATATGTTCTGCTATTTACAGGTTGCTGTTGGAGATGTTATATATATTGAAGCAAATAGTGGAGCAGTCAAAAGGGTGGGCAGAAGTGATGCTTTTGCCACAGAATTTGACCTTGAAGCAGAAGAGTATGTCCCACTTCCTAAGGGAGAGGTGCACAAAAAGAAGGAGATAGTTCAGGTGTGTATTCTGTGATTCTAACCATAGGTTCTCTGTTTTTTTTTTTTTTTTTTTCATGATAGCCATTTCATATATGATTTTTGAAATGACAAGATTGAAGGTTATCTTGTACCCTTGTTCCATCTGGTGAGTAATTAAGGTTTAGTTCCTTTCAAATTGGGATTCTTGTTTTTGAACTCAACCAAAAGCACCTTGCAGAGCCTATACCTTCTAATGATAAGAAATCAGACGGTACACAAGCTTAATTATTTTGAAGAATGATTCTTCTGATTCTTCAAATGGTAGCTTCTAATTGGCTGTAATCCACCCACTCAAATTAGCTTGGAATTTTTTATGCTTCTGAGGTGCAACCAATTTGTTGCTTTTATTTTCTGATTTAAAACCCTTCTTTAGGGTTTTAAGAAGTTGGCTTTGCTAATCCCTTGCTTAAGGTGAAGCAGATGGCTTTACTCTCATGATGAAGTAATTTTCCTTGCTCAGACATTTCTGTATCTTACCATCAGGATGTTACACTGCATGATCTAGATGCTGCAAATGCAAGGCCTCAAGGTGGCCAAGATATAATGTCTCTAATGGGTCAAATGATGAAGCCAAGAAAGACAGAAATCACTGACAAGCTTCGCCAGGAAATTAATAAGGTGCTACTTCTGTTATGAGTCACTATACTAAGTTGGATTATTTGCCATAACCCATTTAGATTGACAAAAGGGCTGCATCTTGTAATGTTCCCAATATCAACTTTTTATTTTTTATACCTAAAATGCAATCCGTTAATATTTTGTTTTTGACAGGTTATTAATCGCTACATTGATGAAGGTGTTGCAGAGCTCATCCCTGGAGTTCTTTTTGTAGATGAGGTCCTTCTCTTTTGTAATACTTCACATCTGCTTCTGTTTTCTATGCCCCATATCCCTTTTATGTTTCTTAAATCAAATCTTACAGGTCCATATGCTTGATATGGAGTGCTTCTCATATTTGAACCGTGCATTAGAGAGCTCACTGTCTCCAATAGTAATCTTTGCTACAAATAGAGGAATATGTAATGTACGGTATGGGATTTTCTTTATATGTAATGTGCAGATTGGTTTTTGTGCACACTGGAAACTATTAGCATCAGGCTCAGCCTTTTTGGTCTTTGACATTATATTGGGCATTTCTAATGGATATGGTGCTTTGTGTGTTGTTAAGTATCCAGATATTTTACCCAGAAACTGACAAAATGAGTCATTAAAAGGGCTGCACAATGCTCATAACTTTCAGCTGATGACAATGTGCATAAATATGTTACTGCTAAATTTGCGTGGATAAGTTATGGTGAATCAAAACAGGCACTTCTAGCTACTGTAGTGGTGCAGTTCACTGTAACAACTGAACCTGAATTGAAACTGAGGATAGAAAGGTCAAGTTGTTGTACAAACATGATTGTGTTGGAGGATAGAAAGATCAATGGTATACCTAGCTTATGCATGCTTTGAGATATGTTATGCTATGATGTTTTTATTTCTAATGTGGGTATGGTTTTGTGCAGAGGAAGTGATATGAATAGTCCTCATGGAATACCTGTTGACTTGCTGGACCGATTGGTGATCATTAGGACTCAAGTTTATGGTTCTGCTGAGATGATACAGGTTCTGCTGACTATTGCTTTCTTTTTCATCTATTATTGAACTTGTTTTTAAAACTCCAAGAGTTTAATCCACTTCTACCAATTGATGGACCTTTTGCCTTTTTCAGATTTTAGCAATTCGTTCACAGGTAGAGGAACTGGTTGTAGATGAAGAGAGCTTAGGGTTCCTTGGAGAGATTGGACAACGCACATCCTTGAGGTTTGGACTTACTATTTTAAGTGATACATTCTGCATCAAGTCTTCTTTGTGTCCAACATGTATGCTTAAATATATTTAAAATTTCTCCAGGCATGCCGTGCAGCTGTTGTCACCTGCCAGCATTGTGGCAAAAATGAATGGCCGGGACAACATTTGCAAGGTACTTTTAGTAGGAATAGCTAATTTGTGTTGGGAGAGAATAGACCATAAGAACCTTTTGATGGTCAACACTTGAGTAATATTCTTTTTTTTTTTATTTTGGCCGTGCACGAAATATAGGCGGATATCGAGGAAGTGAGTGCTTTATATTTGGATGCTAAGTCTTCAGCAAAGGTACTTCAAGAGCAGCAGGAGAAGTACATATCTTGATTTTACCACTTGATATTTATTGATCATCCCGAAGGGTGTTTTGTCTGGACAAGCAATTTTGGTTTTGATCAGAGCTTCTTTGCCATGGCTGTTGTGATAGCAGAATTCTCATCAAGGTCTTACTGTACTTTGTGGGCTCATGGAAACTGTTGTGAGTCGAATGAGTTAAACTCGAAACAGGTTGAAGAGGCAGTTTAGAGTAAAATTTAATGTGCTTGACATGGTTTTTTACAGTTTACAAAACTCACTTCTTGATTAGTTGTTCCATCTTGTGGCCTGTAATTGTAATATGTAAATACCCTTGGTCAGTTGGACCCACGAGTTGTCAGCCATGCATGAAAAAGTTTTGGGTCAGAATTAGGTAATTTCACATGTAGGACGAACACTAGTTAATACTCATTCGCATGTCACAATCTTTTTGGGACTCGGTAGATACATCGTCGGAAACTGTTCACAGCGGAGTTGCATTTTCTCGTATTGACTTTTTTCTGACGAGTTCATTGCCTAGAGTAGAATTGTCTTCTTGATGCAGAATAATGCAGGCGAGGTAACACAACCATGATAATTGAGCATTTGTCATCTCTCTAATTAGTTGTAATCGTGCAATAAACTACGAGGAGTGTATTATCAGTGGCTAGAATAGTGTAACGGGAAAATGTTTTGCGAGTTACTTTTAACTTGGATTTCTCCAGGCAACATTTTCGTTTTCATGCTATGGAAAAAATACGAGTATCAAAACAATGTTGCGTTTATCCTGGATTTTTGCATGCGACATTTTTGTTCTCATTCTGGGCCCGGAATAATCTGGGAAAAAGAATATTATCAGGGCTAGTAGCTATTCATGAGTAGGACATGGCGCCAAAGTCCAACTTTGTAATAAGTTTTAATCAGATCACTACGAAGTTACATTTTTCGTCAGACGATGAAGAAAATGAAAGTCACAGATTCCTCCCAGTGATTGAAAATGTTAAAAAAAAAAATCTTTGGTCACGACTGGCCAGAATAGGGGCAATGAATGATTACTGATTACCTTATTTGAAATGATGTGTGCACCCGAGCATTCATTTTTCAAGTTTAAGTGGTTCTAAGCTTTTTTTTTTTTTTTGGGGGGGGGGGTCTATCTTGGCATCTATTATTCCTGTTATACTAATTAATGGAGGCAATTGCTTGCTTTCAGTCGGACCAATTAGATTGTGTGACTTTTTTTTTTGAGCTCATGTATCTGTTCAAAGATAATCAGGTCAAACAGGACGGCTCATGCAGCAACTCATTCAGCTTTTGCCTTCTCGATGCTTCAGGGTCATAAGAGCTTATTTATTTATTTATTTCATGTATATATATATTCCCTTGGGAGGTGTTGAAATTAAAAGTACTCTTTCCCGTTCCATTGTGCCTGCCTAACATATCTTATATTTATTATTGAGTGTTGGATTTGAAATCCCAATTAATGGTTATGCGCATAACTAAGCCTTCGGCTATTGGGTACCTCTTGTTGCTGAAGGATTAAGGGTTCAACTATTGGTACTCTTGACCTGTAGAGTTGGTGCAAAACCGTGTTTACCTTGTGGGGCGACGTAGCAGAGATTCGAGACACAGTGTCCCAAAATCCTGCAAATGCTAGGATAAATGACATAGAAAAAGCTAGGGCTTTAGTCTTACGTCATGAAAATTGTGGTTGTTACATCAATTTTGTTCCTTTTTTTCCTTTTTCTCTTCTTGTGTGAATGGAGAGAGGAAAATAGAAGGGATAGGATTCAAATTATTGCTTCCAACGAATTGTTTCACGACTAGGGAGAAAGTTCCATCATAGTTAATGCCTTCCTTTTTAAGTTAACATTTGGCTGCAGGTCCAAGTCTTATATAGCTTAACATTACTAGATGAATTCTTTTTAGTCTTATACACCAACTTGCAGGTCTAAGTCTTATATAACTTTAACATTTCTCGATGAATCTTGTTGAGTTTTATACACCTATTTGCAGCTTATAGTAACAACTTTTTATAATGATAATTCAACAATTTCTCAATTTTGACATTAATAATAATTTAATTATTATTTTAAAATGTGTGTGTGTGTGTGTGTGTGTGATTTAAGAAATACTCTAAGAATCAACTCGATGGCTAGCAGTATCTATTGGCTTCAGGCCGTTGGACAGTGAATACCCCATGTATTTAACCATTGAGTCCCATTAAACTCTTGAAAATGACACATTTATGATCCCCGCCGGGGGGGGGGGTTTCCTAGTCCAGCGTTAACGAGTCTTCACAAACAAATACAAATAGAATAAAGGGAAAGCAATAAAATGCGGGCTTGGTGAAGAAGATCAACTGGCTGGAACAGGTCAGCTCCATGCAACAATGTGCATCGTGCAACTGGCCATCTTTTTTATTATTATTATTATTATTATTATTATTATTATTGTTGTTGTTATTTTTACGGCCAAAAAATTCTCTTTCAATTTAACTGTTGAGCTCCGTATTGATAGAATGACACTTCGCAATCTCATCTTTCTATTAAAAATATAAAATGCATTTTAAAAAAATTTTAAATCTCCAATTTTACACTTCACCTACATAATTGTAAATTGGCCTTTATCAATAACCAATCGTTAAGTGGTTAATTAGAAGGGAAATGTCATTCTAATAGACGGAGGAAATCAAGAAGTTTATGGCAACTAATTAAGATTTTTCTTATAATTTTTTTAACGAGTAAGTAAAAGTTTTCCTTAAAGGTATTATACAGTCATTTGTTCAAGTTCAGCTGATTTTACTTAGGAGGTGAAATGATTCCCTTTTCTCTCTCTTTCTTTTTTTTTTTAAATCAAAATTTTCTTGTTCTTTTAGTTATTGGTCCCCCCGACCCTCCGCCCTCCCTCCGCCGGGCATAGTCAGATGGCAATGGTGTTGAGAACCCCCGGGGGGGGTGGGGTCAAATGATTCAGATGTTGGATGGCAATGCAATGGGCTTAAGCATTTCTTTGCATTTTTCTAATTTAATAAAAGTTGGTGACGAAACGTGGGGTAATGTCAACAGTAACGTGACGTATTAAAACAAAGTCCAACAGCTTTCATTAATTTTAACTGTCATTTTCTGTTTGGCTTGGTCCCTTGTGGTCTATATTCCAAAACCATTTTTGTAATAAACAAGAGCATATCGGCAATTAATAAATAAATAATAAAATTTATTAGACTTTGTTCGATCTTTGATTACAAGGGGTAGAGATAATTTCATGCAGAATGTCATTTAATCAATTTTGATATTCATTACGGTATCGGGGACTGATGAAAAAAGGTTGCCAATTTGGGACTTTCAACCACCCAAAAAAAAAAAAGAAAACACAAAAGAAAAAAAAACTAATTTTTAAAACTAATAGAAGAATTTCAAAGCCCATTCTTTTCTATTAGGTATTGCATTAATTAAATGAAAATGACAAGAAACTCTACTACATAAGTCTGGCATCTTACATCCATCTCAGGAGAAAAAAAGTACATATCCTTCCCCCCCCCCCCCACCCACACTTCAATTGGTCGAGTTGGCCTAGGCTAGGGTTGATGTGAAACAACATTTTTTTTATTTTTTTATTTTTGGCCTCTTATCCTAAAAGCTACATATCGTTCAGGATTTTCATTCTTTTCGGTTCTGATGTTGCCATGTTTGATTGTATCTTTCTTTCTTTTTTTTTTTTGTCTTTTTTGGACCCCACTGTCATCAAATTGTTAAGTTTTTCGTCTGCTCCAGTAAGTACTCTTTGCTCATTTTGAGGGCAGCAAAGTGGGCAGGTGTCCTGCGTCACGAGCATTTATTTGATGGAATAAGCGTGACGTACAAGATATTTTGTGCATGTAACGATTACACAAATAACGACAGACTTTTTTAGTCTGCATTCCAATTCAATTTGGACGGACCCAGGGCGGGACATTACAGGAGTTAATTATTACCGAGAGCTACCAAAGGGATCCTGATCACAAACACTAAATAAAAGTAAAATTAAATTAATATAATAAATTATAAGAAGAGCGAAATTTTTATTATATTATTTTATACTTTTTGACTCATAGATAAAAATTCTATTTTAAAAATTATAAATAAAAAAATTATGCATAAATATTTGATGAAATATGTAATCTTGATTTTATTAATACAAATATTTGACTAATAATTTAAATTTTGGTATGATAAATATTTAACAAAATATAATATCTTAATTTTAGTAATATAATATTTAACTAATATTTTACTTAAATTTACGGATGGTGAAATAGTATGTATCTTAACTTTGTTAATTAATTTATTGAATTGAGTTGGCAATTGAGATTTGGTGAAAATGTTAGCTATTTAATCACGAGAAAATATTGAGATAAAAGAAATAGCCTCTTATTGAAAATAATAATGAATAAAATGATAATCGTTCTCAATATATTTAATTCACTTATAAAATATGTCATTATAAGCAATCTGTATAATAAATAGTAGTAGTTAATAACTATTTTATTCTTATATATCTTGTAATAGTCAACGTAACCATAAGAGTTTAGAAGCAGTATCAGCAAGTGCTTAATATTTGGCTTTAGTATTGGAACGAGTTACAACAATTTGTAAGAAAATCACTAAAAAAGATTCAAAACCTAATGGTAGGGTGTTGACTAGTATGATCATCGACCTAGTCAACATTAGAGTATGCATGGAGCTCCAAAGAGGATAACGAGGATATCACGAGACAATGTGCTTTTGACATAACATAAAATACAAAGTATTGTACCATAATAAGTGGTGCAGGAGCTATCATAAACTAACTCACAATATGAATGACACAAGCTATATCTAGCTGAGTAATTGTAAGATATACCAAACTCCCCATAAGTTCCCAAAATTAAAATGGGATCATACAAAAGTTTGCCAATTGTTGGTATAAGACGAACATCACTTTTTATAAATGTGGAAGCAATTTTGCTATCACATAAACCTGTGAGATAAAAAATTAGTAGTATATTTTGTTTAAGAGAGATAACAATCAAAATCATCATAAAGGACTTTTAAGCCTATGAAATAAGTTAGATACTCTAGGTCTTTCATCTCAAAATACTAGTTGAAGTACTATTTCAATGTTGTAATACCATTAAGTTCATTACCAAAAATGATCATATTATCCAATAGAGTAATAAGAACACATAACCTTTATTTGTATGACAAACAAATAATGCATTATCATAAGGACTAAAGACAAAGCCAAATTGCTAAATAACAAAGTTAAATGTAGCATAATAAGCTTAAAGGGCTTCTTTAAGACCATAGAGAGCCCTTTCAAGGTGATAAAAGTATCTAAAGGATAATCATAATCTAAAGGTGATCATATATACACTTTTTCACATAAGTCTTTATTGAGAAAGACATTCTTAACATCCATATGAAATAACTGTCATTTCTTAATGGCAACAATAACTATGAGACTGCAAACTGAATTGAGTTAAGCCAGAGTAAAGGTTTCTGAAGTTCTCTCGACTTCTCCCTACGATCTCCTAGTTTATGATAATGAGAGGGGGGTGAATCAGTATCACAATAATTCGTAATTCGCAGGTAAGTGAACAACTTCAACCTCTTCTTAAAAGCAAACTCTTTCTCAAACTCGATTAAGGTGGATCTATTATTACCTACTAATTACAATAGTTCCCAAAGTCACCTTTTAGACACCTTACCTAATAGATAATTCAGATGTTCTTGTTTAGGTCTTTGTTAGGTTATGGGTTGGCTGATACTTAAATTGTATTCACAACTCGATTCAAATCACAGAACATAAAGCAAATTAAGGACACACGAGATTTACGCGGTTCCGTCAACGTGACATACATCCACGGTGGTAGGGACTCTCCCTTACCGAGACTATTCACTATACTTAAGAATTTCAGTTACAATAGATGTCTTAAATTTCTACTCCTTTCAATATTGCAATTACTAAGTAAGTACAATACAAAGAGTGTCACTTACTGTGTCTACCTGATGCAAAAAACCCCAAAAGACATGGCTTAGGGACCCAACGCACATAAGGAATCAAAGAACAACCAGGAAAGCTAAACCAGAATTTAATATCACAAACCCTAGACCCACCCTTGGAAGAAACACGAACCTAGGGTATTTAAGAAGGATATGGATGCCACACTCCAGAAAAGAAAGGAATTGGGAGTGATAAGTCGATTAGAACGCCACAAGAAGGATTACCTCTTGATAAGTTCTTTAGTCCTTAAAAGAACTGAAGGAAAAAAACTCTTGCTTTCTATTTCACTCAAAGTTGTCTGCCTCCAGAACTTACAAGGGGTGCCTATTTATAAGCTAAGATAGCAATCCTAAAGAGGCACAAATTCCTACTTAGGACAAATCCTTATTTTGGAAGAATTCTTAATTATGGACAAATTCCAACATAAATAATAAATTCTTATTTAGGAAGAAATGCTATTACTTATTCTTCCCTATTAAGTATTCTAATTATATTAATTATGTCTGGACTCCTTGTCAAACTTGAATTCGCACCATTTGAAACTGGGTTGGCCTGAATGTCCTGAATCAGCCCATTTAAGACTTCTTTGATCTTTTTGGCTCTAACTCGTGTTATTGGGCCTTCTGGAATGTGCAATGGATCCTTTGCAACTGTTGAAGCTTTCCACCCATCATCTCCATGATTCTCATCATTCCCCCTTCCCTTAAAAGGATTCGTCCCCGAATCATCACCTATATCAAAAGGGGAAAGATCAGAACATTAAATGTTGCACTCACATTATACTCACCAGGAAGTTCCAACTTATAAGCATTGTCATTAATGCGGGTGACAACTTGAAAGGGACCATCTCCTCTGGGTTGTAGCTTTGAATGCCTTTGAGCTGGGAACCGTTCCTTGCGCATATGCACCCAAACCCAATCATCAGGTTCAAACACCACCTTCTTTCGTCCCTTGTTGACATGGGATGCGTGTTGCTCAGTTTGTTTTTCAATATGTTGTCACACCTTCTCATGCAATTTTTTTATCATGTCTGCTTTGCGTTCCCCATCTAAGTTGGCATACTTATTAACAGGTATAGGTACCAAATCCAAAGGAGTCAATGGATTAAAACCATATACAATTTCAAATGGAGAGTAACTAGTAGTAGAATGAACACTCCTATTATACGCAAACTCGACATGTGGTAAACAATCTTCCCATGCTTTCAAATTTGTTCGAATAATAGCACGCAAAAGAGTAGAAAGAGTTCGATTAACTACCTCAGTCTGCCCATCAGTTTGTGGATGACAAGTAGTTGAAAACAATAGCTTAGTACCTAACTTACCCCACAAAGTCTTCCAGAAGTAGCTTAAGAACTTTGTATCCCGATCTGAAACAATGCTTCGTGGCATGCCATGCAAACGTACTACTTCTCTAAAGAATAAGTTAGCCACGTTGTTTGCATCATCAGTTTTATGACACGGGATGAAGTGTGCCATCTTTGAAAATCTATCAACAACAACAAATATAGAATCCCTACCTTTTTTTGTTCGTGGCAATCCTAGTACAAATTCCATACATAAATCAACCCAGGGATGGTTAGGTATGGGTAGAGGGGTATACAAGCCATGAGGTAAAACTCTAGATTTAGCTTGTTTGCATGTGATGCATTTCGCACATATCCTCTCAACATCTCGTTTCATTCGTGGCCAAAAGAAATGTTCATTTAGGACATCTAGGGTTTTCCTAACTCCGAAATGACCCATTAGACCACCCTCATGAGCTTCTCTTACAACCAACTCCCTTAAAGAACTCATAGGCATGCATAAACGATTTTCCCTAAATAAGAAACCCTTATGCCTATAAAACTTCTCAAAGGCTGACACCTCACATGCTCTATACACATTAGTAAGGTCAGGATCATTCACATATAAATCCTTAATGTGTTCAAATCCTAATAAGTTTGCAGTAAGTGTAGAGATAAGGGCGTACCTGCGAGATAATGCATCAGCGACCACATTTTCCTTACCTTTTTTATATTGGATGATGTAGGGAAAGGTCTCAATAAATTCAACCCACTTAGCATGTCTTTTGTTCAACTTTCCTTGTCCCTTCAAGTGCTTTAAAGATTCATGGTCAGTATGGATGATAAACTCTTTAGGCCAAAGGTAATGTTGCCATGTCTCCAAAGCCCGTACCAATGCATACATCTCTTTATCATAAGTAGGATAATTAAGGCTTGCTTCACTTAACTTTTCACTAAAGTAAGCAATTAGGCGCCTTTCCTGCATCAAAACAGCTCCAATGCCAATACTTGAAGCATCACACTCAATCTCGAAAGCTTTTGCAAAGTTAGGTAAAGCAAGTAAGGGTGCAGAACTTAATTTATCCTTGATGCAATTAAAAGCTTTATCTTGGCCACTACCCCACCTAAAACTTATGTTCTTTTTGATAAGCTTAGTGAGTGGTGCTGCAATGGTGCTAAAGTCTTTAACAAAGCGTTTATAGAAACTAGCTAAACCATGAAAGCTACGCACGTCACTAGTTGACTTAGGTGTAGGCCAATCATGAATTGCCTTAACTTTTTCCTTGTCAACTTCAACACCTTTAGCACTGACAACATAGCCAAGAAATGTGATCTGTTCAGTACAAAAGGAACATTTATGTAAGTTAGCATACAATTTCTCAGAACGTAAAACACTTACAACAGAACGCAAATGATCAAGATGATCTTTTAGGGTTTTACTATAGACCAAGATATCATCAAAATACACAACTACAAATTTACCAATGAATGCACGTAAAACATGATTCATTAGTCGCATAAAAGTGCTTGGTGCATTAGTGAGACCAAATGGCATAACTAGCCACTCATACAACCCATACTTAGTTTTGAAAGCTGTTTTCCACTCATCTCCCTCTCTCATCCTAATCTGATGATATCCACTTTTCAAATCAATTTTAGAGAAGACACATGAGCCATGCAATTCGTCTAACATGTCATCTAATCTAGGTATGTGGTGACGATACTTTACAGTGATTTTGTTGATTGCTCGACAGTCAGCACACATCCTCCAAGTCCCATCTTTTTTTGGTACAAGTAGGACAGGAACAGCACATGGACTCATGCTTTCTCTCACGTATCCTTTGGACATAAGCTCCTCAACTTGCCTTTGAAGCTCCTTTGTCTCCTTAGGATTACTCTTATATGCTGGTCGGTTAGGGATGGATGCACCTGGGATGAAATCAATTTGATGCTCAATTCTCTATTAGGTGGCAATCCACTTGGGATATCGTCAGGGAATACATCTTCAAATTCCTGCAATAGTGCAACAACAACACTAGGCAACGATTGGTCAAACTTGTTAGTGTTAAAATAAGCCTCCTTGTACAAAAGTACAATCATAGGCTGTTTGGCATATAATGCTCTTTTGACATCACTTCCTTTTGCATAAAGATTTTCTCTTTTCTTCTCTTTCTCTTGTGTCCTCACGTTTTCTTCTCCTTTTTCTCTTTTATCAATCTCTTTTTTCTGTTTACTCTCATTTTTAATCCTTAATTGATCCTCATATGCTTTTTGAGGGGATTGGTACAAGAATGACAAGTTTTCCGTTCATTACAAAGGAATATCGATTCTTGAATCCATCATGCATAACTCGCCTATCAAATTGCCATGGTCTTCCTAATAGAATATGTCCTGCATGCATAGGTACAACATCACATGAAACTTCATCATGGTACCTTCCGATAGAAAATGATACCAGCACTTGCTGATTTACCTTCACTTCACCACTCTCATTCAACCATTGAAGTTTATATGGTCTAGGATGCTTCATAGTAGGTAAATCCAGCTTCTCAACCATAGTTGTGATAGCAACATTAGTGCAACTCCCACCATCAATGATCATACTACATACCTTATCTTTAATAAGACACCTTGTCTGAAAGATGTTATCTCATTGCACCTCATTTTCTTCTTTTGCTTGCACATTCAATGCTCGCCTTGTAACGAGAGCCACTCCGTTAACAGGATACTCCTCTCCATCACATTCACCCTCTGATGATGGCACAGAATCATCGTCTGATTCACTTTCAGTTTCAACATCACCATTACTTCTTAGGATCATTGCATGCTTATTGGGACATTGAGATGCAATGTGACCCCTGTCCAAACACTTAAAGCATTTAACATCTCTATTTATACTAGGTTGGGGTTCAAATTTACCTGTCTCCTTGCTAGAACCCACATTCTTGTGCTTGGGTAGGTCGACTTTGGGCTTGTAATTGGCCATCTCGTCCCTTTTACTCCAATTTGGCTTCCACGATGAGGTAGAACCTGAATTCTGCCCAAACCGTACGGAGCCCTTTCGTTTATGTTGCCTTTCAACTTTCATTGCCATGTGCACCATGTCTTCTAATTCCACATAGTGCTGCAATTCAACCACATTTGCTATGTCCCTATTTAGCCCTTGCAAAAATCGAGCCATGGTTGCCTCTCTATCTTCTTCTACATTGGCCCTAATCATGGTAATCTCCATCTCCTTGTGGTAGTCCTCCACACTTTTGGTGCCCTGAGTGAGCCCTTGTAGCCTTTGGTACAACTCCCTGTAATAATGATTAGGGACAAACCTTCTCCTCATGATAGCCTTCATCTCCTCCCATGTATCAATAGGCCGCTCATGATTCCTTTTCTTAGTCAAAACAAGTTGATCCCACCAAATAATAGCATAATCAGTAAATTCAACTGCAACAAGCTTTACCTTTTTCTCCTCGGAATAGTTGTGGCAGTCAAAAACCAATTCAACCTTCTTTTCCCATTCTAGGTATGCATCAGGATCATTCTTACCTTGGAATGAAGGAATTGTCATTTTAATACTGCCCAAATTATGGTCATAGGTGCCTTCCCTCCCAAATTCTCTTCGATCCCTTCTATTGTTACCAGTTCTAACCATTGTAGTTTGTTCGTCAAACTCATCATCTTCTACATCATCTTCATGGTCATAGGCACGTAGCAACTACCTCCTTGCTTTGGGGGCCTCATATTCCCTATGTCTCCTTTGCAACTCTGCTATTGTATTATCTTGCTCCTCCATCCTCTCCCTCATATCATCAAATCTGGTATTCATGCGCTCAAATTGTTGTTGCATAGCTTTGAGCATGAGGGACAAATCAACAACTCCCTCTTGAGCTACACCTTTGTCTTTGGATGTCATAGTCTTACTTCTGCACAAAACAAATAAGATACCTCACAGAACACTCCCTCACGTGTGTCACTAGAAAGATTGTGTCACACTCCCTCGTGTTTACACTCTTTATGGTTTTTCTTTATATGAACTTTCACTCTTACCTTTTACCACTCAGATTTTTCCCTTTCAACTTTATAAAGAACCAAAGACATAAATCAAGGGTATTTATTTGAACAGAATAAGCTAAATGGTGTAGAATTGAACAAATTGGAGAACAAAGAATCAAACGAAAAAAAGGATGTCAACACAAACAATTTTAATGAACTAAACTCACAAAAATCAGGATATGGGTAATATAACCTAGAGGAGAGAATGAGAAACAGATTGTAGAATTGAAGTTGAGTAAGAAAACTTTATTATTATTGTGGCCAATATGACCAAACTATTAAGCTTATCAACAACTTTGAATTTAATGTTTTCTTTCTTTTGTTCTTCTCCCTTCCTTTCTTTTCTTTTTTTTTTTCCATTTTTTTTTTGTTTTCCCTTTTTTTTTGCTTTTTTTTCTTTTTTTTTCCTTAATGCAAAACAATAGTAGAATACTTAGACATAGCAATTGGAATTGAAATTAGCACGTTTATGAGTTTAAACAAACAAGCAAAGAGAGAAGGGTAAAAACACAGATTTGTGCATTTGAATGATAATGCACATAATAGACAAACTAAACAACAATAAATAAATCAAAAGATAGCAAATTGAAGAGTGAGTGAATTCAACCTGATTTAGAACCAGGCTCTAATACCAACTGATGCGAAAAAAACCCCAAAAGACGTGGCTTAGGGACCCAACGCACATAAGGAATCAAAGAACAACCAGGAAAGCTAAACCAGAATTTAATATTACAAACCCTAGACCTACCCTTGGAAGAAACACGAACCTAGGGTATTTACGAAGGATATGGACGCCACACTCCAGAAAAGAAAGGAATTGGGAGTGATAAGTCGATTAGAACGCCACAAGAAGATTTACCTCTTGATAAGTTCTTTAGTCCTTAAAAGAACTGAAGAAAAAAAAACCCTTGCTTTCTATTTCACTCAAAGTTGTCTGCCTCCAGAACTTACAAGGGGTGCCTATTTATAGGCTAAGATAGCAATCCTAAAGAGGCACAAATTCCTACTTAGGACAAATCCTTATTTTGGAAGAATTCTTAATTATGGACAAATTCCAAAATAAATAATAAATTCTTATTTAGGAAGAAATGCTATTACTTATTCTTCCTTATTAAGTATTCTAATTATATTAATTATGTTTGGACTCCTTGTCAAACTTGAATTCGCACCATTTGAAGCTGGGTTGGCCTGAATGTCCTGAATCAGCCCATTTAAGGCTTCTTTGATCTTTTTGGCTCTAACTCGTGTTATTGGGCCTTCTGGAATGTGCAATGGACCCTTTGCAACTATTGAAGCTTTCCACCCATCATCTCTATGATTCTCATCACTACCATTCTTCTAACTTGTCTTGCCTATGTTGAATTGAAAGGTTGCTCCACTGCTGCTTAGAAGTTCATCGCAATGCTCTCTAACCTCTCTTGAAGAAATCTAGAAATACGTTGAGTTCTTTCAATGCTTCGCCGAATTCCTTCTTTACATTGTTTCACATAACTCCTGTTTTCATGGTCTCACAGTTTCACCCGTCTCCTGGTTTCACCATCTCACCATTTCACGACTTGCCTTCACGCTTTTGGTCTGTCGTTGCATGTTTGTTGGCCTACACTATGCTTCTGGTTTTGCTGGTTTAAGTCACACGACCTGCCTCATTGCCATTGCACATCTATTGGCCTGCACCACTCTTTTGCTTTTGTTGGTTCAAGTCACACGACCTACCTCATGCCTTACCTGGTCTCACACCTCACAGATACTAGGTCTGCTCTCCCCGTCGCTCGTTTCTGTTGTACCCCAATCACATGCACGTTTCTGGTTTGCTGGTCTCCCGATTCAGCTTCACTGGTCTCCTTAGCTTCATGGTTTTGTTGCACAGCTTCGCTGGTCTCCCTCACGATTTTGCCGCACAGCTTCCCTGTTTGTTTCAGCTGCATTCCCCTGTTCATTTCACACTTCTACTGCACTCCCATTTTAGCTTTGCTGGTTTACCGTTTTAGGTCTCATGGCTTAGTTACCAATTTCTAGTCACTCGTTTCTGGTCTTCTATTTTTAGTCAGTCACGTCATTCTCTTGTTGTGCTCTCCTTTTGACGTTTTGCTTTGTTGTTGTTCTGCTCTCTTGCCATTCCACCCCTTCTTTTGCCGTATTGTATTTTATCCTTTTTGACCCCTTGTTCTGGTGTTTTTTTTCTCTCTTCCAATGACTGTGTTTTGGCCGACCTCTCTTGTGTTGGATGGTTTCTCTCTAGGTTTTGGCTGACTCCCTTGGTTGAACAATTTCTCTTTTGTGTTTGGACGGTCCTTCCTCTCTTTCAGCTGGTTGCTTTGTTTTATCGATGATCTCTTTCTCTTCTTTGGGTTGTCGGATTTTTCTCTCCATTCTCTGTTCTATCGTGCTGGTTTTCTCCTCCAGTTGGTGATGGCTCTTTTTTGTCCTGTCATCCAGCCCCTCTTCAGCCATTCACCACTTTCTTTCTCTCCCAAGGTTAGGTTTTCTCTCTCTTTTACAAGTGTTTTTTTTTTTCTCTAGATCGTTCTTCATTCAGCCCTCAAATCTTATTTTTGGCCATACTCCTCTTCTTTTTGCCATGTACCACTTTGGCCGATTCCTATGTTTTGTCATCTTGTGTTTGTCGAATGCTCAAGTGCCGACAGTCTCTCTCTCTTCGTTCACCCCTCTTGTGTTTTGTTGTGTATTCAATTGTGTTGGCATTACCCTAATTTTGTCTTCCAAGGTCTTTATATACTTTCTTCCATAAAACCTTAATAAAACTTATGTGGCAGATTTACATTCTTACCCTTACAAGACGGATTTACTTTCTTGCCCCTCAATGTGGCTTTACTTTTACTTTCTTGCCCTTCCACGTGGCTTTACTTTCTTGCACACGTAAACTTAGTTGACAACAATTACAACCCATACCAAGTTGTGGGTACAACAATCTCCCCCTTTGTAATTATGAACAATACCCATAACAAAAACTACTATGTAGCAATTTCAACTCTCCCTAAATATACACTCTCCTTTTCTTAACAGCTCCCCTTGCACTGTTGCTTCTTTCCCCTTTGTCAACTAATTACAAATTTGAAAAACTCGCAAAATAGAGATGGAAGATTCACCTAATTTTCAGGCTTGAGGAGGCATTTGCACAAACAGACTCATTCTGTGCTTTTTAAACAACTCTATAGATAGAAATTTAGTTAGATCTTGTGTAGCCTTTTCAATAAATTTATGTTCAACGTGTGAGAATAAAGCAGTAGCTCCCATAATTCTTCTTCTTGTTGTAACTCCTACTGATGGGTAACCTATGATCTGATTTTCTTGATAAGCGTTGGTCCACATTTTCTTTGACTTTTTTTCTTGCACAGTCTTAGTTGCAAAAGGATTCCTTTCTTTATTTTTAGACTCACTATTCTTTGAATCTAAACTTACTTTTTGTTCCTTTTCTTCAGGTTGGTCTGATTCTTCATCTACATAGAAGTCATCTTCTTCATTGTCCTCAGCTTCTCCATTCTGAATTGTTTTCCAGTTCTCATCTATTTTCACATCACTAAAAGTGATCACTTTTCCCAGCTTATGCAAGAAGACTCTGTAACCTTTTGCCTTTTCTGAGTATCCCACAAAGATGTCTTCATCATATCTAGCGTTGAATTTTTCAAAGTTTTGCTCCTTGTTCTTCACAAAGCATGGGCTGCAAAAGATTCTAAGATACTTGACTGTTGTCTTCTTCCCACTCCATAGATCATATGGAGTCTTATTAGTATTAGACCTTAATAAAACTCTGTTCAATAGATGTACGACTATAAATGTTGCTTCTATCCAAATCTCGTGCGAAGCTTGGATTTCAGCAGTAAAGTTCTTGCCATTTCAACCACAGCTCTATTCTTCCTCTCTACCACTTCGTTCTATTGAGGTGTTCTTGTTACTGTCATTTGATGATGAATACCATGCTTCTCAAGATAATCTTCAAAAGCTTCATTTGTAAATTCAGTGTCTTGATCTGCCTCAATACTTTGATCTTCCTTCTACTCTCATTTTCAGCCAATCTTCTATATCTCTTGAAGTAATTCAGAGCTTCTGACTTGTGTTTGAGGTGCAAGAGGCAGGTCCTTTTCGAATAATCATCAACTAACAAAATGAAGTACCTCTCACTTTTCAACCCTTTTGTCCTCATCAGTCCCCATAAATCAGTATGCATAATATCAAGCACTGCTTCAGAACTGAACTCTTTGGTCACGTACTACTTTTTGGCATGTCTTCCTTTAGAGCATGTTGAGCAAACATACTCTTTCTCTCTTTTGATGTCAAGAATGTCTCTGATTGCATGAGTAGTAGTCAGCTTCCTCATGTTCTTTTGTGATAAGTGGCCTATCCTCTTATGCCAGAGCTGATTTTCTTCTTCCTTTGTAAGTAGACAGTTGTTTGTCTTGTCCTCATCAATCACGTATAAATTTCCAGTTGTTCTCTTCATGGCTACAACAATATTACCTTCTTTACTCTTTACTTGACAACCTGTTTTTGTGAATATCACTTTGTAGTCGTCGTTGCATAGTTGGCTAATAGATGATAGATTATATCTAAGTCCTTCAAAGTGCATAACATCTTTCAGCTTTTCTTTTCCAAGATTCACTGACCCCTAACCACTGATGTTGAATAAATTATCATTGCCAAACTTGACTCTGCCTTCTCTTGATTTGTTTAGCTTTGATAATTTATCATTGTCTCCAGTCATGTGCAAAGTGCATCCATTATCAAGGATCCATTACTTATCCTTACAATTAGCTTTTAGTGTAATTTCAACTATATTAGCCACCTCTCTTTTTGCTATATATTCTTTCTTTTGAACTGGCTGGAAGATAGCTTTATTCTTTTTCTTAACTTAGACTACACCGCTTGTTTTTACTGTGCCATTGAGTGCCTTCTCTTTCTCAGGGAGAAGTATCATGCATCTCTTGGTATTATGACTATCTTGCCTGCACCTTTCACACTGTTCCAAGTCTACTAATAAAGCAAAATTTGTTATTTGAAATCATTGGTTTTGGGCTTCCATTAACACTCCTTGTCAATGTGTCCTTGCCTTTTATAGTATGTGCAAGAACTCACAATAAGTGTTCTCCTCTGAATTTTGTATTGTCTCCCCTTGTATGTAGCATCGTATCTTCTCAAGTTGGAGAAACATATTGGCCTTCTCCACCAACAGTTACTCGCCTTGTGACCCTAAACTCCACAATAAGGGCAATGACCTTGAAACTGCCTCTTCTTGGGTCTGATCACAGCTTGTCTTCTTCTGTTTATCACTTGCTATGTAGGCAAAGTAAATGGCTTCTTTGCTTAAGTTACTTTCATTTTAGTTACCTTCTTCTCCTCCTTATGTTTAGCTGTAGCCCTCTGTTAGCTGATTTTCTTTTCTTCCTTCTTGTTTGCCACCCTAGGTTGCTTCTTCAGATCTTTTTTATTCTCAACTATCTTCTTCTAAGTCATAACCTTCTCTTTCAACTTCTGCGGCACATTCTTATTTTCTTTAGCCAATGCAGCCTCAGATTGTTGTACTTTCTCTATATTCTTCTATCCTCTTGCAGAACTTGTTTCTCTTATCATTTCAAGCTTCTGTAAGTTCTCTTTGCTAATTTTGAGTTGTTGCTGAAGTCTCAGCAACTCTTTCTCCATTTCTTCAATTTTTGAAGCCCTTGAGCCAAGCTCTACAGTAAGGTCTTCATATATTTTGATATGTTCCTCAAATCTTCTTTTCAAGTCAATATACTCAGTCATTATTTCATCCTTTTAACTTTCAACTTCCTCAAACTTTGCTTCAACTTGTTTTATATAGGCCTTAAATCTTTTTATAGTTGTACGCTTTTTAATTATCTCCTTTGAAGCTACTTCCAACTCAGCTTCAAGATTTAGTTCTTCTTCATCAACCTCCTCTTCCTCTTCAGAGCTTAAACTACCACCTTGAGTTGATGTCATAAAGGCATGCTCATCTGATGATTCTTTATCTTCCTCCTCATCAGCTTCTTTTGTCAAACTTACATAACTCTTGAATGAGCCTCTCTTCTTCCTCTGTGGGTTGACAATCTTCTTACTAAACTTCTTTGATTTGAATGATGATCTTCTCCATCTTGAATTCTAATCATCATCACCATCCTCATCTTCATCATTAAGTTTTACTTTGCATTAAGAAGCAAAGTGTCCGGTTTGCCCACAACGATAACATCTCAAGGACAACTGTCCTTTTCCCTTCTTAGACCCCTTTTTGAATTTCCTTATGAAGTAAGTCAATACTTCACCTTCACTTTCTCCCCTATCACCATCGTCATCATCCTTACTGGATGATTCTTTCTCTTCTTTTATCTTCAAATGCTTCATAGCTTTGAAAGCTGCCTCCTTTGATAGCTTCGTTGTTTCAGTGCTTTCAGCTGACTTTATCCTTATCTCATATGCAATGAGATTGCACTAGAGATCATGCAGTGATATAGAATTGATATCTCTACTCTACTCTATAGCTGTTACCTTTAAAGCAAACCTCTCAGGTAGAATTCTCATAATTTTCTTCACAATCGACGAGTCCTTCATGTTCTTTCCACGACTTCTCAGGTTGTTTACAACGTTAATAACTCTCGTGAAGAACTCTTGAATTGTCTCCTTCTTCTGTATTCTGAAAGATTTACATATCTCGTTGAATACTTGAAACTTAGCAGTCTTCATTTTGCCATCACTTTCATAGACTTTCTGTAATCTGTCCCATATCTCCTTGGCAGATTTGTAGTCTATAACTTTAGTATACTCAACATCTGTCAATGCTGAAATGATGATATTTAAGACCTTCCAATTCATCTCAATTTGCCTTAAATTTTTTGGATTAGGTCTTTACCTTCTTCCGGAGCCACAAAACCCTATTGTACGTATTTCACCACGTTCATGCCCATGGTTGCAAATACCACTTGCATTCTTGCTCTCCATATATGGTAGTTGGTTCCGTTGAAGATTAGAACCTTTTTGCTGTAAGTGATACTAGTGCTGGTATCAGCTTCCATTTCTTAGTATGCTGAACAATTCAAACTTCTAAATCCCTTCAAACTAGTACACCAAGTTGTTAAGCTTCAAACTAGTGAACTAGCGCTCTGATACCAATTGAAATTCCTGACTTTTTCTTAAGATCTACCAGTTTGTTATTTTAAGAAGAGGGTGAATCAATATCACTACAATTCACAATTTGCAAGTAAGTGAATAACTTCAACCTTTTCTTAAAAACGTACTCTTTCTTACACTCGACTAAGGTGGATCTATTGCTACCTATTAATCACAATAATCCCCAAAGTCACCTTTCAGACACCTTGCCTAATAAACAATTTAGATGTTCTTGTTTAGGTCTTTGTTAGGTTATAGGTTAACTAATACTTTAGTTGTGTTCATAACTCCATTCAAATCATAGAACATAAAGCAAATTAAGGACACACGAGATTTACTTGGTTCCGTCAACATGACGCACATCCACCATGGTAGGGACTCTCCTTTACCGAGACTATCTACTATACCTAAGAATTCCAGTTATAATGGATGTCTTAATTTTCTTCTCCTTTCAATATTGTAATTACTAAGCAAGTACAATACAAAGAGTATCACTTACTGTGTTTACCCTTTTTCTAGCTTATCTTGCCTCTGTTGAATCAAAAGGTTGCTCCACTGTAGTTTAGAAGTTCACCGCAACGCTCTCTAACATCTATTGAAGAAATCTAGAAATACATTGAGTTCTTTCAATGCTTCGCTGAATTCCTTCTCTACATTGTTTCACACAACTCCTGATTTCACAGTCTCACGGTCTCGCTTGTCTCCTAGTTTCACCGTCTCACCGTTTAATGACCTACCCTCACGCTTCTGGTTTGCCGTTGCACTTCTATTGGCCTACACCACTTTTTTGGTTTTGCTGGTTCAAGTCACATGGCCTGCCTTACACCTCACATGGTCTTACATTTCACAGATATTAGGTTTGCTCTCGTCTTCACTCGTTTCTACTGTACCCCTGTCACACGCACATTTCTGGTTTGATGGTCTCCCATTTTAGCTTCGTTGATCTTTCAGCTTCATGGTTTTGCTGCACAGCTTCCCTGTTCATTTCAGTTACACTCCCCTGTTTGTTTCACGCTTCTGTTGTACTCTTGTTTCAGCTTTGCTGGTCTCCCATTTTAGGTCTCATAGCTTGGTCACCAATATCTGGTCACCCATTTTTGGTCTCCTATTTTTGGTCAGTCACATCATTCTCTTGTCGTGCCCTCATTTTGATGTTCTGCTCTTTTGCCATTCAGCCCCTTCTTTTGTCGTATCGTATTTTCTCCCCTTCAACCCCCTATTTTGGCATTTTTACTTTTCGAGCATTTCTCGATTTTTCTCTCTCTTCCAACGGCTATGTTTTGGCCAACCTCTTTTGTGTTAGACGGTTTCTCTTTAGGTTTTGGCCGACTCCATTGGTTGAATGGTTTCTCTTTTGTGTTTGGACGGTTCCTTCCTCTCTTTCAGCCGGTTGCTCTATTTTACTAACGGTCTCTCTCTTCTTTGGGTTGTCAGATTTTTCTCTCCTTCCCCTGTTCTGCCGTGTTGGTTTTGCCGTGCTAGTTTTCTCCTCTAGCTGGTAGTGGTTCTTCTTTAGCCTACCGTCCAGCCCCTCTCCGGTCGTTCACCACTTTCTCTCTCTCCCAAGGTTAGGTTTTTTCTCTTTTTTGTAGGTGGGTTTTTTTTTTTCACTAAACCATTTTTTATTCAGCCCCCCAAATTTTATTTTTGGTCGTGTTTCTCTTCTTTTTGTCGTGTACCACTTTAGCTAGTACCTATGTTTTGCTGTCTTGTGTTTGTCAAATGCTCAACTACTGACGTTCTCTCTCTCTTCATTCACCCCTCTTGTGTTTTGCCGTGTATTCAATTGTATTGGCCTTATCCTAATTTTGTCTTCTAAGGTCTTTATATACTCTCTACCATGAAACCCTAATAGGGTTTATGTAGCAGATTTACGTCCTTGTCCTTACACGGTAAATTTACTTTCTTGTCTCTTTATGTGGCTTTATTTTTACTTTTTGGCCCTTCCATGTGACTTTACTTTTACTTTTTGGCCCTTCCATGTGACTTTACTTTCTTGCATACTTAAACCTAGTTAATAACAATTACAACTCATACAAGACTGTAGGAACAACAGTTTTCTTATAGTTAATACCATACTTCTAAGTAAATCCTTCAACAACAAATCATGCTTTATAACATTTTTTTATGCCATTTGCTTTTATTTTGATCTTACAAACCTATTTGCATCCTTGCCCAAAGGTAATGGAATTAGATCCCAAGTTTGAGTTATCTCTGAGACTTATAATTCTTCTTTCATAACTTGCTGTTACAAAGTATGACCACTAGCTTCTTTATAACTTTAGAGTTCATAAAGAGAAGAAATGGTGAAGTTAATAAAATTATGTTAAGATAAGGAAGATTGACAACATAAGGTTTTGGGTGGGAAGGAAGTTTAGTAGTTTTTATAAGACTTGACAACTAGGATGATTAAGCTGAAGGAGTATCAGAATGATTACAAGGACTTAAATCTTCTAATGAAGCCAAATCCTTAAGCAAGATAGGTTATGGTTGTTCTTTAAGATTTATAATAGTAAAAGATTTGAACAAAATTATTAAGTTAATAAAATCAGAATAATTAACAGAGAAATCAGTAAAGAATGAAGCGAAGGGTAAGACTTGAAAGGAGTACAAGGATGAGAAATTTTGTATTCCTAAAATGTAACATGTCAAAAGATTTGAAGACATTTAAAAATAGGATTCTAATATGTATATAACCCTTATGGTTAATGTTATATCCTAGAAAACAACGTAAATAAGCTCGAAGTTTCAACTTAAAACATTCAAATGGTTAAAAAAAATACAAAACTAGCAGAACAAAAAATTTGAAGGAGATTATATTCATGAGTATGATTGAAAAGATGTTTATAAGGTGATTGATGACCTATAATGGCAAAGGGAATACAATTGACTATATAAACAATAAAAGCATCTTCTTTTGAAAAATGCTTAGGATAAAAGGAAGACATAAGTAAGACCTTAATTATGTCAAAGATACATTTGTATTTCCACTCAACTCTCTCATTTTGTTAAGATGTACTAGGATACAAATGATGAAAAGTTTTGTTATGTTGAGATAAAGGAGAAATAAATAATGTATCCTTATATTCTATAGTATTATCTATTTTAAAAATCTTAATTATTTTTTAAAAATTGATTTTTTACTATTTAAGCAAATTGTATATATATCCTACATGTTAAATTTTTTAGACATTAAGCAAATCTAAGTATATCGATAAAAGTCATTAATAAAAATAAAAAAATATTTTAAACTCCTATAGTGGAAATAGGAAAAAAACCTCAAACATTAGAGTGAATCAAATTAAAAGGAGCATATAATTCAAAATTATTATCATTAAATGGCAAAACATGATGTTTAGCTAATTGACAAGATAAACAATCGATTTGTTTTTGTTTAATAGATCTTAGTAATCCTCTAGTATCTAAATGATTTAAAATTAAAAGAAAATATGACCAAGATGGGAGTGTTATGTTTCAAATGTAACAGTAGCACTATAACCAAATTAACTCAATAAAAGATGAAGGGAAGTGAGCTGAAATAATTAGCCCTCTTTACAACTTATCTTAAGTATCTATCTCATCTTTAAATTTTGTATAAAATAACCATTACTTAAAAATGAACATTAAGACTAAAATCACATAATTGATCAATAAAAATTAGATTAAATAATAATTTTGGTACTAAGAAGGTGTTTGGTAATATAAGATTAGATATAAACATAGTACCATTATGATTAACAAGTATAAAGGAATGGTTAGTAGTATGTATAATGGATACATGCAAAAATAATTGTTTATTTTTAAATAATGATGATATATAACTCATATGATCGCATCAAAGAGAGTTAAAATACTAAGAAGAATTAATACCACATGTGATAGACAATTCAAAGGTTTTAAGATTACTAGATTAGGAAGAAAAGAGTGTTTATTTGAAAGTATTCAAGTCAATTTAACCAAGAAGAGCAACAAGATCAAACTCAGAAGAAGATGCAAGTATGGAATCCTTAGTAATTATAGCTATGAAAGAGGAAAACAAGCATTGTTATTGTCCAAACTTTTGTTTATAATTATTTTTTAGTGGCCTGATTAAACATTTAACTAATTGGTAATCTACGTATTTGCAATAATTACAATTGTCTTTCTTTGGAAGATGAGAAGATGTAAAACCTATAATAGTCAAGACAACACTAGAGAAACAATGAGATTTTAGTGTGGTCAATCTAAATTTTTCAAATATAAGTTCAATTCAATTACAATTGTCACAATTTTAAAGAATGGATCACGATACAATAGACATCCACACATTGGTTCAAATTTTGAACAAAGAGACATCAAAAGTTTTATTACATTTCTACAATGTTGTTGTTAAGCATACAACTCAGTATCTTGCGGATCATGCCATTTTGGATCAGATGTAGCAAGTTGATCTTAAATAACTTATAATTGTAAAAGAAAATTAGAAAAAGATTATTTGGGTTCTTATTTCAAGTAGTGTAATTTCTCTAAGTAACTAAAAATGAATAGCCAAAAATGTGTAAAACAGGTGAAAAACAATTAAGTTAGGCAAAATAGACCCTAAAAATGAAACAAACACACTTGAAAATCCTTAAAATCAGTCTAAACTAGTTAAAAAATAAATTGAAAGTGACTGAATTGACCTTTTGGAGTAAACTGAACCAATTCACATCAACCATATAACAAAGATCATGACAATGTAATGTATGGTCACTAAAGAGTGGTGACCCTAATAAAAAAAAAAGAATAAAAAACTAAAAGAAATTTGTGAAAGAATTAAACAAAGAATAGCTTTGGTATTATGACAAAATAAACTAGAAGAAAAATGATATTTTTATTGTATTGTTTTATATTTTTTGACATACAAATAAAGGCTTTATTTATAGACTTATAGATATAAAAATAAAAGAAAAATAATTGTGTACAAATATTTAACAGAATATGAAATTTCAATTTTAGCAACATAATATTTAACTAATACGAATAAATATATTAATATATACTTTTTAAAACAAAATGTTGATATCAATTAAAAAATATTAAATATATTATCATAATTATTAATTATATATTTTTATTTTTAATATATAAGTTTACTTAATAATATAAAAAATAAATATAATAACAATTAAAATTGTTAAAATTAAAATTCCACATATAATCAATTTGAAATATTAAAAATTAAATGGTAGAATCAAAATGTATAATTATAAAATTTTATTAAAAATAAAAAAATAAAAATTAACTAATACTAAAAAATATCTCATAACTAAGTATTTTTTTATATATTAACTTAATAATAACAAGGAGAATTACAATATATTTTTTTGTATAAGAAAAAAATAATGCCACCTTTTTACATTTTCCAAAAAATAATTTTTAAGAATTAAAATTTTTCTATAGGTCTAGTTGTTGCATACTTATATTTAATATTTGAATTTAAATGAAAATATATTATTATTATTATTATTATTATTATTATTATTATTATTATTATTATTATTATTATTATTATTATTAATGATCATGAATTTGAAGAACTCGAGAACTCATTTGTTTTCATTAAGAAATATCATTAAAAAAAAAGGTATAAAATAGTAGGTAACATGTAGAATAATAAAAGTAAAAATAAAAAGTTATTATGTCATAAAATTTAGGATATATTTCAATATAGAGAAACTAAAATTCATGAAAAAGAAAATGAAATTATAAAATTAAATATCAATAATATTAACTTATAATTAAGGTAGAGATTCTACTATAATTCTATTTCAAAGAGAACTTATCGTAAATTTCACGTATTATTATTGTAGGATCGCAAAATTTATAATGATTTTAACAAGTATTATAATGATGTTGCAATATATAATTTGCGCACGAAATGGGATCAAGTTAACTGCAATATTACCTAGAAATAAAAAAATAAAGATTGCCATGTCGGTAGCGAGAAGGTCCTTCGAGTCGATATTAGCGCATGGTTGGTTACGCACGGCTCTGGAAATATGCATTTGGAATACGTGAAAAGGGCACGTGGACTCGGTGGGATGAAAGTCAGAGACATAATACTCTTTGTTTTGGCTTTTGGTTGGATTTGCTGGGAAATAAGGCTCACGTGCAGCGGTCCCCACCAAAAGAACAAAGGGCAAAATAAAAACAACAAACAAAAGGTTTTGTAACTGAGCGCGCCCCCACCCCCCCCCCCCCCCCCCCGGCGTGCAAAAAATGGGACAAAAAGGCTCGTGTAATACGCCTAAAAACTACACGCGGGGGTTGAAGCACCGGCGGGCCCCGCCCATCAGGGAGGGAAAATTGTTCAACCCGCCAACCCAAAAAAAAAAAAAACAAAAAACAAAAGGAAAATCGGAGCGAAAAAGGGCATCTCCGAGGTCCATCCCGACCGACAACTGCTACGGCTACTGTTACCGTTGATGACCACTTTGTCATTGTATTCCTAATTGCTCCTGTTCACAACAAAGTGATGATTGTTGCCGAGTTAAGAGGACGGGGGCTTGAATTAACATTAGACAAACGCTGCGTAATAAATGTAATTTAGCATCATAACGGCATGGCGAATTAATGTAATTTAGCAACACAAATATATATATATATATATATGTGTGTGTGTGTGTGTGTGTGTGTGAATATGAATAAAAGGTTTTGGGAATTGATTTTAAATTTTTTGAAAAAAAATCTTTTTTTTAACTGGACAAGTTGAAATTGTTTTGAAGAAATTGATGTGTGCATCTTATTTTATAAGTTAATTAAGCTTTTATAAAATTAAAATTAAAATTTTTAATTTTAAAAAAGGTTTTTATTTATTAAAAAAATACTGTCATAATCACCAGGATAATAATCAAATTAATAAATAGTATTCTTAAAATGGTAATATGATTTTGACTGCATTTTTTTTTTTTTTTTTGACGTGTAAGGTGTGGGGGTGGAAAGTTCGAAATGAAAGCAATTGCGTTGTCTTTTTGCTTGCCAACGCGGATTTCTTAATCGTGTGGTTCCCCGGAATTCGAGTGGTGGGGGGGTTGGGGTGGGGGCGGCGCGGCAAAGAAAACTTTGACGATTACGCGCACATTTTTCGAAACGCGCCACGACATTTTTCGAAAAATAATAAGCTATAATTGTTGAAGAATTTAAATATTTATTTTTAAAATTACTCGCCGTGCCTCCTAAGCCTTAATTAATTAAAAAGCAAATAAAATAAAATACAGATTTCTCGTGGGGCCCATACATAGTTGTGGATGCATGCTAAGAATGCTCGAACGGCTGACGTTATCACTTTATCCATTTGTCTAAAAAAAAAAAAAAAAAAAACACACACACACACACACGTCCATCGCTTGAAACAGTAATTTAATTAATAATTTATTTTTTTATTAATTTAAATTTAAGTTATTGTGTTGACGTTTATTTTGATTATAAAAAAAAACAGTTGAAAATCACGAGGAAGGAGTGAAGATATTTTTCCTTCAACGGTGCCTAACAAATCCACGCTTGACCTGTACAACTTCTTCCCGTCCTCCTCCTTCTCCCTCTCCTTCCGCGAACCGACAAAAAAGCCTGATCTCAGCCGGCCAAAGTACGCTATAAAAAGAAAAAGGCCTCCTCCTCCTCCCCTTACTCGTCTGTATCTTTAATCTTGCGCACCAATCCTTTTTGCTCCGTCGAGGACTCCTCTAGAAAGCAGCAAGAACAAGAAGAGAGAAAGAGAAAGAAACCACCCCCCCCACCAAAAAAAATATAATAATAATAATAATAAAAGAATCAATGGTTGATCTAACTAGCAGCCGCAGCCCTGCAAAGATCCCACCATCATCCACGACCGTCGATCAAAGTGCAGCAGACGGAACAATCTCCTCTGTCCACCCGGACATCCTCAAAACCCACGTCTTGAGGCGCCTGGACGGCCCCACCCTCGCTGCCGTGGCCTGCGTGTCGTCTTACTTGCGCTCTTTGTCTGCGGAGGAATCTCTCTGGCGGGAAATTTGCACCTCTGCGTGGCCTTCCATTAACGACCGACGTGTCGGACAAGTCATCTCCACGTTCCCCTCCGGTCACTGGTCGTTCTTTTCCGACTCGTTCCCTCTTCTCTACCACGACCGCAACAAGCCTGATGATCATCAACATCCGATTCCGGATACGACAGAATTGATCTCAGCCGTTGATGTTTACTATCGAGGCGTGCCCATCTTCTCCAAGGCCGTGGAGACGGAGACGGCGAGCGGGTGGTTCCTCTCATCTCCATTTGGGGTCGACCTGCTCGAACCAACAGAATCCGTACACACATGGGTGCAGCAGGACAGCGACGATAAGGACATGTGGCTGAAGCAACTGGGAGACAGTCTAACTCTAAGTTGGATATTGATTGATCCAAAGATGAAGCGAGCTATGAACTTGTCGAGCCGGAAGCCGGTGTCAGTGCAGAGACACTGGCTAACTGGGGAAGTGGAGGCGAGGTTCGCCACCATCGTGGCCGGAGAGGGGAAAAAGGGGTCGAGGATGGAGTACACGCAGTGCGAGATGGTGGTGGATTGTGGTGGGAAGCCTGGAGGGGAGGTGCACATGAGTGAGGTGAGAATGGGGATGGAGGATATGGAGGGGAGGAGGCTGAGTGGAAAGGATAGTTTGGTAATTTTGCAAGCGGCAATGGAGAGAGGGGAGAGGAGGAAAGGAAAAGGTGGGAAGGAAGGTGAAGAGAGGTTTGAGAAGTTCGTGGAGAGTAAAAGAGTTTGGAAAGAGAGGAAACAGAGTAAAGAGAGGACTTTGGACTTGCTGTGCCAATGTGTTGCAGTATCTTTATTTATGGCGTTTTTGATCCTCGTTTTGCTTAGATAGAGAAGTTGGGGTGGGGGGCAGACCATCAAATTTCAGCTCGTTGGGGGGGGGGGGGGGAAACAGAGCAGAAATTTCTTTACCCATAGCAAAAATTGGAGCTCAGCTCAGCAGCAGTACGGGAAGCCAGCCAACACAATTAAGTGTACCGTTCGTGATTATTTCATTTGTCGAATTCTTTTTCGGTCCGATGTCATAAAATGAGGAAAAGAAAATAAGCATGATGCTTTAATCGTGTCTTCCATATTGATGAATTAATTCGCTTCGCTGGAACTCAGTTGGACACCTTTTTCTTTTGATTGCTTGCAATCTTCAATTCAATGAACCGATCGAAATTATTGTTTGATTCTTGACATTATTGAGCCCTCCCTTTTTTTTAACCCTTATTCATGTAAGGATTCTATTATGGGCCAGAACTCCATGGTTATGGGGAAGAGAATCCCCTTTTACTTTAAGAGGACAGGTTCCTTTGTTTTTTTTTTTTATATATATTTTTTATTTTTTGCTCGTTTATATAATTGGAAATAACTAAACTCATTTTTCTTCACCTTGTTCTCCTGTCTCCTTTCAACCATTCCATTTTTCTCCCATTTTCTCTTTTAGTTTTTCTGAATTTTAATACAGTAGCCAATAAATCTGACAAAAAAGAAAAGACCAGAAAAAATGTGATGTTAAGTTTCAACAATAAAGCTGCCGCTAGCTAATAAGTATGGGGCCCCGAATGTAAATCAATGGGAGCAAAAGTATCAAATTCAGCTTATTATTGGCTAGTGTGAGAACGCAAATTTGCCAACGTCCTCAAAGTGGGGCTTCTGAGTGCACTTTACCAGGTTTTATCCACAAGGCAAGGCCAAACCCATGTTCTCCGTGTTTTTTTTTTTTTTTAACTTGTTCCCCCCCCCCCCCCCCCCCACTCTCCAATCCTTAACAATATCACAAATAATGGCCCCTATAATTCAGTTTGCAGAATGCAAATTGCGATGAATCGACTCATTCATGTTTTATTGTCACTTTCGTTTGTGGCTCAGAAATTAAAAGTTATCCGTCTCTTTCAACATCGTTGCAGTTGGCTGTAACATGGCAGACCGATAGTCTGTCAACCTGAGGTGGCGAAGATTAAGATAGTAACTTTCAAGACAGCCATTAGTCCTTGGATCACCTGTGTCTTAAAGTCTGATTGACTCCTAATCACTTTGAATTCAGCTAGCCGGCAAATTTGAGGATTCAAAAAAGCTGTTCGTTTTTTGAGGGGCCTTTTCTGGCCATAATTTGTGGTCTCCTCAGGCGGCAGTATGCACAAGGGAATCATAAAATTATATAGTACTATCAATGGTATGGTTTGGTAGTCAGAAGCTCGATGGTATCCGTCGTGTAAATGTAATGAGTTCGAGATCTCGTTGAGTTATTTAATAAAATTAAATGGTTGCGTGTCTCCGTATATTTATAAAATAATAAATAATTTTTTATTAAAAATCGCAAAACTTACTACTACGTAGTACAATCAAGATAATCATTCTCAACAGATTCGTGAAGTGCTGCCTCTGCATGTTTTATTATTATTTTTCTTTTCTTTTAACAATAAAGTGCCTCAGATCTAACCATTTTTATGGTTGGCATTTGGGGTCTTTGTGTCTACTTTGATATGACTTTTTGTTTCTCTTTTTTAGGAGTTCTTGTTAGGTTTTAATCTGCCATATATTTCTCTTTTGACAGCAATTTATAGCTCAGTATTCCAAACAAATTGTTCTTCTTTACACCACAAACTGCATAAGATGATGAGCTTACCAAGAAAGAAGCAATGTCATCGAAGATCAATAACATCACTAGTGAAGATCAGTGTCAATATTAAGACATGATTAAGAGTCATGCAAAATTATTATTAGTTAATGTCTATTTGGTCTATTCGATCTAAGACGATGTCAGAGATTATTACTGATTATAGATGTCATATGACTTAGATATAAATCAATCTATTTTTCTCAAAAAAAAAAAAACATATTTTGTGAAAAATAAAATAACAATAATAAAATAAATAAAATTCTTTTGACCATCATTAATTAAAATATCAATTTCTTCCCTGGGTTTGAGTTGTTTAAAAAGACAGGCCCATGGCCTAGTCAGTTGGGGGGGGCGTTCTTATAGAATAAATCATCGGATCTTTAACAAATATTGAGCCCAATTCAGGCCCATTCGAAAATACTACTAACCCTTTTTTTTTTTTTTTTTTTTGAGGGGCGGGGGGGGGGTGGAGATGACCTTCCACTTTGAACCAGAAAAAAATTAAATAAAATTTCCTTTTTTCTGTGCAACCCCAGAAACGAGCCCCACTTTATCCAGGAATCTTCAACGTGGCACAATGCCATTGATCAACAAACTCTCCGTGCAATCTTCCTAAGTTCCACAAAAATCTCCATCTCTACAAAAGTGTCAAAGCACCAAAGAAAACTCTGTGCACCAATTTCGATTGACATTGCCAGATTAACCCAGAGAATTGGCTTTAATCAACAAGGCGAAAATGGCTGCAACATTTACGACCTCGTCTGCTATAGTTGGCCTTTGCAGTAGCTCCCTGTCATCCCCTTCTCGCGTTGCTTCACCCAGCAGAAGAATCTGCCTCAGCTCAGGTACTAATTATGATCAAGAAGACTGTATATTACTCTTTTTTTCTTTTTTTTTTTAACTAGACAATAAATGTTGAGATCAATTTCCCTGGTGGGCATGTGTTTTTGTTTATTTGCAATTCGGAAATTAACCTTAATGGTGAAATAGCCCGATTCACGTAGCCAACGTCCAGCATTTATCGAATGTATTTATTTACTTACTCTTGATATGGTCAAGGACTCAAAATTATTATATGTTGGTATCATTTAGATATATTGATTGAATTCTTTGCTGCTAGGTAACATGTAGCCTTGGGTGTGCTAGTTACAATAATTAGTTTTTTTTTCTTTTTTTGGTTCGCTTTTCTTTGTAATGTGAGGAATATTCCACTGGTAGTGCTGTATTATTTAGTATGAGTATTCTATGATGTGGACGTTTTGGAATTTCAGGCTTTGTGAAATCCAACGTTGCAGCTAGGAATCCGCTGAGGCAAGCAGGTAGCAATGGAGGAGGGAGGTTCATGTGGTAAGAAATCAAACTGAGAGTCAATTGTTTCTATGATTGAGATGACCATCATAGCGTGACCATTCATTCCAAGACCTTTAGTTTGTTCCATCTAGATGGGTAATGGAGATGATATCTGCTGATCGCCTTGTGTTGACTTTTTTTTTTTTTTTTTGTGAGGAAGCTTTCAAAGGGATTGGCTACGCACAGATCTGAATGTCATAGGGTTTGGGTTGATTGGTTGGCTAGCACCATCAAGCATACCGGCAATCAATGGAAAGAGTTTGACTGGCCTCTTCTTTGAGAGCATTGGGACGGAGCTTGCTCACTTCCCCACCCCTCCTGCCCTCAGCTCAGAGTTCTGGTTAGTTAACACAAAAATAAAATAAAATAAAACTCAAAGTGGTCTTGGATTTTGTGATTATATCCAACTGGTCCAAGGAAAAAGGTCCCCACGGAGATTTGAATTCGGGGGTTACTGGATTCAGAATCCAATGTCCTGACCACTAGACCATGGGACATTAATGGGCTATTAACTATTCAAGTTCTAAAATTGATAAAACTGCTTTATTGATTTGCTTCCTGAGCAGGTTGTGGTTGCTAACATGGCACCTCGGACTATTTCTCTGCCTCACATTCGGGCAAATTGGCTTCAAGGGAAGGACTGACGGCTACTTCTAAAAAATCAGCCTCTTTTCCGTTTGTAATCCATGTATGGTATCTTCAGCTTCAATTTCTTTTCTCCCACTTGGTTCAATAGAAATCTCTTCCTCTATCCTAACGGTGTTCCTCGGTTATTTCTCTGTTTCAATTCTATGAGAATTAGTCAAAGGAAAAAAAGGGACTCATTTGCAAAATTGCTCAAAAAAATTTACGGAAAAAGAAATCTCAATCACCACAGGTTTGATTCGTTTAAATAGAAAAAGGGTAACTGCCTGCTTTTGTCGTAACTAGAGCTCTTACGAAAAAGTTGGGTGACTCCAGTTAGCATATATGAATTTTATAGGGGAGGGAATACTACATTATGAAAATTTTCGCATAAAACTGGGGGCAGAACTTTATGATTTTAAAACTATGGGGGCCATCTCTCCCCCAAAATATTTTTTTTTAAAAGCAGAAAATTACTTTAAAATAGAAAGAAAGAAAAAAAAAAAAAAGGTTGGTGGATTTGATTCCAGCAACAAAAGAAGACACGCAGCATGATAATTTAGAACATGCTTTCCTCCAGCTAAATCAATGATTGATATCTTAAGAAAATCAAGATCAACTCACTTTCGCCCTGAGCAGAAATGGCTGAGCATTATCAAATTCTATATTAATATTCCATTACGTTTTCAACTGGGGTTGAGCGCAAATCAAGGGATACCCAAAAACCGACCATCATATTTACTACGTCAAAGTATGGTCTGGACCCCATGAATGTGTCAGCGAGATGATTCTGGCTTAGCCCCCCCGTTTATGCTTTGACGAATTGGCAACATTCAGTCATCTCCCCCGCCCCCCCAGCGCCCACGCCCCTCGATCCCCATCTCACCTGTCTTCTTGTCTTGGGAGAACCATGATGGGCTTGGATTACACAATGAAATATTGTTTCCTCTCCTATTGGCATTTTCGTAACATAAAATGGAGATTGGCTCTTAGTTTAGGCAGTGTAGTTAACTCAATACCAAATATAAGAGAAAAAAAACTAAAATTTTCAGTAAGATGTAATTAAAACAGGAAAAAAAAGAAAGAAAGAAAAAGCTAATCGGATCATATAAGAGACATAAATCTATACTTAACGAAAGAAAATAAAGAAAGTGTCCATAAATTAACACATTTTAATTCAAAATTTTGACTTAAGATTTCAATTTTCTATAAATTGCGGTGTCTCCTTAAAATAGTGTTATTAAACCTAGACAGTCAGGCCAATGACCCAGTAAACTAGCTACTGCACTTGGATGGGTTGGTCAGAATTTCGAATTAACATGTGAATTGAAAAACTCGATTGACTTGGTTCGGTTTGTTTTTTTTTTTTTTTTTTTGACCCAGGCAACCAGTTGATCTAGATTGGACCAACTTTTAGTCCAAACTGTGCCCACGCATTGCAAGGGTTTATTGCTTAAAATTTGTTCCGGACTTTTAGTGCCACAGTCCCAGCCTTCCAAATTCCAGATCATCAATCCACATCCCTTCGCAAATAGCATCAGCTTTGAGGGTCAACAGTTCCTCCCCCCCCCCCCCCCACCTCTCCCCTTGTGTCAAATATTTCTTAGAAATAATTGCTTGAGTTGGGTCACCAACTGGACTAATTATTGACAGATTGGTTGAATCAATGATCCCAATCCCTTATCGGGATAGACATGTAGATTGGGTTCAATGACTGTTAAATTGAAAGCTCTCCCTTTTATTGCCATAAAATAGTTAAGGATTGTAGGTTTAAAATCCCATGATCAAATTCATAATGGAACTTGGAACTATATGGTTTCGCCATCCTTCCCTTCTCCCCACCTCAACCAAACAAATTGGTACCACTAGTTAAAAGGCAAAAGCATACACACAGACCATTAGATAATTACACCATGTGACATAATTATTGGGGTTCCTAAATTATGCCATAACTTGCATTCGTGCACAATGATTTCAAAAGAGAAGAATAAGATGGTTAGGATGCGCAATTATACAGACATCATTTCTTTGGGATTTGCCCAAAGTGATAATGTGATCCCTTGCTGAGGTAGAGAACAGTACTAGCCACTAGCCATGCTAACGCTTCGCCTCCTCCTTTTTTGATTAGCGAAAAACAGGACTATCCAAAGCCGATGGTAATTTACCGTGTTCAGCATCCAACAAGAAGCTATCACTTCTTAGGGAGAAAGATAAAGCCTTCTCTTTTTCCTGTTATAAAATAAATGTGGTCCAGACTCCTAATTACGTGATCCATAATAATCGCATTTTCAAACTTTATGAACGGCTTAGACCTAATTTAATAGAAAGGAAAATAGTCAACTCGGCATCCATGGGCCGATTAACAAGGAACTCGATCCAAAGGTATTTTTCCATGCAAAAATAGTTCCAAGTCCGCCAGATTGGCCTCGCAATTTACCAACTAAACAAAATAGTTCGCGACAAGAGCAAAACTGTTGACCTCCTTTTTGGAATCCGACGCAAATGGAAGAGGTTGACTTTGTTAATTTTCCAATGTACCAACCAAAAGCAAGAGACTGACTCAAGACACCAATGAATGAAACTACTTAAAAGGAAAAAAAAAAAAAGAGATGAAACAAGAAAAAGGGAAAGAAATGAAAGAATAGAAACCTTGTTTGTATGATAATGCATTTCCCGAATAATAGCTAGGATTAAGAGTTGACGAGTTTACAGGACTACTAGAGAACGCGACAGTCACTAAAGAGGAAGAAAAGGGAGCTCTGAGTGTAAGACGTTGGTCCAACGTAGACCATCCAAAACCTAAATCAAGAGCTGAGGAAGGAGAAGGACGAATAAACATCCTAGGTGCATACCATATTTTACGTGAGAGACGGCGGTGATGGGGTGTCATGGGAGCAATTTGGGAATTTGCCCAATCTTGGGGGGATGTCTGCTTTTTCTAGTCTTGAACGAGAGTTTTAGTATCCTAGGTTGTTTGTTTTAGTGCAAGAAGATCGATCACATCTATTAAGTTATAATTTGTTCGAGCACAATAATACTTATAATTTTATTAATTTAATAAAATATCACATAATATATATATATATATATATATACATAAATAATATAAATATAAATTTACATTAATCACTCGCATAATAAATTTAAAAAATTTTATTGTTATATGACAAAAAAATATTTTTTAAAATATTAAAATTAGATTAAATTAAATTTAACTAATTTAATTTCATCCAAATACTTATGACATAAAAGCATATACATGAAATGTATAAACGCAATAGGCTACTAGGAGGAAGGCATGTTGATTGTAGAGTTAACATGCAAGAGTAGGCGCCACAGGCCTATTAAAAATAGTTCATATGCAGTAAAATGATATTGAGAGAGATATGAGACCTAAGAGCTTATGCAAACAAGTGTTATAATTGTTAAATTATTTATTGGTGTTGTTGATTATTGGTACTAGAAAATAAAATAAAATTATAGCATTTAATTTGATTAATATCATCTATTTATGTCATGTAGTATATGGGGTGATAAGTTCCTTATCTTTTTGTAAGATATAGAGTTGTATAAAATACTCTAAAAAGAGAATAGTAACTGTTAAATTGAATAGATCGTAATCATCTTTTGAGGAGGTGGATAACTATATATAACATTAAAAACCTCATTTGTAAGACACTAAGTAATAATATATTTGCATTCTTAAAGCAATATATTAGAAACCTCATTTGTAAGACACTCAAGTAATAGTATATTTGCATTCTTGAAGCAATATAGTATTCTCCAAGTTTTCCATATTTCTTATTTACTTTGTGTGCTTTTTTCCTATCTTCTGCTAGTAGTATTTTAATTCTCAGATAAGGCTAAATTAGCATTTGAATCAAGTGAATTGATAGTGTCACACAAGTTGTTGGTTAATTAAGGCCAAGTCCGTAACAAATGGTATTAGAGCATGGTTTTTACAAGCAGTAAGCACACTTTGTTTAGTAAGGTTGTCTTGTTCATATAATGAGATTACCCACATGGTTAAGGAAGCCAAGAAGCAACCAAAAAGAGAGAGATCAAGGTCGAGGGATGTCTTGAAAGACACCAATGCAAGACTCGAAAAAGTTGAGCTTACTGTGGCTGATTGGTAGGAGAAGTTTGAGGTGGTAGACCAATGCATCGACGAGCTCAAGAAAGAGAGTGAAGAGCTTCATAAGGAGATGCAAGGTGCCTTGAACCAAGTCCTATCAAGTTGTCTAGACCAAATGAAGACCTTGGAAGAAACCTTCCATTATGAGGTTGTGACGTTGAAGGAAGAGTTCAAAAGAATCTCTAATGAGTGGAAAAAGATCAAGGATAAACTAGTGCTTTGCAAAAAGATAGTTGCTCAAGGTGGAAGCATTACCCTACCAACGGTAATTGCTTCATTAAAGGTAAATGTTTCAAGACCCACAATATATAATGGGTCAAGGAACGTGAATGAGGTTAATAATTTTCTATAAAGTTTGGAGTAATACTTTAAGGCACTTGGTATCGCAGAAGATGTCAAAAAGATTGATAGTGTCACTTTATACCTCATGGATACCACAATGGTATGGTAGAAAAAGAGGTATAGTGATATCAAAAAGGATATTTGCATCATCAACACATAGGATGAGTTTAAGAAAGAATACAAGCGGCAATTTTATCCAGAGAATATCGAAAAAGAAGTGAGAGCAAAGTTAAGGCGTCTTTAACAAAAGGGGAACATACAAGAGTATGTGAAAGAATTCTTTGAAATGTTGTTAGAAATTCTTAATTATCCCGACAAAGAAGCATTCTTTGTGTTCAAAGATGACTTACAAAATTAGGCAAAGATGAAGATCCAAAGACATGGTGTTCAAGATCTTGCCACTACTATTTTCATTGCTGAGTCACTAATAGAGTTCAAAAAGTCCAAAAAATCTAAGTCTCATAAGGACAAGGATGACAAAAGAAAGGGTAGGGGAGATAGTCATTTAAGCAAAGGACATTTTCGCAAGTTTAATAGGCGTATAGAAAGGAATAACACCAAGGAAGATCAAAGCAATGACAGGCCCTCTTTCAAATGCTACTTTTGTGACGAGCCGCATAAGGCAAGAGATTGCTAGAAGAAAGTCAAGCTTTCTATTATAGTTGAAGAAAGGGAAGAACAATAGCAACGTGAAGAGATAAGGATGAGATCCTTATAAATCCTTAATGTCAAAGTGCTTAAAACAGAGAAGAAAGGATGATTATATGTAAAATTAAAGGTGAGTAATCAGATGGTTATAACTTTAGTGGATATCGGAACTTAAAAACTTCCTTCAAAAGGAAGAAATAAGGCAGTTGGGCATCAAATACAACAAGGAGTGAGGATGGCTCAATGCAGTAAATTCAGAGCCAAAGTTAATTTTCGACATTACTTATAATATAGAGGTAAGTATGGGTGAATGGTGTGGCCTTATAAAATTTTCAATTATATTAATGGATGATTATCCGTTGTGTTTGGTATAAAGTTTGTGGATTGTGTTAAGGTCGTGCCTATTCCTTTTGCCAACATAATGTGTATCTTGAAGGAAGGTAATACATGTATGGTGTCTTTGGCTAGGGAGATTGGCCTTCAATTTAGGCAAATTTTGGTCATGTAACTTTCTAAAGGTGTAAAAAAGGCACAACCCACCTTTCTTGCATCCTTAAAGGATGGAAATGATACTTTCTCGTTAAAGGTTCCACTCAAGAAAGTCTCTCATGTCTTGGAAGAGTTTAAGGACATTATGCCTTCTGAATTGTTTAAAAAGCTCCTACCCAAATGTGAGGTGAACCATAAGATAAAATTGGTCTCTGATACAATACCACCCATAGTGGTGCCTTATTGAATGACACCCCCCAAGTTAGAGGAACTTAGGAGGCAACTTAAAGAGTTGTTAGATATAGGTTACATTAAACCGTCAAAGGCTTCATGTGGTGCACCTATACTTTTCCAAAAGAAGCACGATGGATCACACCAATTATGCATCAATTATCAGGCACTCAACAAAATAACTGTGAAGAATAAGTATCTCATTCCATTGATAGTTGATTTGTTCAATCAGTTGGGTTAAGCACAGTGGTTCATAAAATTAAATTTGAAATCGAGATATTACCAAGTGAGGATTGTAGAAAAAGATGAGCTAAAGACTACTTATGTTACGAGGTATGACTTCTTTGAATTCTTAATAATACCCTTTGGACTTATTAATGCTCTTGTCACAGTGTGCACTCCTATGAATCGAGTCTTCGAGTCATTTTTGAATAAATTTTTTTTAGTGTATTTGGATGATATCATTGTCTATAGTAAGAGGCCGCACGCGCATATTGAGCATCTATGATAAGTTTTCCAAATACTAAAAGAACATGAGTTGTATGTAAAGAGGGAGAAATATGTCTTTGCTCAACATGAGGTCATATTCTTAGGGTACATTGTCGGTGGAGGCAAAATACGATTGGACAAATCTAAGATGCAAGTTATTCATAATCGGGAGTCACTAAAGAATGTAACTAAGTTATAATCCTTTTTAGGTCTCATCAACTATTACAAAAGATTTATAAAGGGTTATTCCTCTATTGTAACTCTACTCACTAATTTGTTGAAGAAGAATAGAGTATGGAGTTGGAACGCTAAATGCCAAAGAATGTTTAAGATGCTCAAGTAAATGGTAGCTAATGAACTAATGTTAACTCTTCTTGACCACACAAAACCCTATAAGGTATATACTGATGTTTCTTATTTTACAATCAGTGGTATTTTAATGCAAAAGGGGCATCCCATTACGTATGAAAGCCGCAAGTTGAATGAAATTAAATGTTATTATATAGTCTAAGAAAAGGAGATGACTACAGTGGTGCATTGCTTATGAACTTGGAGGCATTATTTGTTGGGGTCTAAGTTCGTTATAAAGACAAACAACATTACTACAAGTTACTTTTTCAATCAAAAGAAGTTAACATCAAAGCAAATGAAGTGACAAGCTTTCATGATAGAATTTAACTTTGTGATGGAGTATAAGCTGAGCATGACTAATTTGGTGGCCAATGCATTGAGTAGGAAGGCTATACTAGCTGTCATTATAAGTCCAAACTTCCCTTTGGTAGAACAAGTAAAGGAGGGATTGGAGCATGAACCACAAGCCAAGAGTTTAAGAAAATTGGCAAATAATAGAAAAGATATGCTAGTTTTAGCTTAAAGATGGATTACTCACTAGCAAAGGCTATAGAATGTCGTGACTATTTAGGATTGTCATGACTCAAAATGGATAGGACATTCGGGTGTATGCCATACGTTGACACTTATAAAATAAGCATATTATTAGTCACAAATGTAGGATGACGTTAAGCTCTATGTGAAGACTTGTCTTCTATACCAATAAGACAAGGTAAAACAACACTAACCATTAGGATTACTGGAGCCCCTACCTATCTTAGAGAGGCTATGGAAGAGTATTTCGATGGATTTCATCACGTTTTTACCAAAGTTAGATGGATGTACCAACATCATGATAGTGGTAGACCAATTTAGCAAGTATGGTGTGTTCATCCTTGTACCTTCAAAATTTACAACTAAAGATGCATCATGCTTATTTTTCAAGTATATAGTGAAATACTAGGGCATCCCGAAGACGATTGTCAGTGATAGAGACTCGCTTTACCGAGAGATTTTGGATAGAGTTATTCAAATTGATATGATTTAAGTTTAACTTTTCTATAAGCATTCATTCCCTAACTGATAGCCAAACAAAAAGGATGAATGCCTTATTGGAGTTATTTTTAGGGTATTATGTAAGTGTCAACCAGAGTGATTAGGCTAAGTTGCTTAACATAGCCCAATTCTCATACAATCTACAGAAAAGCAAGTCAACTAAGGCTAGTCTATTCGAGATTGCTATGAGATTACAACCAATGACTTCATATATATTAGCAATTGGCTATAAAGGGCTGAGTCCTGTTGCATTCAAGTTCACTAAGGGTTGGCATGAAAAGTTCAACATAACATGGGCACACTTGGCTAAGGCTATTAAGCGGATGAAGAAATGGGTCAATGCCAAGAGGAGACACTTGGGGTTTGAGGAAGGAGATTTAGTAATGGTGAAACTCCTTCCTTGTCAAATTTGAAGGCTTGCTAGAATGCATAAGAGTCTCGTAAAGCATTATAAGGGACCTTTCTTAGTGGAGAAGAGGATTGGTAAGCTAACTTACTGATTAAATTTACCATAATAACTCGAGATCCATCTAATATTCCACGTAAATTTGCTAATGCTTTACCATCCTAATAAGGAGGAGCCGAGCAGGGATGAATCAAAAAGAGCCCTTACAGTCATAACAACTATACTAGATCGTGACATGGAAGAGATATTGGCACATCGTGTCATTCTAAGGAAAAGTACTCATCCAAGTTATGTTGAATACTTTGTTAAATGAAAAGGGTTGTTTGATAGCGAGACAAGTTAAAAACATGAGCTAAATTTGTGGAGCAATAAGAATGTGAATAAGACATATAAAAGGGATGTGATGATTTCGTTGCCAAATTGAGTGGGTGAGAATGTCACACGCCACATGATTCTGCCTAAATCGAACTATTAAAGAGGTTTATTCCAGATATCATTTTGTAATTTCAGAACTAGGTTGAAACATCTAGAATCTTATAGGTAACTCACTAATTTTCTTGTAAGACGTAGAGTTATGTAAAATATTCTAAAAAATAATAATTTTATTAAATCAAATAAATTCTAATCATATATTGAGGAGTTTGATGACTATATATAACGTTAAAAATTTCGTTTGTAAAATATTTAAATAATAATATATTTACATTCTTTAAATAATATAATTTTTTAAAATTTTCATTTTTTTTATTTATTTTGTATATTTTTTTATTTTTTGTTAATAGCATTATATCTTTTGAAAAAGACTAAATTAACATCAAATTTGAGTGAATTACTAGTGCCGCCTAAGGCTAAGTCCGTGACAATGCACATTATTTGATAGGAAGAAGCAGCCCTGATGTACAGTCATCGATCCAATGTGCATCCCTTCGACGTTATTATGTTGGCATAACAAAGGAGGCTCTGTCCCTCGACCATGTTTTCCAAATGCCAATGGATGTTTGTTATCCTAAATTGAGTTCCAAAAGTACGAAGTTCAAATCAATTATCTCAAATTCGGAGGGCAGGGTGCCTGTGAATGCAGATCACCTCTCCGTGATGAGAAAAGTGTGTCCATGAACGGCTTGATTTCCTTGCCAAAAATGGTAGGGCCTCGGAAATAACTCTTGTAACAAAGTGACAGATGTGTGGGGTCCTCCATCTTTTCAGGATCTGGGTCTGCGTGCTCTAACTAGTCCTAGCAAGGGTTTTTTTTTTTTTTTTTTAAATTCCCAAATCAGTCATGAACATTGAGAGCCGTTAATGGTACCCCACCACCTCATGGCCTTGCCTCCTAAAATTTCTCTCTAATCAGACCGATCAGAGGTTCTGTTTCAGTTTTTGGGAGATTCTGATTGATTGATTGATGGACTGGGAGGTGCTGGCATCGATTGAATGCCATGACAATTATTTCTCTGTACTTTTTGCTACTCGTCATATTTCTGAATAAGCCCCTTGTTTGTTTGTTTTTTTTTTTAATGTTTATCCGCTCCAATCCTTGCAACTCAACGTGACGTGTTGAATTTCTGCTGTTCGATTCAAAGACACAGGGTTGCAAACTAACATGGGTAGCTTTCTAATGTCAGAAATGAAAACTCAAAAACAAAGGACCTGAAATATGTTCATGGATTGGGATGGAACCCTGCTTTTTAGTTAGCACTTGAAGACCCCCCCCCCAAAAAAAAAAAAAAAAAAAAAGGAAGTTAGCACTTGTTGTAATTGTTTGTAATAAGAGACTTCTGCAACACAAACTCCCAATCAGTTAAAGTTGTTCTTGTTGTCATGAAGTGATTCTCTTGAGTGCTTAATTGCCAAGGCGAAGGTTCCTTTGGATATGCTTGAAAAAGTCTCTTCACTCACATGCAAGAAAGGATAAATGTGATAAACAAGCAAGAATAAACAACCAAAATATGGTGGAACCAGGAAGAAAGTAATAATACTTTTATCATATATTTTAAAGTAATTTGTAATGTATAAATAACACCAACTTTTTACTTGCCATACGATCACCTATATAACATTTCATTTTAACTGCATCTCTCTCTCTCTCTCTCTCTCTCTCTCTCTCTCTCTCTACGTCAACATGTTACAAATAGGCTCAATGGTGTACAAGTCATAAGTTGTGATCATAGATAAACTATCATTAAAACGTTTCATAAACGATGTTCAACAATTTTCAAATCTGGAAATCTGCTACTATGTGTGGTTAAAGGACACAAAGTTGCAAGCTTTTCGTTCCGTTCCAATTGCACTTCTTCTAAATACATCAACCTTGAATTTATAATCTACCATAATTATCAATTATTATATATAAAAAGGATATTAATTGTAATTAAGAATTAAAAAAAATATTTACTTGGTGTCTATTTTATGTTGGTCCGTAATAGAATTCGGACAACAGGAAATTTAGGCTGAATCCATAGGGCTTCCGGATCCAGAGTAAATGTAAGAAAGAACATTCGCACACAGAAAATCAAATAACAATGAACCAAGTCAAGATCTCTGACCGTCCATTTACGCATGCACGTCCTGATTGAAATACTCGCAATAATAAAAATAAAAATCACGTGTACGCCACGCCGTCTGCCGCTCGTCTTTTTTTTTTTTTTTTTTAATTACCGGTAAACAAAGCATCTAATTGAGTTGCATACGCTATTACAGAGACACGCAAGCAAAGTTTAAGAAAAGAAAAAAAAAATAAAAAAAGGGTGGGGGCTAAAAATCACTATTTATTTTGGATTTCCCTCTCAAGATCTCTGAATCAAAAGGCAGAAAGGCCAATCATGAAAACCTTCCTTCGCTTCTGTTAACATTCCAATATCTTTGACTGTTGTTTCTTTCTTTCTTTTTTCTCTTTTGAGGTTCTTCTTGCATATCTTTAGACTGAATCTATGTGACGGTGCAACTTTCCTTTTTGTTGTTTTTTTTTTTTTTTAAATAAATTTATTTCCCTTTATTTCCTTGAGGAATTGGACGTACAAAAGAGAGAAACTTAAAGAGAGATGGTCCTGTCAGATCTCCTCCCCCATCCTTCAACTTTGAAAGCCCTCTTCAAATCTTTGAGTTTGTGTGAACAATTCCCTTGACATTTTTTTTTTCAATAATAAATTTTTGAAAGTTTGGGCCACCCCAAGTGAGATATCATCCCTTATGCGTTATTGGGATGCTCTCTACGGAATTCGATAACAGTCTTCAATGGCCCCATTGATTTTCCAAATCTTAAAGCCAGCGAGAAACAATCAACTTTGCACAAAATTGTCAATAAAGGATGATCTTCGTATTAACTCCTATGAACCTGCAAATCTCCCACCACACTCTTCCCAAATCCTGAAAATCTTTGAATTCCTGGGGAATCTTGTACAATCTTGAAAAAATTCTTGGACGCAGAATGCCACGTATGCTTGTCATATATGTAGAGTGGGCAACAATCTTTCGTTTGACTGCAAATTCCTGAAGAAACAGAAACAAGGGAATTACCTTAAAAAATTCTTGAGTAGGACTGCAAGTTTGGCCTAAACTGCTATAGCGTAAATTCATAGATGGAGGCAGCCAGGGGCAGAGTGGGGCGCTGCAAGATCAGAAAGAGAGGAAATTCATCGTCTTCTTCATCGTCATTAGTCCAAAAATACCGCTTCAAGAGGGCCATTCTGGTTGGAAAGAGAGGTCGGTCTAGAACTCCTGTCCCAGCTTGGATGACTAGCACTAAATCTCCAAGTTTAGCAATGCCAAACGCAGAATCATTAAAGTGTCCACTCTCTCTAAGTGGAGGCAAAGCCAAGGAAGTTTCTCTTTCCGCCAGAAAGTTGGCCGCCACTTTGTGGGGGATCAATAAGATCCCATCTCCTACAAGTAAAAAAGATTTGGAACCTGGGGAAGGTAAGCAACACTTGAGAAGCAGAGAGAATTTTGCAGGTTTGCCGCATTTGTCAGATCCTTCTTATACACCTGTTTCAGAGGTGAAGCATATCTACACTTTTTTTTGTATATTTTTTTCTGGGGTTTGTCTTGTAATTTTATGGATCCAGTCAAAGTTCCTGTTTTTAATTACTTTTGGTAAATGATTATGCAGAAGATGGATCAGTATAGAGCAAATGGTCATGGGAGAAGAACATCAGTTGTTGCAAAGAAACGTTACCTTGCTGATTACAATCTAGAAGGCTTGGACTCGGTTAACAATGCCAATGTGATGGAGGTATGTGACAAATATTTACACTCGACTAAGAAAGAAAAGAAATAATTTTTGAGTGTTTTCATTTTCAACAATTGCATTTCAAGAACTGTTCCAGTTGGTTCCTGAATAATCCACTGTTTTAAACAGTCAACCATAAAAAATCAGTCGACTAATCGAAATTGGAATTGAGATGGCAATAACTGATGTATTCCACATAGCGCAGATCGACGCTCATACCAAAGGGAGAACTAGAGTGTACTACTCGGGCCCGTTTGAAGGATGTTAATTATGGTTTGACTACGTCCAAAGAGCTTTTGAAAGTTCTGAATCGAATCTGGGGTCTTGACGAGCAGCATTCATCAGGGATGTCGCTTATATCTGCCCTCTGTGTTGAGCTGGATCGAGCACGCGTCCAGGTCAATCAATTGATCAAAGAACAGCGGTCGAACCAAAATGAGATTGAGTCCCTTATTAGGCATTTTGAGGAAGAGAAAGTGGCTTGGAAAAGTAAAGAGCAGGACAGGATTCGCCGTGCAATAATGTGCACGGCAGAAGAGCTTGAAGTAGAGAAGAAACTAAGAAGGCAGACAGAAAGATTGAATAAGAAGCTTGGGAAAGAATTAGCAGAAACAAAGGAATCCCTGTCAAAGGCAAATAAAGAGCTTGAGAGTGAGAAGGGGGCTAAGGAGATATTGGAGCAAGTGTGCGATGAGTTAGCCAAAGGTATTGGGGAAGATAGAGCTGAGGTTGAAGAATTGAAGAGGGAATCCGCAAAGGTTAGGGAGGAGGTGGAAAAGGAGAGGGAAATGCTTCAGCTAGCTGATGTGTGGCGGGAAGAAAGAGTGCAGATGAAGCTTTCTGAAGCTAAGTATCATTTTGAAGAGAAAAATGCTGCTGTGGAGAGGCTAAGAAATGAGCTTGAGACCTACTTAAGGAAGCAAATAGGCAGAGAAAATGACTCTCCAAACCATGAAAGAATCAAAGAGCTTGAGGCTTATCTAAGGGAAATCAAATTCGGATCATGTCAAAATCCTCTCAGAGAAGAAAATGATACTGCAATAGCAAATGTACAGGATGGGGATGATTCAGTTGAGAGCGATCTTCATTCCATTGAACTGAGCATGGACAACAACAGCAAGAGCTACAAGTGGAGTTATGCCTGTGAAAGTAATGCACTGGATGACCCAAAATGGGTATCAGCAGATAATGGCTTCAAGGGGAGGAAATCTATCTCCGAAAATATTCAATGGGGAAGCATTTCTTTGCATAGAAGAAATTCTGGTGGTATTGACCGTGCTGACTGCAACTTGATCACTAAAATCCATAGAAACACAGACGCAGTTGATCGGGAACGATTACCTGAATATGGGTTACACTCTCAAATACATGATCATGATGATGAAATTAGGACCAGAACTCTCAGGAGTCCTAGAGACCACATGTTCCTTGATTCCCAAAAAGCATCTATCCAAAACATAGCCAGTCCAACAATGCAATGGGGGTAATCCTTGCCTGTGCAGGAGTCCAGCAACTTGGTTATAGAAAGTTAGAAAGTTCTCCAGCGTTGCAAGGAGATGATTTGAAGCCCAGAGCAGTGGGAGCAAGAGGTGAGAGGCGGACGTAAAAAAGTTCCAGATATTAAGCATTTCACCAGTTCTCTCTTCCATTTCCTTAAATTTCATTAAATCCTCTGACTCGCAACGTATTTTCAGTGTAAATAGAATCATATACAAATGGAATCTGAGACAACTCGTGGACTGTCAATTACTACTGCAATTTTCCAACATGGCTTCAAACTTGTTCTGTGGAATTCTTGTTTCACATGTCAGACCATTCCATAATAGTTCAAAACAATTTCAAGAAGCTTAATTACCTTCCATTAGAAGGGGCAGCAACTTGTTTAGCGGATTTATGCAAGTGATCTGACTAATCCTGTACGTATATGCAATTTACTTTGCCTAAATGTACCGTATAAAAGTTTCATTTTACTTCATTCAATGAACTTGCAACGGTCGAAGGGAGAAAATAGTTCCATCTCAATAATTGTATGGAATGATCAAGTCTTCCAGGTAGTTTGACGAAAGCGTCCACCTCCAGTAAACATGTCTGGCAATTTTTGTCTGATTGTGGCCATTCCTTTGTATGGTTTCGCCTTCCCCCAATTCTACTGGCCACTTTAAGGCTAGCCTAAATAAAGTAGAGCATATCTGCATGTGAATGCACATGCAAACACCAACCACTTGTATACATAATATACATCCTAAGAACTTTATTTTAATGCCACAACACTTCAAAGTGCTATTGTGCTCCAACAGATCATAACCAGACAATCCAATCTAATCTTCTCGAAAACTCACTTATCCTCGTAAATTATTGAACAATGGTAGTGGTAAATGTATTGGCACTGATTTGGCCGAGTCTAAGTGGCTGATGGGATATATTTTGATTTTGGGTCTGTTTCTGTAGAACGGCTTTGTTCTGCTAGAACCATGGTTCCTTTGTTTTTAGGTATCCTTGGTCCAAGTGCGAAATATTAATACTTGCTGTTCAAAACACAAAAATAAAAGCAGTAATTGAACACTCACATTATTGTTCTACAGAATTCATCTTATCAATTTGTTACTTTGCCACAATCGTTTTTCGTATTTACCTCAATTTTAAAAATAAGAAAGGATGCTTTATCATAAAATCCTTTAATCACCCAATAGATATAGTGGAAAGACTGCATTCGTAAAGAGTAGAATTCAAAACATAGAAGACATCAATTTCCGCGACATTTTACTGACTACTATGAAGAAAAACATCCATCAGCAATCCTCGGCTGCCAGTAGAATCCATTGTATCTCAAGCACTCCTTTTGCTAACAATTCCTTCATGAGGCATAGCGCACAGAAGAATCAAGTTGAGGAGGGGAACGGGGAGAGCTCCTCTTGCACGGGCGCTTAAGAGTGGCGCAAAGGAATCCCTCACAGAGAAAAATAAGAACTTGAAGCCGGAGGAGCAACCGAAACAACGTGTGTTTGATTTACTCTCCTTTCATCGCTGGCCGCTGATACCAGTACTGTCTTGGTTATTGTTCTGATTGTTCTGGTTTTGTTGCTCTCCTTGTTGGGAGGTTCACAGCAAGTCAAAAAGGATTGCGTATATGCCTCTCTACCACAAAGCCTCCTGGCGTCTGAAAGTGAGATAAGTTTTCCTTTCCACATGTATATCAGCAGTATAAATCAGTTATCTGTTTCTCAAAAAGCAAAAAAAAAAAAAAAAAAAAAAGGAAAAAGCATGTTCTTACATGCCGTTCATTAGTTATTCTAATTGGGAGAACAGTTAGACTAACAGAAAGTGCAGCAAGCAAAAGAAAGCCATGTTTTTGTCACCTTAATTTCCTTTCAATTTATTTTATTGAGTGCATATTTCTCATGAACAAGACAATTATAATATTGGCTATGGCTTTTGGCTATTTAGAACCATGTCTTGATCACACATCTAACTACAACAATTGTTCAAAAGAAAAAAATGAAAAATGAAAAACTTATAACTCAGTGCCAATACCTTGAAACACTGATCAGCCAATCTGGCTCACCCAAAAAAAAAAAAAAAAACCATACCAACTTCACAATTGACGTGGAAAACCAAAAAAAAGACGTAACTTAGAACCACGCACGTAAGAAATTAAAGATCAAACAGTAAAGTTAAACCACATTTTAATAGCAAAATCCCTACACTTACCTTTAAAGAACACAAATTTAAGATATTTAAGAATTATATCAACGCTACACTTTATATAAGAAAGAAATTGAAAGTAATAATTCGATTGAAATGTTATAAGAAGAAATTTCTCTTAATAAGTTATTTAATTTTCAAAAGAACTGAGGGAAAATAATTCTTACTTTCTATTTTACTCAAAATTGTTTATTTTTTCAGAACTTACAAGGGTGCTTATTTATACATTAAGATAGCAAACGTAAAGAGTCACAAATTTCTATTTAAAATAAATCTTTATTTTGGAGAAATTTTTAAATATAGATAAATTTTAACATAATAATAAAGGAGTTAATACTATTACTTAGTCTAACTAATTAAATATTTTAATTATATTAATTAAGTTTAGACTTAAATCTTGGTTGGCTTGAATGTCCTCAATCAACTCATTTAGTGTTTCTTTATATTTTTAGCTTTAGTTTGTGTTTTTGGACATTCTGGAACGTGCAATAGACCTCTTACATTTATCGAAAATCTGAATCAAGTAGAAAATTAGGGTTCAATGGTCCTTAATAAGCTATCACATTTTCTTTACCTTATTTATATTGGATGATGTAGGGAAAGGTCTTAATGAATTCAATCTACTTAACATGTCTTTTGTTTAACTTTTCTTACCCCTTCAAATGCTCCAAAGATTCATGATTAGGATGACAAATTCTTTGGGTCAAAAGTAATGTTGTTGTATCTTTAAAGTATGTACCAATGCATACATCTTTTTATCATAAGATAATTAAATACATCTTTTTATCGTAAGATAATTAAAACTTGTTTCACTTAACTTTTCATTAAAATAAGCAATCACATGCCTTTTCTACATCAATTGGTATCAAGGCAAATGAATTTAATAAACTAAATTTATAAAAATCATGATAGAAGTAATACAACTTAGAGGACAAACTTGGGTAATAAAATAGGAAAATAGATGTTAGAATTGGAATTGAGTAAGAAAAACTTTATTATTATTGTGAATAATATGACCAAACTGTTAACTTTATCAATAATTTAAATTTGATATTCTCTTTCTTTTCTTCTTCCTTCTTTTTTTTAACACAAAACAACAATAAAATACTTATATACAACAATTGAAATTGAAAATAGTACATTTGAGCTTAAATAAATAAGCAAAGAGAGAAGGATTACAAACAAATAAATTTGTACATTTAAATGGTAATGCACGTAATAGACAAACTAAACAAAAATAAATAAATCACAAGGTAAAAAATTGAAGAATAAGTGGAATCAACCTGATTTAGAACTAGAATCTAATACTAACCGATGTGAAAAACCCCAAAAAAATGTAACTTAAGAACTCAATGCACACAAGGAATTAAAGAACAATCAGAAAAGTTAAACTACACAAACTTTAAACCCACCATTCGAAAGAACATGAACTTAAGGTATTTAATAAGGATATAGACACCAAACTTTAAAAATAAGTCAATTGGAATGTTATAAGAAAAAGTACTTCTTGATAAGTTCTTTAATTTGTAAAAATATTGAGGGAGAAAAACTTACAAAAAAAAGTAATTCTTAATAAGTTCTTTAATTTTCAAAAGAATTAAAAGAGAAAAATCCTTCCTTTCTATTTTATTCAAAGTTGTTTGATTTTCTAAAATTTATAAAGGATACTATTTATAAGTTAAGATAATATACAAAATTTTATTTTGGAGAAATTCTTAATTATAGACAAATTTCAACACAAATAATAAAGCAAATACTATTACTTAGTTTAACTCATTAAATATTTCAATATATTAATTAGTTCTGTATTTTTATTAAATTTAAATTCATACTATTAACCTAAATGTACTCAATTAATTTATTTAATACTTTTTAAATTTTTTTAACTCTAATTTATATTTTTGGTCTTGTGAAATATACAATACAGCTCTTGGATCCATTGAATCCTTTCATCTGTCTTTTTTACGGTTCTCGTCGACAATGTTACTCAAAGTCATATGTGGCTTCTAATATCAAGCCAACGGCTCCAACCAACCCAAATGCCAAATCAACATTAGGGAGGTAAAAACTAAAATCCGAATGCCACTGTTCACCTCACCCAATCTCTTTCATTCTGTCTCAAAGCTTAGCATTTCATATAAATTAGCTAATCTTATTTTTATTATAATTTCCAAATCAGCAGAAAGAAAAAAGAAAACGAAAAAGAAAATCGATAATTGAGAATTTCAAACTCCTTCAAGCGTCTATAAGACTTTTTCTAAGCTCTCCTTTTATGGTATAGTAAAGTAATAAATTTGACTAAGCATATTTTTAGCCCAGTTGCCAAATCAACAAGGCCGAGTTGTCTTAGTTTTGTTTTAAAAATTTGTATGTTCCCCGCCATTGCCGCTTCCCTTCGAGAGCTCGGCATTGTCCAAAACCCCAAAATTAGATCCTTTCCAAATCCCAAAAAATAAAAAATAAAATAAAAAAATAAATAGCGTGGAATATACAGTAAATCCTATTTCTATTTCTTTAAGACCCAAAAGAGAAAATTTTCCAACTTTAGCGTAGTCGCTGTAACTTGGAATAACCACAACTACAGAACTGAACAAGACGACTTAACTAACTGTATCGATTGGTTTACCGCATCATGTATTTGGGGTTTTCTCGTCCACATCGATCTGTAAGTTTATTGTCTTTATTTCTTCCCTTTAGTTTTAAATTCATTTTTCTGTTTTGGGGGGGGGGGTGGTTTTGATTCTGTGTTGGCGGTGGAATATTGCTCTTCTATGTGTTAATGGAACTGGGTCCTGCTTGGTCCCTGGGAAAATGGTGGAAAAGGGAAAGAAAATCCACTGAGTTTTTAGTTTTTTTAAGCAGATATGAACGAGTTTTGGTTGATCTGGGTAATTTCATCTCCCATTTACTACTTTCACGCTTGAACTTGAATTATGTATTGGGTTCGAAGGGATATGACCATTGATATCAGTTTCAGTAAGTTATTAAAATTTATAGCTTGAATTTGAACAAGCTCAAGATAAAGTTGCAATTTTCAAGTTTTGTTTCTTGCTGTGAAAGGTTTGGTTTAAAGAATGTTTGCTGTGCTTTTATTTTTCATTTTTGAGCAGGTATTGTGAGAGCACCTTGTAATGATGTCTAGGCCTATGTTACTCGCCTTTTTGTTACTGGCACTCATAATCACCTCTCAGTTTGAGTGGAGACAACAACTTGTAAATGACATTGATTCAACTCCTAGTGTTTCCCAGAAGCAGCAACAAATAATCATGAGAGAAGAAGCTATAAAAGAGAAGGTAAGGTGGTCTTTTTATGTATGTTCTCTTAATTTCTTTGGAAAATTGAATTTAATAGTATCATTCTGCATTATTGATTTCACCCCAAACTTAATTCAAAATGGAATGGAATGACAAGAAAAGATTTGTGCAGTCATCTTCAATTGAATTTGGGACAAAGGCTTCGTTGTTTTTTTCTAGTTGTATTCTGCATTATTGATGAAGAAGTGATAAAATTAGCTGAACTTTGAATGAGGTACAATTTTCCCAAGTTACAGATTGCTTGCTTTGGCTTTCTTGCTTTCCACCTTTTCCTCTAATTGATATTCCAAATTCCATGTCTCCTTGTATATACCCATAAAACAGGTCTAAACCTGCATTATATCAGGGGGTGTTGAAGATGTGGGGGTGTATATCTTCATCCCAAGTCTCAGTGGTTTCTCCTAATAGCCTTTCATTTTTATGCTATTTATTTTTAAGTGTATGGGTTTTTTTTATTGTATAGTATCTTGAGTTTTAATGCTTCTCAAGGCTAACCTACAATATCACCTCTATTATGGGATGCTGAAGAGTTGAGGATGTATATCTTCATCCCAAGCCCCAGTGGTTTCTCCTAATTGCATTTAATTTTTATGCTATTTCATTTTAGGTGTTCCATGTTTTTATTGTAAAGTATCATGACTTTTAAAGTTTCTCAAGGCTATGTGAACTTATGGAGCATTGTTTGAATCTTCTCCAACAAACACATCTCCTCAAGGTAGACAAGCTAAGAAGGCCTTTTCTAGCTCCAGGAACAGATGAGAATAACTGAACCTTTGTGAATGCTGAGTGGTTGTTTATGGCCATTAGCTAGTGATCTATGCTTTTTTCCCTCACAACAATGAAGCTTATCCCCATCATCTCGTGGGCTGACCTTAACCCAAGTTATTTTGAGGTCACATCTAGTATTTAGAGTTTACCTTGATTTGTTATTGCTTTTGCAGCCCTCACCAGGACAGTGCTTTATCCCTAGATGTCCATATGAATTTTTCCTTTTTTGTGTTTTTTGCCCTTGTGCATGATATATGTACTCTCTGGTGCAAATGGCCGCAAGAAACTTGATTTTGAGCATTGCAGCCTTTGTTGGTGGTGATTTATGAAATCTGATTTGTTCTTTGGTCTAAAATCCATGTTGAGAGTGTTCTTGAATGTTATTAATCCTGTCTAGCAATCCTTCCTCGCTTTCTCAAGAACATGGAGTATCATTCAATTTTTATCAGATTACAGAAAACAATTAAGGATCTTGCTGCAAACAATATGATTGTTTGCTTTTCAGAAAATGGAGTATGAGATTTTATAGTTAACCTTTTTTAGTTCATGTAGTGATTGAAAAGGACATGGCAGTTTTTGGTGTCTTGGTGAAATTATACAGACCCTTCCTGCCCTTCATGAATAACCAATATATGGAGCCCTGTTTAGTATTGGAACTAGGTAGTCATAATCTAACACAGCTTTAGCAAAGGACTCAAAGCTGATTAATTGATCATGTGGGAATTCTGCATGAAGTACTTTTTGTGGTTTTAACATGAAGAGTGAATCTGAACTGGAATTGGATATCTATTTTGGACATGGCTCACACTTTGTTGACATCAGTCATTAGCAATTTCTTCCCTTTTGCACAATTTATGCTGGGAAACTTTTGTTTTCTGGTTTTGGCAACCATTATAACACTTGGATAATAGATTTGCTTTTAGTTTCCCTAATAGGGATTCATTATGTCTGCTGTCACATCATGTTTTACATAGGAAGGCTTTTCTTTCTTTTTTCTTTTTATGGTTGAGGACCAAGAAAACTGAAACCCTCTACCAAAATGTAAAAAATGGAAATGAATTTAGGTAAAATCAGGACCTAATTAGTTTTCTTTCTTTCCCTACTTGTGATTCATTAACACTGTTAGCTGAGTTTTGTTTTTGTTTTCATATTCAAATCTGGATGTCTGTCTTTATGCACATTCAGCTGTTTGTAAATGTTCCATGTATTCATCCGCTTCTGTATTGCTTGGAAATTGTGTATAGTGTTTTAAGCATCTAACTTTCTCTGAAAGCTCTTTTTCCCTCCTAAGAGGAATGATTGAAATTGGCATGTCATCAAACAATGTTCTTTTTCATGCTAATAATCAGAACGAGAATGGTACATGACTTTTATATTGTGTTTTGTTGGTTGATAATTTAATTTTTTAATATAAATGATTGTGTCTAGTCAATAAAGTTGTGCTGATCCCAAAATAGAAAGACCACTGAGAGCAAGACCACAAGAAATGGCTGCAAATAAGCCAATTGTATGATATAGTTCTTCGATGAAAGTTTCTGTGTGTGCATATGTCAGCAAAAAGATTGTGCTTTCAATTTACCTGGTTTAGCTTTGTTTGGTGGGTTGCATGGATCCTTATGGGATGGATGGATGGTGATGCAAACTTTGGTTGTCGAATGAAACTATAGTCCATAGTAATTTTGGTTCATGCTTGTAGGTAGTTTTCAAATGAACCCTCCTGTAGCAGGAACAAACCAAGGAAATAAAACCATTAAAAGGTTGAATTATTTGACAAAATAACCATGAAGGAAGTAGGCAACCTATTCTTTGTTGTCTGGATATGAAAGAATTTACTGGGATGATCAATGTTATGAGAGTTGTTGGCTGAATCATATCATGAATATTAAATGAGCAGTTATGACTGGTGGCAGATTATTTTGTCGCAAGAGAAGAACATTCATGAACTCAATGAACTGGTGAGGAGCCTTCGACAGCAACTGTTGCTGTGCAGGTGCAATAACGAGACAAAAAATGGAACTGTAAGCTCCTTGACTGAACATGTTATTGAGCTTGAACAACAGCACACCCTGGGAGACTAGAATTTGACTTACTTTCCATAAAGTGTTTACCTATGACAGGTCTCTGTAAACCCTTGGCTTTTTGCCACACTGCAAATGCCTTCTGATACAAGTGTGCATCTTATTCTTTGGGCCATTGTAAAAGGTCCATCATTACCTGTTTATATTTAATGAAAAACAAATAGTGTTTTCATGGTTAATTGTTTGCTCCGGTACTCTTAAAAGAGGGTAGAATTGCAGGAAGCATCAACTATTGGTACTCGGTATTTTTGGTTCCATGGCATTGTATGGGACAGGACCGACGAGGTTTCCATTTATTGCTTCATGGTGTATGCATACAACTGGAAATGAGTTGTACGAATGAATTGCCCAAAAGTTTTATGACAACATGCCCCTTGGTGTATGGAATGTCTCTTTAGTTGACTGATGCCCCACTTGCTCAAGTCTTGTGATGTTTCTTAACAATTTTTTATTCCGATTCTGGTGTGTTTCTGTTGCCTCTTTTCTTCGTCGAGAGTTCCAAACGTAGCATTAGAGCATGTGTAGTGGTTTTGTGTTGCGTAAACATTCACCAGCATTTGAGTAACACTCATACAGGCATGTGGCCCTGGTTTTCAAGGCAGTTGAATTAAGATGGTTGGCTACATGCAGCACTTTGAGCTATTCTGCATTTCAGGTCAATGTTTCACATACTCAGATGTGCATGGGTTAGTTTCATACCTTGGTGCACCGCGAAATTAGATTATTAAAACGGGGTAAAGGTTGAACTTTACTTATTTATTTTTATTTGGTACATAAAGTTGAACTTACTTTTATACACTATGGTTTTATCTAAATTCACTTAGAATCCTGTTTATCTATGTGGGTTAGACGGGTCAACGGCGTTAAATTTTGCTTGGACAATATATAATATTATTGATATATGAAGAATAAAAAGACCCAAAAAAAAAAAAAAAAAGGTGGGGGGTGGGGTTAGTGCAGCAGGAGGCCAATTTTTGACTATCGGAAGCCTCGCCGATTGATAGAGAGAATCATAAAAATAGATTTAAAGGAAACGAGATTATGGTTAAAAAGACATTGTTTAGTAGTTTTTAACCACTAAATATTTTTACAAAATTTAAAACACCTCTCTCTCTCTCATTTGAAAGGCGAGCTTTGGCATGTTTAAATTTCTTCTTCTTCTTCTTCTTCTTCTTCTTCTGCTTTTCCTGAAAAATTCTTTAAAAAGAAAAGCTTAATATTTTGATCTTATTTTTGAAATCAAAACAATACCTGGCGCTTCCAAGACACGCATGTATTTTGTCATGCATACCATTTCTTGAAGTCAGCAGCAGTCTCTTCTTAATCTTGTGGTTGGGGCAGCATTTATAAACAATACGACTCCATGCTTGGAGATGTGTCCCTCTAAGCTTTAATAAGGTAGTTGAAAATCTGCATCCAAAGCATACGTAGTCAGAATTCTTCAATTCACTGAACACAATGGTCATGTACCCCAAAAAAAAAAAAAAAAGTTTGCATAATGGACAAATCGTCGGAAAACCTAATTTCATCTTCTTGATTAACTTACTTCTGCTGACTTCTTGCTTCAATTTATTTGATAAAACTATAATATTGGTACTAACAACTACGCATTTTACTCTGGAAAAGAAATTATGGCAGGTGAAAATCAGAAATTGGCTTCTAATTGACCTATACATATCGTTTTTCACCTGTAACTTGATATACAATTGAACCCATAAATCTGTTTTCAAAGCATCTTCAAAGACATGGCTTTTTAGGCACTTCAGTAATTTGGCAACTTTCAAGTAATTAGTTTGATCGCGGTTCAAGCTGAACCTGCATTTACATCAAATTAACCAGACACCCGTAAATCATCAATTCTTTCTCTTTGTATTTGATTACTATCTACTTTAATAGTTTAATAATCTGTTTTCTTAAAAATATTTCTCACAATTTGCTATTACACCTCTACTCAACCCCAAAAAAAAAAAAAGAAAGAAGGGTAGAGCTTGCTTACGTCTTTATCTCGATCTTTGTCTTGGTAGAATTTGCCAAAAGTTTTACTTGCAATAGAGAAAAAACACTCTTTGACGGCCATGCTTAAATTCAAATGTTACGCGTACGCATGTTGATAAAATTTATTTATGAAAATTGGTTTACGGTTGTAGAAGCGTGTGTTCAAGATAGCAACTTTGAAGGGAAAAAAAAAAAAAAGATTCATAAGCCATATGCGTTGAAAAACAAGCTCTTGAAGAAAAGATTTTTCAAAAGAAGGTGGGAATCAATATTTAATTATGCGACCTTATGCATAGTGTTAATTAATTGCTTTGTAGAAAAATTAAGCCGTGTCTATCTAAACACATCGTCGCTATATGATGTGTATTCGGTAACCGCCTAATTTTCATATTCTGTATCTTTCTAAGTCGACAGCTCTAATTAATTTTGCATTAATTAATTTGACATTAAAAAGGAGCAAGAGAAATCCATGTTCTTGCTGAAAGCTGGTCAGATTTTCCCGAGGATTTTCGGCCACAGCCCATCGCAAGAGACACCACCCTGTTGAATTTCTAAAGCCGAGTTCTGCGAAAAAAGAAAAGAAAGTCAACATTCAATCCTTGCAATCAATGAGGATTAATTTTATTTTATTTTTTATTTTTTATTATTTTTTTCCCCTCCTATTCGGATGACCACGCCTAAACTCATCTGGTCAAAAGGCAAAATTGCATGTTGGGTATAGCATTTTAAGTCATAAATGTTATAATTTGAGTGTATTGAAATGATAATTTGAGAAGATTTTAAAAAAAAAAAAAAAAAAGCGTTTCGTTGCACAAGATTCCCATTCGCCGGGATAATTAGAGAATTTTATTGAAAATAATTATCCATTACAAAACCCCAGTGATTAGAAGGGGGCAAAAAAAGAAGAACAAAAACAAATTGTGAACACCAAGCATAAACATAAATTAGTGAAAGGCAGGCACGATAGTTGAGAGTGAGCAATCGCTAGGTATTGACACTAGAGATCCGTTATGGTGCACTGCAAAAAAATTCAACGTGGAATAGAAGAAAATTGACAATGTAAAATTATGATTGTTTATTCTATATTTATGAATTATAATTATATATCAAAAGATTAACCCGAAGATTATAATAGTAAATTTCATTAATTTATTTATTTCTGGCATCAAACCAACTTGCATTTGCATTCACGTAGCATTTTCGTTCGGGCTAGAAGTTAGTTAACCTAACTTAAGTTGGTGGCCAATTGGAAAATGGTACAAAACATAATGCACGCCAGATTGGCAACCCCCGTGGGCTGTTGGTGGGAAGGGCAAAGAGACAAACCCGAATTCTTCCTATAATGGGAAAGAAACAAAAGATCACCTCGACTTATGGTTGAGGGCTACTCCCCGACCCCCATCCCCAAACACAAAGCATCAATTTTGCCATGCTATTATTGCTCCGCAAATATTTTCTTCCACGAAAACTACTTGCAATGTCACCTCTTATGTTTTATCTCCCCAACTTCTCCATCTCCTCTTGCTTTCCAATCCTATCCATCATTAATTAAGAATCAAAGAAGGCCCCATCTCTCTCTCTCTCTCTCTCTCTCTCTCTCTCTCTCTCATATTGTGTCGTTTTATAATGGCCTAAGAGGCAAGACTAAATAAGAACACCACAATTGTTCTTGGTTCTTTGTTTTGTTGGAATAAACAAGGTGCCTCTGATTGTCTGTGATTCAAAACAGGCTAAATTAATACAAGGTAAACTCTTTTTCTATTTTCTTGTTTTCCCTAATTAAATTTCGGATATTTTACTATTCTAGTGATATAAGAATTTTACATGTAATACGATGACAGAAAAGCTTCAAGCCAAGAGTGGAAAGTTGGACCCCAAAATGAGCCTGTCGCCGTGTATTAGTACTGATAACCTAAAAATTAGGTCGCCAGACACGTTGGTTTTTTCTGTGGAGATGTCGCCGGCGGAGAGCTCCTGCGGGTCGTCGGAGCCGCCAGAGGAGACTGTGACCTATTCGAGCAGGCCGGATGAAGAGGCAACGGCCATGCTGCTCGTGGGTTGTCCGCGGTGCCTCATGTACGTTCTGCTTTCGGAGGTGAATCCCAAATGCCCCAAGTGCAAGAGCACTGTGTTGCTTGATTTTCTTAACGAAGATGACACCAAGAAGACGACATTTCGGCAGTTAGCAAACTAGCCGACCGAGGGAAAGCTTGATGGGCAGTGGGTTGCCTCTTTTTATGTACACTAAAACTTTTTTCCCTTAATTTTTTTTGTCCTTCTTCTCAACCTTTTCGTCTTTGTCTTCCCCCGACACCACACCCCCCCTCTTTTTCTTAATATTTTCGTTCTGTGTGAGGTTAAGTTTTGTCATACTTTTTGTTTTTACTCTTCTTATGAACTAGGGCACGATATAAAGTTTACAATTTTTCTTCACGTCATGGATGGATTGACCATGTTTTTTTTTTATTATTATTGGTTCGGTTAAATTGGCGAGAAGAGAGTTAATTATAAGTAAGGTTTGAAAATCGTACTTATTCAAAAGATTTTTTTTTTGAAAATAATAAGAAAGAGAGAATTAATAGTGTGATTATGAGAATGTAGATTGGTCTAAATTATACATAAAAATTACATATGGATCAATTTATATTTTTCCTTTTTGTATTTTTTTTGTTCAATTAGAAGGTTATCATGCTCATGGCCATCGTGACCTTGCCTGCTGAACACATTTTTTCTATTTATACAACTTGAAAATTAAAAAAAAAAAAAAAGAGAGAAGAAGAAATCAAGGGACGATTTGCCAAACATGTTTCTTTTTTTTTTTTTTTTTTTTTTTATTCTTCTCTTTTCTTACACGAGCATTGCAGATCACACTTTGAATTGCATTAAAATACAAGCCAACATGCAATGGGAAGATGAAAAGGAATTGGGCCTCCAATAGACAAAATATGTAAAACGAAAAATCCGAAATACAGCGGAATTAGGCTGCGAATTAAATCTACAGCCAGGGGCCAATTAATTGATCCTGCCACTTGCTGGGTTTTAAGTGGCTCTATGCAGTGTACCAAAACAAAGTTTGAATGAACGCGTGTGATGAGCAGCTGCAAAGGCTTCCAAAAGCGGGTGTTCCAACCTCTTCCAGGGTGAAATTCAATTAATTTCACATCAAATCTCCTGAAGGTGGCATGAGGATGATTGACCAAAATCATGCATATATATATATCTACTAGACCAATCCAATCGGAATTAATGAAAGAAAGATTTACAATGAGAGCCGTGTGCACAAGTTGTCTTCCACTTTCCTCAGTTCGGCTGTTTTCTTGCTAAATTTAGCAAATGTCTAGAGCCAGTAGTCATCTCATAGACATATCAAAAGGACAAAATTTATTTATTTATTTTGATATGTACAAAGTTATATGTTACTATGGATCAGTCGATAATCTTACTGGGGATGTCAAGTACAAATCCAAGTAATGTGTACTTCCACTTTTCCTTACTTACCAGATGATTTAGCAATTTTTCCACTCACCAGTTAGGACGACGCATATGCTTCACCTATATATTCAAAATATCAAAGGGCCAAAATGATTAGGAATAGCTTTTTTTTTTTTCTAGAGATTTGAACTGCAATGAATGTAAATATATGGAATTATTAATAAAATATGGGATTGGTATCCACTACGCCAACAAATTGGTGGCTCATTCCAAGTATCTTGTGGGATTCACTGGAAACTCATCAATGCATGCATCAGCCTATTTACATTAGAAGAGAAGATTTTATAATTTCCTATATATATCCTTTCATAATTTTGGTTGGTTGGGAGAAATTTGAACTTGGTAGAAGATATTAAAATTTAATTAATTAGGTGTTATTTTTTTATCCTCTTTAGTTTGTGGTTAGGGATTGAATAAGAATATATTGTTAAGTTAATTAATATGAGTGGTCCATGTCATTTAAAATATGACTCAAAATAAAAGATTTAATATAATGGTCGGTTAGGCATAACGGTAATTTAGGTCATCGGGTTTAAAATCTCTCCACTTTTCCTATTGAAGAGGAATATCTTCCTATTAAGAATAATCGTTACAGAAAAAGGAGTATCTTCCCATTTAAGATAATTATTACAGAAAGGGAGGATCTTTTTATTTAAGTTAACGGTTACAGGAAGAGGAATATCTTCCTATTAAGAATAATCGTTACAGGAAAAGGAGTATCTTCCCATTTAAGATAATTATTACAAAAAGGGAAGATCTTCCTATTTAAGGTAACGGTTATAGGAAATGAATATGTATATATATATATATATATATATATATATATATATATATATATATATATATGCTATTACAGACCTTTCCGGAATCTCAACCATCAGAGAGAGAAAACGTAAAGAAAAGAAAGGGAAGAGTGGGAGAAAAGAGAGAAGCGTTCATGAACAAAAAAGAAGAGGATTCTCATCTCCACTGCGAGACATCAGTATAATGGACAACAGTATGTTGATTTCAATTACAGTTTTTATTGCTAGTATTCGCATAAAGAAAGATCCTGTATTATAGAAATAAGAATTTCATAAAGAGAAATTCTAAAAAAGTCTAACAATTGGTATCAGAGCGGGTCTGCGAATACTGCAATTTGTTTTCCTTTGTTTGTTTGTATTGTATTTTGATTTATTTATTTTTGCGTATAATGTAAAACAAAACGATAACGCACGCAAAAATAATTTTTTGGTCTCTTTTTACTGCACGAAACGGTTGGCATTGAAAGGGAAAACGCTGGCCATGGAGAGTAAGTATCGGCAAAACGGCCGGCATCGAAAGGAAAAGGGAAAGCTGGCACGAGGACAGTACGCCGCCAGACCCAAATGGATCTGGGTATGGCGGATCGGCCTCGTGTTTCCGGGTTCACCGCCGACCCTAACGGATTGGGCACGGTAGAAAGGGGAAGAGCGTCCTTCCAGGTGGCGACGGGATTCAGGTCAGTCGGGTAGGTGCGGCGGAATGGTCTCCCAGAATCGCGATTCTGGGTGTTGCTGCGGACCCAGATCGCTTCGGAGATCCGACCCGAACGGGTTGGTTCGCCCCACGTTCGTCCGTCAGAGGCAACGTCGGGGAGAACCGACGCAGGGGTTGGTTGTCGACGGAGACCCCTTCGAATGATCGGATTGGGCGCGGGTCTGGACTGCGACGCTGGTCTGTATCCTGCGCTGGTGGTCGAACAGGGGCGATGCTCAGAGGTAGCACGCGGGCGACGCCTGCAGAACCGTGGTGCTGCCCGCGGGGGTCGCTCGATTGGAGGCGGTGGGTCGATCGGCCGAACGTAAAGAAAAGAAAGGGAAGAGTGGGAGAAAAGAGAGAAGCGTTCAGGAACAAAAAAGAAGAGGATTCTCATCTCCACTGCGAGACATCAGTATAATGGACAACAGTATGTTGATTTCAATTACAGTTTTTATTGCTAGTATTCGCATAAAGAAAGATCCTGTATTATAGAAATAAGAATTTCATAAAGAGAAATTCTAAAAAAGTCTAACAATTGGTATCAGAGCGGGTCTGCGAATACTGCAATTTGTTTTCCTTTGTTTGTTTGTATTGTATTTTGATTTATTTATTTTTGCGTATAATGTAAAACAAAACGATAACGCACGCAAAAATAATTTTTTGGTCTCTTTTTACTGCACGAAACGGTTGGCGTTGAAAGGGAAAACGCTGGCCATGGAGAGTAAGTATCGGCAAAACGGCCGGCATCGAAAGGAAAAGGGAAAGCTGGCACGAGGACAGTACGCCGCCAGACCCAAATGGATCTGGGTATGGCGGATCGGCCTCGTGTTTCCGGGTTCACCGCCGACCCTAACGGATTGGGCACGGTAGAAAGGGGAAGAGCGTCCTTCCAGGTGGCGACGGGATCCAGGTCAGTCGGGTAGGTGCGGCGGAATGGTCTCCCAGAATCGCGATTCTGGGTGTTGCTGCGGACCCAGATCGCTTCGGAGATCCGACCCGAACGGGTTGGTTCGCCCCACGTTCGTCCGTCAGAGGCAACGTCGGGGAGAACCGACGCAGGGGTTGGTTGTCGACGGAGACCCCTTCGAATGATCGGATTGGGCGCGGGTCTGGACTGCGACGCTGGTCTGTATCCTGCGCTGGTGGTCGAACAGGGGCGATGCTCAGAGGTAGCACGCGGGCGACGCCTGCAGAACCGTGGTGCTGCCCGCGGGGGTCGCTCGATTGGAGGCGGTGGGTCGATCGGCCGAAGGTGGCAGGACGATGGTGCCGCCACTGTGCGACCGGAGCGTGTCATGGGTTGCCTGGTACGCGGGTCCCACCTGCAGTATGGTGGTGCTCGGGTCCGAATGAATACCACGTGAAAAAGGAACCGATTATTGGAAAACTCCCACATAAAAGATAATTTAATCTTCGTAATTGAAGATTATTAAATTCACGTCAATATGAGTCAAATATTAAAAGCTTGTTAATTACCAAAGTGACCTAACTTTAAATGGATTTGAACAGCTGACTATGAATTTTAATTGTTCATTTTGGATACTAATAAAATGTTTTGAAATGAATAATTATGGTTATTAATTAAAAGCTAGGAGATCATCCAAAGATGGATCATTGCTTGTAATTAATGACACTAAAAGGGATTAATTGATATATTGGGTAAACGTGATTGTATATCCAAAGATGACATTCATGTTAATTCTAGTATGATTAATTGATCTATTAAAGTATATTCAAATTAGCATTATTATTGATTAGAGTTATGTATTTGAGGATTACCTAAAGGTGAACTTAAATACATGATTAAAGTTTGTAATGTATATGAATCCATTAGAGTTTACTTAAAGCATTAATGTATAAATTTGGATTATATTTGCAGCTTCCACCAAAGTATTCGCCTTAGGCAATTCGATGGTCAAATTCAATGGGCTAAACTATGCTGAATGGTCTGAGCATATTCAGTTTCATTTGGGTGTATTGAACTTGGATTTAGCAGTCATTTCGAATGAAAAGCCTGCAGCCATTACAGGGACTAGTACAGGATCTGATAAGTCTTTTTATGAGGCTTGAGTATGGTCCAATAGGCTGAGTTTGAATTTGATGCGGATGACGATAGCTGAAAACGTCAAGCCATCGATGCCTAAGACGAAAAATGCGAGGGAATTTCTGATGAGAATTAAGGAATACTCTCAGTCAGATATAACTGATAAATCCATCCCTAATGAGTGAGTTGACGACCAAGAAATTTGATTGGTCACAGCCCATTCATGATCATGTGACCAGTATGGCTAATCTGGCAGCAAGGTTGAAAACAATGGGCATGGATGTGAGTGAATCATTTCTGGTTCAATTCATCATAAACTCACTGCCTCCTAAATTTGGCCAGTTCCAAGTGAATTATAACACTATTAAAGAGAAATGAAACTTTCAAGAAATTAAGGCCATGTTAGTTCAGGAGGAAGGGAGATTAAAGAAGATGAAGGATCACTCCATTCATCTCATCATTCGTAAGGATGCTAGTGGTAGCAGGTCTAAACCACATAAGAAAGGTAAGAAGAAGGACAAAGCCTCTATGAAAGTCACTGGAGGTCCGATCCAAAAGGATCAGAAATGCTTCTTCTGCAAAAAGATGGGTCACTTTAAGAATGATTGCCCAAAAAGAAAGGCTTGGTTCGAAAAGAAAGGTACGTACTGTATATCAGTATGTTTTGAATCAAACATAATTGAAGTGCCCAATAATACTTGGTGGTTAGATTCTGGAGCTACTATTCATGTGTCACATATTATGCAAGGATTCCTTTCAATCCAGTCCATAACAGAAACTGAGAAGTTCCTCTATATGGGAAACAGAATGAAGGCACGAATAGAAGGGATTGGGACGTACAGATTGATCCTGGACACCAAGTGTCATCTGGATCTAAAAAAGTGTCTCTATGTTCCTGAATGTGCTAGAAATTTAGTTTTGTTGCAAAGTTGGATAAAGAAGGATTTAACCTCAAGATTGGAAATGGTGCATTTTCATTGTATAGACATTCGTACTATTATGGATCTGGTACTTTGATTGATGATTTGTACCGTTTTAATCTTGATGCTATGTATGCTGATTCCATATTTCTTGTTGAGCATGGTATAGGTAACAAACATAATATGCATGATGAAAGTTCTGCTTTCTTATGGCATCAAAGATTGGGTTATATATCCAAAGAAAGGATATTGAGGTTGATGAAAGGTGATGTCCTGCTTCAATTGGATTTTACTGATTGGGATGTATGTGTTGATTGTATAAAAGGGAAACAAACAAAACATACATCAAGAACCCAGCCATGAGAAGCAATGAGCCTTTAGAATTGATACACACTGATCTTTGTGGCCCGTTTGATATCCCAACATGGGGTAGTGAGAAATATTTCATCACCTTTATAGATGACTACTCACGGTATTGTTACTTGTATCTACTGCATGAAAAGTCTCAGTCAATAAACATCCTAGAGGTGTTTATTAATGAAGTAGAGAGGCAGTTAGATAGAAAAGTAAAAGTGATTAAGTCAGACAAGGGTGGTGAATATTATGGAAAATTCAATGAAAGTGGACAATGTCCTGGTCCATTTGCAAAACTTCTTGAAAGTCGAGGCATATGTGCACGGTATACAATGCCTGGTACACCACAACAGAATGGTGTAGCGGAAAGGCGGAATCGCACACTTATGGATATGGTTAGGAGCATGTTGAATTACAGTACTATACCCTTATCTTTGTGGATGCATGCATTAAGAACTGCTGCATATCTGCTGAATAGGGTTCCTAGTAAGGCTATCCCTAAAACTCCTTACGAGTTATGGATAGGGAGGAAACCCAGTTTGAGACACCTTCATGTTTGGGGATGTCCAGCAGAAGTAAGGATATACAATCCACATGAAGGAAAGCTTGATGCGAGAACCATTAGTGGTTACTTCATTGGCTATCCTGAAAAGTTCAAAGGGTATAAGTTCTATTGCCCTAACCATAGTATTAGAATAGTTGAGTCTGGTAATGCTCGGTTCATTGAAAATGGTCAGTTCAGTGGGTGTGGGGAATCATGAAAGGTGGATATTAAAGAATCACAAAATGAAAGGTCCACAGTGAGTACTCCTACTCACGTCGGTATTCCTACAACCAGTGTTTCTACTCAAATTGTTATTCCTTATGTTGCATCACAGTCACGTGACATGCAAGGACAACAGATTGATACTCAAAACACGCAAAGTGAACATATAAGAGATGAACCAAGTGACAATGTTCAATTTACAAATGAACAAGTGATACCATAAGAAATGGCATTACGGAGGTCTACAAGACAGAAAAGGCTAGCAGTTTCAAATGATTATGTGATTTACTCACTTGAGCATAAATCGGAATTGAACATTGATAAAGATTCAGTCTCATTTAAACAAGCCATGGAATGTAATGATTTTGAAAGATGATTCAATGCCATGAAGGAAGAGATAAAATCGATGGATGTAAACCAAGTCTGGGAGATAGTAGAGTTACCTGAAGGATCAAAACGAGTTGGCTGTAAGTGGGTCTTCAAGACCAAGCGAAACTCGAACAGTAACATCGAAAGGTATAAGGCCAGACTTGTTGCCAAAGGTTTCACTCAAAGGGATGGTGTTGACTATAAGGAGACTTTCTTTCCAGTTTTTAAGAAAGACTCTTTAAGAATTATTATGGCTTTGGTGGCTCATAATGATCTAGAGCTCCACCAAATGGATGTAAAGACTGTCTTTTTGAATGGTGACTTGGAAGAGGAAGTGTATATGGACCAACCTGAAGGTTTCTTCACCACTGGGCAAGAAAATTTGGTGTGTAAATTAAAGAAATCGATATATGGACTGAAACAAGCCTCCCGACAATGGTATATTAAGTTCAATAATACTATTACGTCATACGATTTTGTAGAAAACACCATTGATCGGTGTATCTATATGAAGGTCAGTGGGAGCAAGTTCATTATATTAGTCCTATATGTCGATGACATTCTTTTGGCTGCTAATGACATAGGTTTGTTACATAATGTAAAGAAATTTCTCTCTGAAACTTTTGAAATGAAAGATATGAATGAGGCATCCTATGTGATAGGAATAGAAATATTCCATGATAGATCATAAGGATTGTTAGGATTATCTCAGAAAGGCTATATCAATAAAGTATTAGAGAGATTTAGAATGGAAAATTGCTCAATAGGAATAGTTCCAATTTAGAAAGGGGACAAGTTCAATGAATTACAATGTCCAAAGAATGATTTGGAACGGAAAGCGATGGAATCAGTTCCCTATGCATCACTGATTGGAAGCCTGATGTATGCGCAAACATGTACTCGGCCAGACATCAGTTTCGCAGTTGGAATGTTAGGCCGATATCAAAGTAATCCTAGAATAGATCATTGAAAAGCCGGAAAGAAAGTACTTAGGTACTTACAAGGCACCAAGGATATGCTTACTTATAAAAGATCAAGTCATCTTGAAGTAGTTGGCTACTCGAATTCAGATTATGCTGGATGTGTAGACTCGAGGAAATCTACATTTGGTTACATGTTTCTCCTAGCTGGAGAAACAGTTTCCTGGAAAAGCTGGAAGCAGTCTGTCATTGCTACTTCTACTATGGAGGCTGAATTTGTAGCATGCTTTGAGGTTACTGTTCATGCATTATGGTTGCGGAATTTTATCTTAAGGTTTGGTTTGGTCGACAGTATAGAAAAGTCATTAAGAATTTACTGTGATAATTCCGCAGTAGTCTTCTTCTCTAAGAATGATAGGTATTCCAAAGGTGCGAAACATATGGATTTGAAATATCTATCTGTTAAAAAAGAAGTGCAAAACCAAAGAGTGTCCATTGAGCATATTAGCACTGAGTTAATGATAGCGGACCCGTTAACTAAAGGTTTACCACCGAAAACATTTACTGGACACGTTGATCGGATGGGCATTATGGACAGGTCCTCATACGCTTGAAAGCTAATATTTAGGATGCTCATGTCATTGTGACACTCGTGAATTCAATTAGAGTTATGGTTTTGCTTGTGCTTTGTTATCTCTGTTCAGTTGTATACGATTATAGTTTGTGGGATAACTAATGGCATATATGGGAATGATAATTAAAGTTTCAATATTCTTCAGTAAGGTTATTATGAATTATGATGATTATGTGATACATGGAAGGAATCATGTCGCTATAAGATGTGTGACCGCCGTGATCCAATCATTTTAATTCAATCAAGTGTTGTAATTTAATGATCCTTAAGAATTGTGTGCACTTAATTGTTATTGTTTCATCAAGTCATGACATGGGTCAAGTGGGAGATTGTTAAGTTAATTAACATGAGTGGCCCATGTCATTTAAAGTATGACTCAAAATAAAAGGCCTAATATGATGGTCGGTTAGGCATAACGGTAATTTGGGTCATCGAGTTTAAAATCCCCCCACTCTCCCTATTAAGAATAAACGTTACAGAAAGAGGAATATCTTCCTATTAAGAATAATCGTTACAGGAAAAGGAGTATCTTCCCATTTAAGATAATTATTACAGAAAGGGAGGATCTTCCTATTTAAGGTAACAGTTACAGGAAAGAAATATGTGTATATATATATGCTATTACGGACCTTTCCAGAATCTCAACCATCAGAGAGAGAAAATGTAAAGAAAAGAAAGGAAAGAGTGGGAGAAAAGAGAGAAGCGTTCAGGAACAAAAAAGAAGAGGATTCTCATTTCCACTACGAGATATCAGTATAATGGACAACGGTATGTTGATTTCAATTACAGTTTTTATTGTTAGTATTCGCATAAAGAAAGATCATGTATTATAGAAATAAAAATTTCATAAAAAGAAATTCTAGAAAAGTCTAACATATATATATATATATATATCAATTAAATTCTATTATATAATTTAACGTATAGTTCATAGTTCATAGTTTGACAGACTTTATCATGTACCCTGAAAAAATCATGTCTCGATTTTAAGTCATATTAGCAACAATACCATTTCGCCTTGGTCTAAATTAGTCAGAGGAAGAAGGATTGGAAGAGACGAAATTGCCAACCAATAGAAAGCATGTGGGGTAAGCGTGTGACCAAAGGTTATTTAAACTTGAAGCATGGCAGTAAATTTGAAACGGATGATTACAACTGGTTCCAATTAAAGAAGACGCTGGAATTTAGTAGGAGGATGTCACCTATAGAGAATGAAATAAATCAGTGTCTATAATGTTTCAGAGATTGGGAAATAATCATGTGCATGATCCCAAAAGCAGATACATTTAGTTATAGGCATCAATTCCACGGATGTGGGAGGTCCATCTGTACCAAAATCCAAAAATTAATAACCATGCATTTCTTCTAACAAACATGTTCTGCTTGCGAATTTTCGATAAAACCTAACATTACACTTCCACTTATAATGGGCATAAGAAAAGAAATTGTGGTCTAGTTTGTTACACTAATATACCATATGTGCAAAAATTTAGGGCGACCGGCAAATTTACAAATGGTCCTACTTGTTAAATGAATGACATTAGCACGTACCGCTCATCAGGAGTGGGAGCGATCGTAAATTGAATAACCACAACCAACCGATGGAGACCAAACCTCGACGACAGTGCCAAGAGGAGCTGCAGGATCCATGGATTCCACGCGTAACCCTATTTGCTCATAAAACGGATATGTTTACTTTTTTAACGTCAAAGTTTACTGGAATTAATGTTGTACCATGTAAGAGTACAAGGTTACAATACCTAATCTTGTTATTATGTAAGTGAAATATATATATATAAACTCTTCTCAAAAATAAAGTTAGAAAATCCAACAGAATATGAAAAACGGGTATGCTAAGCACAAGGGTGACTACAATTATTTTTCCGGTAGTTAAGGATGCCCTTTGGTAGATGAGACACGATAAAATAAAATAAAAAATAAACTAGTCTGATGATGTTGTACATATATAATGAGAAAGATTAGTTCATCCCACTCTAAGTCTCCCCAGAGTGTCTCGATAGGACAATTGCTAGAATCATACAGAACGAAGATACGAATGGATCCATGCATTTATGAATTCTGCAGTACATTAGCTTTGATTCCAGCGATATTAATATTGGGCCACGGTTGAGTTAAAAACTTGAGTAGGCTACTTCTGGCAACTAATCTGCACACCATTAACAGACTCGTACAAAGTTTGGGAGTTGGCGTTGGAGATTCCGCATGCTATAAGAATCAACAAAAATCTTTTCGACCGAGAGTTGCTGTATGGTAAGCGTTGCTCTAACATGGAGGTTATATAAGTTTGTTTCAAAAACAACAGCAAAAAAAAAAAAAAAGAACTTATGATAAAAAATTATCTACATTTGATCTCTTCTTAAATTGTACAGTGTAAAAGCCTTTTCATGTCATAGAATACACTTAAATCTTTTATCAAGCTCCATAATATAAAAGTCTCTCGGCTACTGGGAATGCTTATCTTTTTCGCTAGTTATCGTTCATTATTCAACGAACTTCTTCATAGATCACAGGAAAAGAATCTGTTAAAAATTTTATTGATCATTCTTTTTTATGTCAAGTAAAAATAAAATGGCAAGTTTTAATCTGAGGGGCAACATCTAAGTGGCGGTGGCTTCTCAACTAAAACCAGACAGGGGAATTCCTGGGGCCAGGGTCGAGGTTTTTCTTTTAGACTTGCTAGGCCAATTCTTAAGAATAAGACCTAGTCATAAAATAAAAAACTTAATAACCTTTTTTTTTTCTCTTCCATTGGTTTTAATTAGAAATGTCTTTAGTAATTAAAGATTTTTTTTTTTTTTGAAATTTTGAGCTTTGAGCTTGATAGATGAATACGAGATTTATGCAAATAAGAAGAATTATTTATATTATATAATTTACAACTCAATAAATAAATCTCTTAATAAAATAAAATTTTAAAAATAATGGAGACTTTCAATCCTAGAGAATTAAAATAATTCAAATTTCATTGATTACTAATCACCTTTCTTATGGCAAAAGCAACAAGTGTTTGACTTGACTATTCATAAGTTATGGGAAACATATTTGCTAGAAGTATTCAATAAACGGTTCAAACTACTCTGTTCAACTCAATTAATTCAATTCAAGCCAAAACCCATCAAACTTTTTGGAAAATAAATTAAGTGCAAATGAGAATTTGGGAAAACTACAATTCGCATTTTGGTCACAAAATTTTGAGAATTCAAATTTACGATTTCAAATCAAATTTTGCAGTCACTATATTTATGCAAAATGTTATTTTCATCACAAAATGATTGATGTTTGATAATATTGCGTTCTTGTGGTTTAGTTATATTTGTTACAAATTCTAACTAAACACATGCAGTTCTTACTTTTTATTTTATATATATATATATATATATATTTAAATTTTATATTATTATTATTATTATTATGTTGAATCGCATGTTCAATATGATTATGATTGAATCGCCCTAAATAGCCAGAGCAACCAACTTAAACTGTAGTCAATTATATCTGTTTAATTGGTTTTTATTCTCATTAGTTAGTTGTAGTTTTAAATTTTAATAAATTAATTATTATATTTAAATATAACTGTTAAATTCAAATGCATGTGATTAAAAAAGAAAAGAAAAGAAAAATTAAACTGTTAATCAAAGTGTAATTTTATTTTTAAAAACTTCGTTATAGTTCCCACTAATTTTGAAAAAATGTATTTATTACGGACATCATGGGTTTAGATATCAAACGTAGAGTCTAAAAAGAATGTTGATAATGTTAATCAACAGTAAAATCCCTTACAAATCACTAAATATTAATTTAGTGACTATAAGGTATAAAATTTAGGGTGCAATTTTCTTGACTTATAATTAAATTTTCTCCCACAATTCAACTGAAAGAAAAAATGAAAAAAAATAAAATAAAAAGAGTTTTTCTCACCTTATTGTCCACGTCGAGTCGCCCGTGAATCACGAGGGAAGCATTATAATATTCTCGTGTCAAAACGGGCTCTTATATGATGCGGTCAAGAACAGTATGTGAAGGTTGATTTCCGCAGAGCCTCCGTCAAAAAGGGACGTGTCGACCGGTCTCGTGCGTTCTTTCGGTCAACTTTGGCCTAAAATATGCTTGCAAGTCACAAGCCTGCTTTGGTCCACTCGATTTAGAAAAGTCTTTAAAGCTCGTGTATGGTGTAGCTCAATTAAATAAATATGTTATATCGTCTCTTACACTATATTTGGATTAAAAAAGTACGCAAAAGAGAGAGAGAGAGAGAGATAACAATTGATGATGATATATTTTTTTACCACTTTATATTGTATTTATAAAAAATAATAAAAAAGATAAAAATTTTAAAAAATTATAAAAATTGAGAAGAAGGAAAATAATATATATATATTTTTTCTTCTCAAAGAGATATTTTAAACACAAATATTGACCTTTTTCTTTTTTTCTATTTTCTTCTCCTTTTCTCTCTTTTTCCCTTTCCAAACACAATGTTCGTGACTTAAGAAAAAAACCTTCTCCACGTTTTGCTTTTGGTATCTTAAACCAAACCAATAAATTAATGTAGACCAGATAGCCGAGGAGTATGTGGACAAGCGAGAAAAAAGATAAGAAGTTGCGATGGACTTTTTTGTAATTTTAGTATAATTGTATGCACTAGGGTTTCTTAGTGGGAGACAGAACGTATTATACTTTACCCCAATTGAGAAAACCTTTTTCGAAGGCGGCTTGTGCCTTTTGTTCTTTGGAATTTAATCGTTGTTATTGATTTCCTATTATTGATTACGCTTCCTCGCTGCGTCAGATTGGTATCAGAGCCTAGCAATTTCCTACGAAGATGTCAATCAATCAAGGTGTGGATGGCGGTCGTGTTCTTGACGGTGTTCAGAATACGGGAGTCCAAGGAGCCAATCAATGGGTTCTTAGGACAGAGTTCAATGCTTTAGATCAAAGAGTTCAACGCTTAGAGCAGCGTTTTGAAGATTTGATTGAGCGCTTTGACTCTATGAATATTAGCGGCAATATGCCTGGGTCAAGAGACAGGTATGTTAATCCAATTAACAGATCTATAGTTGTTAATAAGAGATAGGTATCTTGGACAATAAATCTACAGAGGGGAATGGTGAAGTGGAGTCAGCTTATGTGATTAGGCGAATGATGTTAGCACCAAAATATAAGACAAATACCCAACAACATCAGTTGTTCCGTACCAGGTGCACGATTGGGGGAAAGGTATTTGATGTAATTGTAGATAATGGGAGTAGTGAAAACATCATCGGGAGAGAAGTTGTTAAACAGTTACAGCTGCCTGTCGAAAAACATCCATACCCATACACTATTGGGTGGATTAAGGCGGCCGAGAAAATTGAGGTGAAGGAGAGGTGCAAGGTATCATTTTCTATAGGAAGGTATCGAAATCAAATCTGTTGTGATATTGTTGACATGGATGCATGTCATCTGCTATTCGGGAGACCTTGGCAGTTCGATGTGAATGCCCAACATGCAGGTAAAGAGAATGTTTATAAGTTAGAAAAAGAGGGTGTAAAGTATACTTTGTTACCTTTAAAGTTAGAGGGACGCTCTAGAGCCCACAAGATAGAAAAAGGCTCTTTCTTGACTGTTGACCAGTCAAAGAAGGAGATGATTGAGGATTTGAAAGAGTCGAAGGTGGATCAAGCGCTCATTGTAAAGGATAAGGTAATTGGAGATGAATACGTGAGTATGAAGGTCCCTGAAGCAGTTAAGGGAGCGTTGGAGGAGTATAAAGGTATGGTCCCTAATGACTTACCTAAGGGATTACCACCCTTGAGGGATATTCAGCATCAAATAGACTTAGTACTTGAAGCAAGTCTTCCAAATTTATTATGCTATAGGATGAGTCCTAAGGAAACTGAGGTCCTGCAGGAGAAGGACCAAGAATTGTTGGATAAGGGGTTCACTCGAGACAGCATGAGTCCTTGTTCTGTACCAGCTTTATTAACAGCTAAAAACATGACAGAGCAGTGTCAAGCTATCACTAAAGAGGTAAAAAGAAAAATTGAGAGGACAAATACGAAATACAAGGCGGTTGTTGATAAACACAAGAAAGAGAAACTGTTTGAAGTTGGTGATCAGGTGATGGTGTACCTGAGGAAGGAACGCTCTCTTGTGGGCAAGTATAACAAATTACAGCCAAAGAAGTATGGTCCTTATGAAGTTGTGCGCAAAATCAACGACAATACTTATATTGTCGAGCTTCCTGATGATATGAACATCTCCAAGACATTCAATGTAGCTGATTTATCTTTCTTCCATCCAGATGACACGCCTTTATATCCTAAAAAGAACTCGGGGTCGAGTTCTTCTTTGGTGAGAGAGTATAATGTAGACCAGATAGCCGAGGAGTATGTGGACAAGCGAGAAAAAGGATAAGAAGCTGCGATGGACTTTTTCGTAATTTTAATTAAATTTTTTAAAATAATATTTTCGTAATTTTAGTATAATTGTATACACTATATATATTTTATGGTTTCTTAGTGGGAAGCAGAACGTATTATACTTTACCCCAATTGAGAAAACTTTTTTTGAAAGCGGCTTGTCCTTTTATTTTTTGGAATTCAATTATTGATTTCTTATTATTGATTATCCTACCTCGTTGTGTCATAAATAAATAAATAAATATAAGAAATAGAAAAAAAAATTTTGACCTTGTCTCCATGTTTTGCTTTTTCCTGTCACTTTCACTTTCCTTTTTCTTTTTTTAGGTTTTTTCTCTCTCTCGTAATTCAAAGTAAACTAGATCTTACTGAACCTCTGCCCAAAAACAAGTTAAAAAATAAAAAGATATACAAAACCCCATCTAAGATCTATGGTTAAAAGGCAGATTGAAGTATTTTAGACGGGGTTAATTTAATTATCTAGACATGTATTTCAAAACCTTTCAGTTGAGTAACGATAAAATTTAATCCTTCTTGATCACACGCAATGTACACATAAGAGGGCGCTCCCCAGAATTAAAAAAAGTTCTTTACATCATCTGCCGCGTACTCATAGAAACATTGCGACATGAGACAGAATTACCCATCACTTTGCTTCTACGGCTGGAAAAGGTTGCATTTAAATATTCATTACCTAAAGCACAATTTTCACGCGTGCGAATTGCGACTTGCCGGTCTGGCATAACTAGTAAAGACATTATTATTTAATTACTTTCTTTCTTTCTTTTTCTCCCCCCCCTTCTCTCTCTCTCTCTCTGTGTTTTTTTTTTTTTTTAAATTCCAGATAAAGGAAAAAGATAGAACTGAAATGGAAAATACAACATTCATTAGCCACCAAGCGGAAAGGCCATGCCCAATAAGTGAGCTTACAACAGAGTGCTTATTTTTGGTGGGGGAGACGCCCAAAACTTGAAAGATGTGTTTATTCAAAAAAAAAAAAAAATCAGAGGTGCCAAAAGGGTGGATATAAAATTAGTTTGAAAGTAACAACCCCATTCCATTGAAGAAGGATTTAAGCAGCCAGCCTTGATCCAGGACCCGAAGGAAACAGAAGAGGCAATATATATATATATATATATATATAACAAGTTCCATATTTAATTAGTTTAGCCATGGTGCTATTCGAATAAATATTTATATTAGTCCAGAACTCGCGGGTCGATAGAAAAACGAATGGGGAGAGAGGTTTGATTGAAATATTTAAAAAAAAAAAAAGACGAGGGAATTTCTGGATAATTACGAGTGAAAATAAATAAATAAAGAAAGTTTAAATATTTAAATCCAGTGAATCACTATTCATTCATTTATTTATTTTTTGGACAGTGATTCAATGAAAATGATTTTATTGCACAAATGTGTTTGTTATTATCTTAATATGTCAGAATTAAAACTTATAGATTGTGAGTGAGAGAGAGAACTGAAATTTAAATCAATACTGAGAGCTCTTAGAGTTTTGTGCAAATGATTGAGTTAACTATTTTTACTATCAAACAAATAAATGGAAGCCTTCATTTTCGTCGTCGAGGAGAGAAATTCCTACATTTTACGAGATTTCGGAGCTCAGAGAGGATCTCGATCCTCCGCCACTCCGCAGGCCCTGGTCAACCCTGCATGTGTCAAAGCAAACTTGGTAAAAAAAAAAAAAAGTAAAGTTGAAAGCGTTGGACCACCAAAAAAAGCCAATTAAGTTCTTGCGAATACCGCCCAACTTTAGCGCATAAAAGAAACGAGTTAGAGAGAGAGAGAGAGAGGATTGCTAAGTGAAAGTCGAATAAAATAACTAAAAAAAAAAAAGGGTTCAACTAGGTAGACCCTTTAATTAGTGGATTTAAATAAATATAATTAATTTAATAATTCTTTCAAAAAGAAAAAGAAAAAGAAATGAGAGAGATTAAAAGCTGGAAGCTGCCGACTGCAACTCAATCGTTCTCAAATGGCTGAGTAACTCGGCGGCAGCCGGACCTCATGGTACGACGAAAGTATGCGCCGGTGCTTTAGAGCCAGTCCCTCCCTCCGGACTTAGGTACATTGAAAAATGAAAATAGTCCAAAATCCAAAGTGCACCCACGCCAGGTGGAACTGTGGAGGCCACCACGCTGCTATTCTGTTTTTTCTAAGGGGAGGGGGGCCCAATTAAATAACTCGATTAATTAACATAAAAATAGATGACACTGCACACCCATATTCCCACGCACAAAAATGCACAATCCGACAAGAAAACGTGAGTGAGTAATGATGTATCTAGACTCGGTCTTTCAGTCAAATGCTTTGAACCTTTGAATTTGCTCTCAACACACCGAATCCCCCGCACCCCCACCCCCTCTTTCCGAGCAACATCATCCCAGCCATCTGTATAAAGGACCCCCAAAAGCAGTCTACCAGAACCACAACGCAGAGAACACAACTACTCTTACGTAAGACGAGATCAACTCAAACTCCATCATCAGTCAGTGAGTGAGTTAGTCAGTCTTGTCTTGACCGAAAATTGGTTGAAGTTTTATTCTTTTTAAATCATGAAGATTGATGATACAGCAAATATCATGGAGGATTCGAGGCCAGTTGTTGTTGTTGTACGCGAGGTCTGGTCCCATAATTTAGAGGCCGAGTTTGAGCTGATCGGCGAATTGATTGATCGCTTCCCGTACATCTCCATGGACACCGAGTTTCCTGGCCTTGTTTATCGACCGCCCGTGGATCCCGCCAACAAGTACCACCATGGCCGCCACAAGCCGTCCGACCATTACAAGATTCTTAAGTCCAACGTTGATGCCCTGAATCTCATCCAGGTGGGCCTGACCCTGTCGGACGCCGATGGGAATCTCCCCGACCTCGGCGCCGGCCATAAGTCTCGATTCATCTGGGAGTTCAATTTCAGGGACTTTGACGCGGAGCGTGACATGCACGCTCCGGACTCGATCGAGTTGTTGAGGCGGCAAGGGATTGATTTCGTGAGGAACAGAGACGAAGGGGTTGACTCGGTCAGGTTCGCCGAGTTGATGATGTCTTCGGGCCTCGTGTGCAACGATTCGGTGAGTTGGGTGACCTTTCACAGCGCGTACGATTTCGGGTACCTGGTCAAGATACTCACGCGCCGCACTCTGCCGGGAGGACTGGCGGAGTTCTTGGGGCTCTTGCGGGTGTTCTTCGGGGACAAGGTGTACGATGTCAAGCACATGATGCGGTTCTGCAAGAGCTTGTACGGTGGGCTGGACCGGGTGGCGAGGACGCTGGAAGTGGACCGGGCGGTCGGGAACTGTCATCAGGCCGGTTCAGACAGCTTGCTGACCTGGCACGCGTTTCAGAAGATGAGAGACGTGTACTTCCTGGAAGATGGTCCGGAGAAACACGCCGGCGTGGTCTACGGGTTGGAAGTGTTTTGATTTTTTCTAATTTCTTTTGATGGGTATGTAAATTAAATTATTGATCAAATTAATTTGTTTAAAATTTGAAGTTCGTCAAAATTGATCAGTGAATGATAATGTCGAAGAAAATTCGTTTGTGGTACAGTGCCTTACTTGCGTGTTTTGTTGAACCAGTCCGTCAAGCATATCATATCTGTACATCTAAATAATTGACTTTCGAGTATCCATTGAGATGATTAAGAAAAAAGAAAAAGAAAATTAATATAAACTAGCCACTTAATTACGATTATTACAAAATCATTTCCTAAATTGCTTAATATAATCATAGAGAAAAGTTACATGCTAGTGAACCCAACTTTTGTCACTTGGTTGGGCGTATCACATGTACATAATAAACAAGAATTACCCTTGAGATAAAGGCCCTGATTGATGATGTACTCTGACCCGTTTCTAAATGAAGCTTCAAGACAACCCACGATTGAAATCGATGGCCTGACATGTCCAACGCACGCAAGTACTGACCATGATGTGACGGGTCACGACCGCGTTGACACGGAGAATTTTTTCTGTGAGAAGCAGTGCAGAAGCTTCTGAAGATCATCTTTTGAGTAGATTTCTTGCTCCAAATATCATTGGCAGCGTGGATTTGCCTGAAATCTTGATATGGGCCGTTGGGGTCCTTGGCAGCAGCAATGCTGCGGATGACCTTGTGGGGGTTGGTTTTGGATTGATCGCGTTCGGACTCAAGAGTTGTGGGATGAAAACAGACACTCTGATGGAAGTGTGAGACATCCTTTTCAATTTCATTTACCATTGAGAAGCCTAGATTTTTATTGTAATGGCCTTTTGTTCTCCATCTTGGGAATGAAGGTTCTGGTGTAGTAGGACACTGGTTTTGGCTCATGCACCATCTGAAGGCTCGTTGAATTATTTTCTCTGCAAAAACAATTTTCGCAAGATTTGAATTTTATTAGAAAGGAGAGAAGCCATAAATAATATTTTTTTTTCCCAAAAATGGTATATTTAACCTTTTTTTTTTTTTTTGGTTCTCCCAATTAAGAGGCTTATCAAAATTCAAATCCTTAGCCCTCGGCGTTCACGCTCCTCCGTTTTATCCTGACAGATTCGAACACACGGTTTCAAATTTTATACCTCAAATTTCTAAAAACTGAAGTGTCAGCAATAATAATACTTAAATCAACTCCTTTGTTCTTTTATTATTATTATTATTATTTATGGGTGTTTTGTGTAGGAGCTTTAAAAGCATGTCTAACCTATAAATAAAAAGCAACGAAATTCTACTGTTGTAAGATTTGAAAACTCGTGATCGGCTCATTTTTAAAGTTGAAATGGATCGATAAGAAAAAATTGGCATAATAAAAATTTTCATGGGACTGGGACAAAATTTACCAAAATTTCATTTTTTGGGTCCATTGTTACGAGGTGAATTATGTTTATACATAAGAATCCTCTCCTAAAATATTTAAACGCGAAGTTATTTATGTTTAGGCTTTTTTTTTTTTTTTTGTAAAAGATCCGATTCGCCCAAATAAAAAAGTTACGAGGTTTTGATTGAATTTCTTTTTAATCCCATTTACTTTCTCAACAAGACACTTAAAAAAATAAAAATAAAAATAAAAATAAAAGGTCCACTACTTCATCTAAATATTTCAGCAAAATTTAGTAGGAAACAAAATGGTATGAGCCTGGAAGATTGTGAATCGAAATTTTCAAAAATGTAATTTATCTCATATGAATTGGATTTATCTATTTATTTATTATTATTATTTTAAATTTGTAGGGATTAGGATGAGCTAAATTTATGTTCAAATAATAACAAAATCTTCAAGAAGACAAAAGAGAAACCCCCCCCCCCTCCCTCCCCTACTCACCAAGTTTCAACAACCATTATCCTCTTAAAAGAGGAGGAGTTGGGAGTGCCCACGAATATCTCTACTTGTCCATCTCCTTAGCCACATGTTTCCAAAGACACCACCATCCCTCTTCACTAAATAGAACAACCTAATCACAATATTTGATAAACAGCAATAATACTAAACAAGATGGGAAAAAATTATTTATTATAAACTATTATTTTTTCTTAACTAGATAATTTTTTTATCTTATTGGGTAATTTTTAATGAAAAATTATTTATTTTAAAAATAATATTTTTTATACCAGGAAACTTGAGATATTTTTGGAACCAGACCTTTTTCTGTAGAGCTACTCTCAAAGATTATATTACAAAAGTTAGGCAGAACGATTTGGGTTGGCCAACAGTAATGGCAACAACACTGCAACTCTGGCCACTGTCTTCCTCTTCTGTTCTCTTGAACAAGAAGAACCTCAAAAGCTGCTATTCTTCTTCAATTCAACATCCCAAACCCAAGTTAAAACGCTTCAAAACCAGAGCTGTTAAAGGGAAAACAGAAGAAATCAAAAACCCATCTCCTTCTTCTTCTTCTTCTGTACCTCCTGCTGAGGAAATTACCAAGAAATATGGCCTCGAAGCTGGTCTTTGGAAGGTAACCCGTTTCATCAAATGTTGAGTTTTCTCCATTTTGTTTGATTTTTGATTTGCTTGATGCAAATTTTAAGCGGCGCGGTTAGACTTTGGATTTTCCTTTGAATTCAAAGCCTTTTTGTACTTGCTATAAATGCTTTACTTTTTGTTTACTTGCTTTCCGATGAAGATAAATCCTAAATTTGGTTTCTAGTAATGGGTATTTGATATGCACTCAAATCAGTTGCAATTCGATTACAAGGAAGCTTTGCAACGAAAACAAAAACAAGAACAATAAAAATGGATATCTCCTATGTATGTTGAGTCTTGTGTGCTTTATGCCAGTTTCCAATTTTAATTTCTAGCTAGGCTGAGAATCTGAGTTTGATGAAGATTTTATCGGGAGCATGATTTGTCACCAGCACGATGAAATGCTACAATCTTGTTGATTGAGAAGTCATGTTGTCCAATTTGATTTGTCTCGATTGCACAAGATGTATAATAGCACTCCCCCCTCCCTCCTATTGTGGTTTTTTTTTTTTTTTTTTTTTTGCCTTTTTTTTCACAAGTGTGGGAAAGGAGTGATACTCTCACTAAAAAAAATTCCACCTTCAGGCCACGCATCCCTAAGACATTCATTTAATCTTACTACTAAACACCTTAACAGAGACTTGAATCCTCGTGCTCGCATAAAACGAATGACATTTTACCCCACTATATTACAACATTCCTCGGTTGGGTGGTAGAATAATACCTTCAGTAACATTACAAGTACATCAAATACTGCCCCTCCTAGCATGGCCATTTGCTTATCTTGATCTTGACCCAATCAAGACAAGGCTCTAAGAGTTCGTGAGAGCTCTTTTGAGAAGAAATTTAATGTTGAAGCCGCAAATTCAGTGATGCTCTTTATCTATGTACAAAGATATTCAGCTCGAGAGATGAAGGAAAGGAAGACGATGGGAAGAAGTCCCGGGGAGATCAAGCCAAGGAGCTCCTAGCAAAGTATGGAGGAGCATATCTAGCCACATCCATTACTTTGTCATTGATCTCATTCTCTCTCTGTTATGCACTGATCAGTGCTGGCATTGATGTCCAAGCTTTGCTGCAAAAGGTAATTGCGTCAACAAGGTATTTGTGCACAATTAATGCAGCCAATAGCGCAGACAACTTTTACCATTCTATTGCATTTTCAGGTGGGAATTCCAATTAATGAGACTGGAGAGAAAGTTGGAACCTTTGCTTTGGCGTATGCTGCTCACAAGGCTGCATCTCCGATAAGGTTCCCTCCCACCGTAGCACTCACCCCCATTGTTGCTCGTTGGATTGTAAAGAAAGTTGATAAAGACAAGTAAATCAGACATCCTTTAAATGCCGCGTTTTTTTTTTTTTCCATTAGATGCATTACTAGGCCAGACAAATTGGACATTGAAGTCACCAGTTTCAAACCCAAAATTCCACTTCATACAGATTGTCTGTAATTAATTTCAACAGTGCCTTCTCGTTTTCCCATAGTTGCTAAATCAACGAGACTGCCTCTGAATGTTAAACACACAAAAGAGGCCTGATTCAAAGAACCAATTCAGGAGCACGGCTACTGTAACATGCTACAATCTATCACACCTTTGATGATTTTCAAGGACAGTTAATCTCTTTTTAACCTTGCCATTGCCCTGCCCGCAATGACAAGTCAGTTGTGTTTAGTAAAAGAAACAGGAACACGTCAGCTCGTAGAAGTTGCTCTTCTTAGACCTAACCAGGATTGAGTGTTGCCTTCAATCTATATCTTACATAATTTTACTTGCCAACGAGTTCCCCAGCTAGGAAATACAACAAAGCATAGAAACGGAGTAATTTACAGGGATGCGGTGAAAAATACAACAATGAAGGAATTACATGGATCATCTATAAGACTCGCCTGGTACTGTACACTGAACGAGCAGCCTCCTAGCGCTCTTTTAGTTCCTTGCAGGGACTTGATTCAACAACCAGGACGGAACATTCGGGAGCCTTCAATCCAGCATCTAGAGAATGCAGAAGGCGATGACACGGGCATCATCAGTCCCCATCCAAGGACAGGATCATAACTTCTACTTGACTTTAGCAGCCCTTTTCCACTACCCTGTATTGGTATTGGCAGAGGGCGGCACATCTGTCGGATTAGTTGGTGGAGTTTGGGGCTGCGATGTGCTGACATTAGCCAAGCCATAGTCATCACGAAGTGCATTAAATTCACTCCATTCGGCTATAGTTGAGAATCAAGGAACAGAATTCAGTAATGAATATGATAGGAAGCAACAGAATGATAACTGGTCAAATGCAACCATTGGCAAGGATACCTTCAGTACCCCACATATCAGTAATGCTAACATCAGCATCTGATAAAAGCCAGTAGTCGGCATTGCTCTGAAATAAAATAAAATAAAATAAAATAAGAACAAACAGCAGAAAAAGCAGAACTACAGATTTCCCAAAAACAAGTTACTTCCTCCGTCAGTAGATCACATGTTACAGACTATTCTTCTAACATTTGTGGAATCATTATTTTTCTAAGATCTCCAATTTCATCAATCAGAAGAAGTTATCATGGCAGGTTCAAGCTAAAAGAATAAGATGCGAAACCACATAATGTTTGAATCAATTAGTCTAGGATCAATCTTAGGCTCATGCTTAAATTTTACTGACATGCCAGGGCATCATAACTGTCAATAGCTTACACCTTTCTGAAGACACCAAACAAGAAGCCAAACTTACATCAACATCTGAGGGAACAATCTTCATGATTCCACTAACAAAGTCCTGTGAGGAATTAAGATCTGAGCAAAGTCCATGAGCATCTGGGTCCTGAATTTCAAACTCCTTTCCACTTCCCTCTCCAGTGACAATTGCTGTTACTGGATTGTCATTAAAGCTCAAATTTGATGGATAGCTTGGAGGTGGTTCTGCACCATGAATTTCCTCAAATTTCTCTTCAAATTGACTACAATTGTAAAAGAGAGGGACAAATGTGTGAGAGACAAGTAAGGCATGAGAGAAGTTAGCTGCTATAGATTTCCTTATCAGCAATCAATCATCAATTCCTAGCACTGAATTTTATGTCCACAAGTTAGATCAAACATTGCTCAGAAGCAGCTGTACCTCACAAGATAAAGATCTATAGGACCCATTGTGCTTCTGAGAACTATCCTGTATCTCCTCTGCGGATACTCTGCAGCCTGCTGCAAAAAGGAGAGAATGTAACAAGGAATACACACATGTGAGGACAAGGAAAATTTTCCCAATTCACTGTTTTCAAATTACCTCATCAGGATCTGGGACTTCCAGGGTAGTGCCATGTGGTGCTTTAATCGCTATCAATGTCTCATTCTGTTAAAAGCAAAAAATCATAAACACTGTCAATTTTGACAATTATCAAGGAAAAAAGGCAGACAAGCAACAAGAAAAAAGCTTGTGACCAACATGCTGAGAAATGAAAAGACCTGAAAGCAGGGTAAACTCTTGATGTCTTCTTCTGTGACAAAAGCCACCTAAGATGGTAAAATTGTTAAAAGAGCTCCACACAGCCAACAGAAGTATAAGTCATTGATATTGGTCAGATAAGATTAGAGATTACTTTTGATTGTTATCATCTTCACTGAGATCCCTCAATCTTTCCTGCATTTCTCTGCAATATTGCAGTCTCAGCATTGTCCAAAAATTGTAAACAAGATAAATATAATAGATGAATAAATGCATTGCAGAAGAGATGTTGCATAACCTTATTTGGTCATCTAATCTGTGCTCCTCAATGGAAAGGTTTTGGACTTCTGCCTGCAAGGGAAAAAAATATTGGAATAAAATTCTTACTAGTTTGCCTTATTTTAAAATCTGCCAATGGGCCAGTGTCAACAGAAGTGGAACTTGACGCTTCATTTCTTAAATCCTCCATGCACAGTTATCACAACAGGAAAAAAAATTATTAAAAAAATCAGTGCAAGCTCTCGTTGGCTTTAGTTTTCATAAATAGTTGGAAGAATAATGCACACTAAGTTGGCTTAAAACAGTGAGAAAATAAAACCAAATTAGAAAAAAAAAAGTGTGTGGAAAATGCAGTCGTTGACTGCATACCTGCAAGCTAGCAATATTATCATCTGATTCGCCAGGCCTTGAGACATCAAGTCCCCTGATTTCAATCAACCATAAAGTTACTTCTCAACTTAATTTCTTAAATCAAAACAATAATTTGTTAGAATCAAAACAAATTAAGATAAGAGACATTGAAAATAATAATAATAATAATAATAATGGCATACTTCCACTGAATTCTGTTTTTAAGCTTCTTTTCTATCAGACCAATGCCTTCTAGGACATTGGTTATGTCATAAATCCGCCTTTTCTGGACCTGTGGCACAGAAACAGAATTCAACTACAGGAATTTGACAATGTATGACAAAAAATGAAAAATTGATCATCACCTCTAAAGTGTCAGCAGCTTTATTAAGATCAAGCATGCCATCTTCAGCATGTTTGATCAGATTAATGAACTTCTTTGTTAGGAGGCCTGAATCAGAATCACATAACATATTACTAACCTTACATCGTTCATACTTCTATCCGCAAAATGCTCTAATTAGAGCCTTGCAAGCTCATCAACTAAATGTAGATTTGGAAATCAATACATTAAGGCAGGAGCAAATGTTACCCAAAGAGCTGTCATAACGACAAGGACCAGTTGGAGTAAGATTATACTGGGAGAACCTGCCAATTAAAAAAGCTCATTACATGTATGTACTACAATTTCTTTTGTTCCCCACTATTACTACCTAATATCTCACCAAGATTAGGAGTTGTGTTCTGAGATCCCGATTTATTGGTCTTTGAAAATCTCGATGTCTTTGGTGTTTTCCCACCTTTTCCTGTTACAGGTGTCTGAAGGGGGCTGGTCATTATCTCTGTGCATCCAGGACCAGTATTCCACTTGCTGGAGTCAGCTCCTCGATCTGCTGCCTCACTCTTCCGCTTTAAGGGCTGATATATATATTTTCAGATCACAATTAGCAACAGGCTCTCATATACTTGAGTCACAAATTAACCAGATAGCATGTTTTCTAGCATGTGTAAATCTCACATGTGCAATGGTATGCAAGGGAAAAAGAGTTGGATGTGCTTGGTATTATGGATTCACAATGAGCATGCATGCACATTAAGTTTCAATGAAAGTGGATGCACATTCACATTTGGGTATTCTAGCATTTGCATATGCACAGAAATTTTCTTCCATAGAAATTTGGCTGATTTCTAACCATAGCCAACTAACCAAATAAGTCAATTATAGCTTATGAGATATGAAAAACAATAATCATATGGCAACTCTTATTAAATTAAATTTTATACTAAAATTCTACTAAATTGATGTCCTCTTCACCCTATCCTCCCAGAACCTTGAGCATGCCCATTGAGAAAAGCTTTGAGAAACAATTCCTTTATAACATTTATGCCATTTCGCTCTTATAAGCCAAGTACTATGCACCTTGCAAAACAATCAAAATCACCACTTTTTCAGGTTAGGTAACAATATCTCCCTAATTTTCCTATATATATATATATATTATAATGATTATTATTATTTATTTTATTTTATTTTCCTTAGACAAATGAGGCATGTGCGGAACATTTCCCTTCTTTTCTTGCATTGTCAACTGAGCTCATCACCAGTCTCTCGGATTCAAATAGTTGAACTTTATTGCCAAAATTCTGAGGTCAAAATCCAAAACAGGTACTCCAACAAACAACCAAATTTTGATCATAAAACTAAACAGAAAACTTGCAATTTCCTATCTTCCATTGATATGAGATGTAAAAGCAGAAAATTAAGAAAATCAAAACAAAAAGTTAGCTTATTTGAGACTTAATCAGGCATAACATATTCACTTAAAAACATAGATAATAAAACTAGTCACCAAATTCACATCTTTAAAGCTAAACTCATAGGCTAGAACCCAATGAGTTCAATTATGCCAGCTAATCCTTATAAGTACAAGAACACAACAATTTCATCAAACCCCTCTACAACACATAATTCAAATCAGCCAAAAAAAAAAAAAAACACCTTTAGACGAAAATTCGACGTAAAAACCAAATCATACAATTAAATTCCACTGGAAAACCCACCAAAAAAATGTGATCAAAACCAAAAAGCCAAACAGATCCCCACAATGGAAATTGACAACACTAAGGAAAAACCAAAACGCAAGGAGGTTTTAAAAAAAAAAAAAGAAAGAAAGAAAGCTGTCAGAACGATCAAATCCGAAAATACTCACCGGAGGTTTAACAACAATGGCATCGGCTTCATGATCGTGGTGGGAAGGTTCGGCGCCGGCGGCGCCGCCGAAGCGGTGGTAGTCACCGGGAGACGAGAACGGCGGCTTCGTAGTAGAGAAAGGCAGCTGCCGCTTCAAGGCACTCTGGGAGACATTTTGATGCTGAGTTGACGTCGGATTCGGCGCTTGGGAATTTGACATCGAAAAAGTTTACTAAAAAGAGCAAAAAAAAAAAAGGGGGGGGGGAATTTTTTAGCAGTGACTTGACTGAGGGACAAGTGACTAGAAATGAGAGAAAAAAAAAATGGAATCGGTAAGGAAATTGGACTTTGGATTGGGAGAGATCTGATGTTTGGGGAGAAGGAAAATGCGAAAAGGAAAGCGGTAGAAAGTGAGAGAAAAGTGAGCAGAAAACGAGGGAAAATGGGGAATTTGGTTCGGATATGGATGTGGAGGGAAGCGCCCTTAATTATTAAACATGAAAAAAAAAAAAGAGAAAACTAATAATAATAATAAAACAAAAATAGAGCTTGTTAAATAATTATTAGAAATATCAATCAGGAAGATTAATTTTAATTATGAATAACATTCAACAAGACATGTTTTAATGATAAAAAAAAAAAGAAAAAAAATCTGGATCAATGGAGGTTGTGAATGTTTTATTTTTTATTTTTTATTTTTTATTTGGGTTTTCTTGATAATTGGAATGGGATCATGTGAACCGCATCATCTATTATTTATTATATATTTTAGAATGGTAATTAAATTAGTAAAAGTTAACGAAAATCTTCAAAAAATATTTTATATATATATATATATATATATATATATATATATATATATATTTGAGAAGCAAAAATGTCAACAATGGCAGTACATGGCCTAATAATAAATAAATAAATAAATAAATAAATAAAAGGTCGATGACGGGTGGTTTTGACGTTGACCTTCTAGCTTTGTTCAAATGGGTCGGAGCAAAACATCCGAAAATTTTGTACGAGAAAAAATTATAACGATTAAAAATTCATGTTTATATTTTTAAAATTTTAAATTTTATGAAAAATAAAAACTTTGCATAAACATAAAACTGGAAATACATGACCCAATATATATAAAAGGAAATAAATAATAAGTTCGCAGTTGTTATTTAATAGAAATTTTAAAGTTGGATTTCCAATTTTTAAAATAAAAGAATAAAATAGATAGAGTTAGATAAACAAAGCGGTTCGAATCGACGGATGCGCGCCTTCCGTGAAGCAAATAAACGGGCGATTATTTGGGCGCGTATTTTTTCTACCAAACCAACCAACCAACCCCCCACCCCCACAACCCCAAGAAATAAAATAATAAAAATAATAAATAATCCAAATAATCAGTGCTTCTGCACCTGAAACTGATTTAATGTCCACCCACTTTCTTCTCAGGCCACCGTTTGGCATTCGCACGGCATTTTTTTTTCCTTTTTTTTTTTTTTTGGGTGTGAAAATTTTAAGATCTCTTTTTCAATTCTATAAGCCAGTAGGGACGTGGTAGTACGGTGGATGGTTGAGAGGTTGGACTTTTAGTTTCAAGAAAAGATACAAAGACAAGAATCTTTTCATTGATGAAGGCGAGAAGATGAGGCCAACAGATAAAAAAAGAAAAGAATCCTTGCAGAAAACAGTCATCTTCATGTGCATTATAGACCCAGAAAAACAAACAACATAAATGCCAAGTGGTTTATGGAAGCCAAGACAATCGATACGAAAGCAAATTGTCCTGCAAGAAAAAATGAGTGACAGAACAGCTGTTGATATAATTAAATGTAAATCCCAGTGCATTCGTAAGTTCCAAAAAAAAAAAAAAGCCACATTCAAACGGCAAAATCAAACTCCAAATACACATAAAATTATTTCCGCTTGAGCTGAGATGCTCTCCATTCTAGTTTCAAGCCCCGCCTTCGGCAAAGGAGAAAAAAAAAAAAAAAAACAGACACTCGGGCCCAGATGTTTTCCGAAGGATATTTTACATGCAAAACATAGTTTTAATTTTGTTTTCTCCAACTGCTTCTTTTTTTTTTTTTTTTTACTTTTTGAAATTTAACCATAAATAAAGTCAAGGATTAATGACTAGACCATACCTAGCGCCATTTCTACGGCTGCTGTAGGTGCTTATCCTTTGTGAAAGAGATGCATGCGATCTTATTTTAATTTAGGTACACACTACAAAGGGTCCCTTTATGTTCGTTAAGATAACTTTTTTTATTTTTCGGCAGTTTCCGATTGTGGTTCCAACACTAAGGTTGTCAGGAAGGCAGGCTTTTTCTTCGCCTTGCTTTACTGGAGAAGACAAAATTTCACCAAATGAACCTACAACTTTGTCAGGAAAGCAAGGGAAAAAGGTAATATAAAATAAATCAATCAGTTGAACCACAAAGAAAAGTGCAATCGTGCAACTTGCGGATAACATCAGGACAGAGATATCTCTGCTGTGTGAATATGCACTGATTAGTGATCACACAGCAAGATGAGGAAAACAGGGCAGAATTCCTTTTGCATTCAATCATATTACATGGGGGGAGCCAGCAGAGAGAGTTCAATGCAACTTTGCCCTCTTCCGTGCCAAAACGTTCTTTAGCTGCAGCCAATGTGTCTTCATCTCTTTTATGGTGATCATGCCTTCCACCTGAACTTTCTCCCTGTGAAACGGATTTATCAGAAACTTCCTTAAGGACTGCAGGCTCAGAACTTGTTGCCATGAGGGGAGAAGTTTCCGCTGCAGCAGGAGAAGTTTCACCACGATGGCTCTCTTTCACACCAGAAGATTCTGAATCTAACGTAGAGTCTGCCAATGAAAAATGCAATGTTTCGCCAAACACTTTGTCATCATGCTTCTCTAGCCTTCTAGATTCAGTTTGCCTCTCTTTCTTCCTAGACTCAATGTCTGTTGCACCAAATGCAACATTTTTCCCAAGGTTGAAATAGAAGTCGGTCAAGTCCATCTTCTTGGTAACCTTGAAAAAGAAAACATGTCATCATATCAATAATCTACAAGACAGAAGGCAAATTGTGTCTCTTATTGACGATGCAAATCAGACACTTTTCCAAACAGGTTTTAAGTGTCAATGAAAATCAACACACATATCATGTCTGAAAATCACGATAGTTTGACTAAGTATTACAAGCTGGACTTCACAATTAATAGTTAGGCAACAATCTTCACTTCACGTAGCAAACAAAAAGTATGAGACGACCAAAACAAGTAACCATTTACACATACCTAAATAGATCATTCAAAATTTTAAGATTTAGGTATGAAAATGATAAAATTGGCATGAGAACTTTACCAAGCATTCTCTGAAACTATGCTTATTCCATCCACAGTCACACTTTCATCTAGCTCTGTACATATGCTATGCCATCAAACTTGTTCAGATAAAATTTATCTTGTTCCACACTCATTAATTTAACCCAGAAAATTGTCCTAATAAGCCAAAAAATAAAAGGCCCTTTTGCAATCGTGTCTACAGAGGAAAATAAGTCTGAATGGTGAATCATGACACAGCCATGTGGTCTGCCCAGATGAATATAAATACATAGGACCTAGCATACAAGAAGATTGGAAGAAAGAGAAAGAAACTGCATGTGTGCATGTGTGGGGGAGCGAGAGAGAGTCACTAGAGTTTGTCCAAAATGAAATTATGGTAGCAAATCCAACAAATCCAATTATTTTCGGGAGATAATGTGGAAAACTCTCACATTGTATTCCCCTGATTCAAGGTCAATGAAAGATGAGTATAGTGAAATTTTGACCAAAAATACGACAGTTTCCTATCAGATATAACATTGAAAAAGCCAGGGTAGTCTAATGAAAAACAGAATATATATAGGAGAGCTTTGTGAAACATGCCTTTTTCCTTCTGCGAAAAATGTTGAAAACTCTTCATGCTATTTATATTACCCCCTCAATATCCAGAGTGAAACCCCTTCAGGTGGTTCACAAGGATACTAAATATTTGCTGTGTGAAATTCAACTTTTCCCATTGTCAAATCATGGCATCAAACACAAAAACCAAAGCACCTAGTGGAGCCTCTGCTATCAAATCAAATTGGGAAACTTTCCCAAACAAGAGGAAGCAACTTTCCAAGTTAAAAAAAAATGCTGTCATAAAAGCTACAAATATACAGTAGGCAAAGAAAACAGAGAATATCAACACTACTTGTACCCATGCATCTTGAGATTTAGTGGGAACAAGAGCATGACATGAAATGAAAGCAAAGTAAGTACAAGATAATGGTTACACTTACATCCTCCTTCTCCTCTCGAAGTGCACGCAAGCGCTCTTCCTCCATCCATTTTGCCTGTTCTGCAAGTTTCTTCTTGTATGCACTTGTAACAAATTTATCTTTGTTTTCATAGAGGTGGTCCTCTTTGCTTCTTTCTTTAACAAGTCTTCTTTCATATATGATTTCATGTTCTCGTTGTCTTTCTTCTGCTTTCTTGATCAAATTCTGAATATACTTGGGCTGTAACAGAAATACAAAATATGGTGTTAGCAATTGGGGAAGAAAATGGGCAAGAGAAGCTTATTTGAGATAGTAAGCAAAATTATTGGATTCAACAAGCAATCTGACAAATAGCCCATGGACTCTATAAGAAATCCAGCAAGTAGTTCACAGCACAACATTTCTTTACACCCTTCAGAATATCCGAACAGCATAGCAAAGCCTCCACATACTAGTTGAAGAATCAATTTATTACAAATACAATCCCACCAATTACTTGGACAACAAACTCCCATAACTAACAAAAAGTTAAACAAAGTGAGTTTGTCTTTAGAGCAACATAAGTCATTGTATGATAGTTATTGGCATAGTGCTTTGCATCAAACACTTCTTTTTTTCTTCTTTCCTTTTTTCTCTTCTTTTTATTTTTTCCCCACAGAACAACAATTACATAAACTTGGGCATCCATAACCACCATCATTAGCTTAGAATCAATCACTTCTTTGCTTTCACATCTTCCACAATCCACATTACACACTTAAGTCTACCAATGTTCTCTTTGCAAAGAAAGCCAAAAAAAAAAAAAAAAAAAAAAAGAAAAACGATAGTGATATTGAAATTCATAGCAATAAGTTTGTCTAATCAAGCCAAACTACCTTTCTTTCTTCACGATCTTGCATGCGAGGACGAGCAACATTTACTTTCATCTCATCATAAACACCATCATAATCGAACACGGACGGATCTTCCTCCAATGCTTTCTTATGCTGCTCCTCAATCTTGAGCCCCCCACCCAAAAAAAAAAAAAAAAGCACGATAAGCAATTGACACTAATGAAGATTTCATTATTGAAGCACACAGAGATAAAAGCAATAATTTTTTACATTATTGAGGGACTTGTTTTTGCTAGCCTGCCTCAAAATCTCCTTCTCCACATCATCCTCGTCCTCTTCACCGAACCCACGGGGCGGCGCCGACAGCGGAGGGCGGGGCGGCAGCTTTTTCTGCTGCGACGGCTGTACCCTTAGCTGCAATCCGTACTTCTTCATCTCGCACTATAACTCAACAAAGAAGCGGCGGCAAACATTAAACACATATTATTAAATAATTGTGTTAGTTTCTTGCAAATTTCAATTAAGGGAACATCGATTTAAAAGATCGAAAAAGAAAATTAAAACTACCTTTAAGGGTCGAGTGGGGAATCGAAAGGACCGTTAAGTATCAAAAACTCGGAATAATTGGGGAAGGAGCCGGCGGAATTGAAAAGTAGGGTTTTGTATTGAACGGCGGAAGTCTGGCCGGAGAAGACAGACGAGACGTTTGCACCGTGGGCAGGAAAGAGGGAGGAGCGGTGGCTAAAGAGACCGAGCGGGCGTGGACGAATTTATTTTTATCCCAAATAAACGAGAAATTACATTCGAGTCACTTACCGTTTATCAAATTACAAAATGAGGACCAATGTTAATAAAATAACAATAACATCCGGAATTTTATTGCAATGCCAACAATTGAGTTGGTGTTAGAAGGAAAAAAAAAAAAAAAGATAAAAATATGTCAAAGATAAATCGTCTTGTCTTTGCCCTTTCTTTTTCTCTGCGTTAGGTTGTCCAAATTCCTTTGAACAAAGTTAAAATAAGATAATATAAATATATTTTTTTCCAACAGTATTTTTACTGACAAAGTTAATTTTTGTCATCTAGTTGATAAAACACGTCAAAATTTTGAACAAGGAATCATATCACGCTGTCCCCCAACCACTGAAAATTAATTAATAATTAATTAATTAATTAATTGTTCCTTCCCAGAAGTGCATGGATGCCTGCCTGCTACGCTTTTATATTACGTAGCAGCTGCAAACAGAGCGTAAATGTTGCTCTCACCAGCAGCTGCAGTGTCTGGTGATGAGTGTTAAATTTTTTTAATTAATAATATTAAAGTATTTTTAAACAAGATTTGTTTTATTTAAGTGAGGTAATTGTGTGTGGGTGCGTGTGTGTATATATATAGATTATTATTTTTTATACCGTAAAGTCAAGATAATTTTTAAATGCATCAACAATTTTGATTATAACATTATTTATATAAATATATTTAATTTTAAAATTACAAAAAATTAATATTTATGGTAAGAAATTTATTAAAAAATATAAGATCATCGGATTGTGGCTTTTTAACAGATGCATCCCCTCCCTCTACTCTCAGCCAGATTAGTGGGGTTGGCAGATAAATGTGCGCCATGATGCCTTCTGGCAGAGTTGCCTAGTAGCACCATCGAGTTCCTTCGTTTCTCTGACTGAAATCATTGGCACCAAAAGCCAAATTTTGACGCCACGAATTGTTTGCGTCAGGCTGCATACTGCTTCTGGATGGCCAGAAACTGTTATCATCGACAGAAAGAGCTTCTGCATAGCTCTTCATGCCTTGGACGGCCGCCGATATTAAAAAGTCCTGGATTCCTTCAGTTTCATCTTTGGTTTGAATATGAGACTTTCTGCTTCACTTCAACTAGGCTCTGGTTCACTTGCCATACGTTTTGAGCATTGTCGTGACTTAAGGGTACGCATTCCGACTTTGAACTTTTCCCAACAGGTTCAATGAGTTCTTTGAAATTTATTGCTTCGAGTTCTAGCCCCTCTTCCTCTTCCAATACCCCTGTCCAGTACCAGCTCCCTTGCTGCAGCGCCTCAGAACATGAGTTTGAATAAAGTTTACGACTTTTGCAACTAGGTGTCCATCCAGCAGGAAAACGTGACGCTACTCCCTTGCCACAATGTACATTTCCCTGTCTTCCATCACGCTGCAATCCACATTTCCCTAAACTTTTGTCAGTCGGACGGTCACCCCAAAAATAAAATCAATAGAGTGGTTGGCCTGCTGCCAGGATATTGATGCCGCGTGAGGATGTCCTCGATGTCATTTTCAGTAATAGACTCCATCCAATTTATATGTCAAAAATCCAATAAAAAAAAATATTTAGCATATTGTATGATGTGTAGCAGCATCATGTTGACGGGATCCACTTCTCATTTCTCACTACAAGAAACCACTGCATATGGTCAGCTGCATCAGTTTTCTTCCGTCACATCTACTACCACCGCAGTAGGTTTTATGTAGCGATTTCTCGACCCCAAAACCACACAGCATATGCTTTATTGCAAATCGTTTTTCATACTTATTGTGACACTTATAAAATCACTGCATAGAAGTCATTTGTGAGCAATGAAAGCCATTTGCATTAATTATACCCGACAATTTTGAATCTACATGCAATGTTCTTTATTTAAAGAAAATAGTTCTAAATTTGCTATTGCAGATAAATAATATTTTTCTATGAGATTTTTTAAGAATACACTATATTTTTAAATTATTAGTATTATTGTTTATGCAGGAATTTCAAAAAAAAAAAAGTAACAATTTTAAAAGAATATACAGTAATTAAAAAAATACATGATAATTTATCATAATTTTAAATACTTTTACATAATATGCAACTATTGTTATTTACAAAGAATTGGCAAAGTTAAATGCTTTCTAATTGCTATTTGTATTTAGTTTTGTACAACTTTAAGAAGTAGCACAATTATTTAACTTTTACAATAATAAAACTAATAAAAATAAGTAGGTAAAAAATTTTATAAAATGAATAATTAACTAGAAAAATAATAAAATTTGTAAATTCAAATATACAAAAAATTCACAATCCATTCGTATACCATCCTAGAAGCACCATATTCTTCAAAGGTTTCGATCACAAGCTCTTTCCTTAGCTTTCATCGTCGTCGTGATCATCATCATCACTGGCAACTAGAAAGAAATTCATTAAATTCTTGCAAAGTTTCTCTTGAGAGTAAAATTCGTAAAGGAACATATAATTATTGTCATTCATTTGCATAATCAACCTTAGGAAAGAAGAGAATGCAATAGAACAAAAATTTCTGTCTAGTTGACAGGATGTTCGCCTAATTGACATAAAAATCTATGATGGCTCAGCTCAAGATCGCTTGAAGATATCTCTAAAAAGAAAAATGAAGTGTTTGGGACAAAGCAGCAACCTTGGCAGCTCTAGTCCTTTTTGCGCAATGCCTTTAGACTCTTATTGCTCTTACGAAGCCTAAAGTGCCACAAGGTAGATAATTCCTTGCGCAAATTGCCGTCCAAAATGAAAAGTTATCTTGAAAGTTGGGTGGAAAAAGACTAACTGAAAAAAAAAAAAAAAAGGAAGACTAAAATCTAAGTGCCAGCAAAACAATCCATCATTAACTCTAGAGTGCTTTGTGACAAGAACTTCATGCATCTCTATGGCCCTCCTGCTATCACGGAACAAAGCCACTAGACTTGCCATGAATTCCTTGCCTGCTTTTTGTAAACATTAACAAATGTAACCTTCCAATAAAGTCTGAAATTCATGTAATAACGGTTTCAATTTAAAACACAAAACCATCAAAGGTTTTAGGCTTTAATGGTTTTGAATTCCATATAAAAGCATTAAGGGGTAAAAATTCAGAAGCGCCTCCGCATGTAAGCTTTGGAATCTGTATAACGAAAACAAAACAAAGTCACCGCTAGAGAAAAGCCAGTTGCGAAGCCACATGACTGTTCACTAGAATTAAACAAATCCTCCAAAACATCCTCTCTCTCTCTCTCTCTCATAATTCGTGGGCAGGACTCAGTACCTTAACTTTGATATTTCCAGCAACAAAAATGCCAAATTACTCATAATGATTTAGAAAATGAGAATTGCAGAGTAAACCACCTAAATGCAACTAAGGTCAAGGCCCTCCGGTAATGCATGCCACATTTTAGTTTGTGTTAGGGTACCGTAGCAGAATATAAGGGGCAAAGGTGAGGAGGATAAAAACCACTGCTTAAAAGTTTTATACGGCGAAGGTTAAAAACTGCTGTCATAAACCACAACTTAAAAAGAGTTGCATGCAGCGGTTCTTGTATGCAATGCACCAATTGACTGTTGCATATCAACTTACTAGGTACTAATGCTTATTGTAATGCAACTATCTTTGTCAAATTATTTTAGCATTTCTTCCAACCGCAGCATGCAATAGGTGCCTTTTTACAGCGGTTTAAAACCACTGCCGAAAAACTGCTTGTACGGGTCCTCCACAGTGTAGTCGTATTAAGTTATGCGCCCAAAAATTGCAAACAAGCATCATTATGTTGGATACATTGTTGAGATGTTGACAAGTTGCCGCTATAGAGCTAATTGTCACAGAGTTAGGTTTGAAATGTGTTTTAAACATGTTAATTCGTGTAGCACTTAGTTGATATTGCGAGAGAAGTTAAGTAAACCTTAAAAAATTTGAAAGAATTAATTTGGAGTCGAGACTTAAAAGGGACAAGGAAACTAAAGGCACGAGAGAGAGAGAGGGAGAAAACTTTGTAAATGAGAGAACTTGTAATTCAATGGTGTGTTTACAAATTAGAGGAGTGAGGGTATTTATAATAGTTATACCTCCTCAATGTGGTTACAATTATTTTTTTAAAATATCTTAAATATTTACAAAAGAGAATACTTAAGCGCTTACCTAAGCGAGACACTTATCTAAACGCTTACTTAAGTGAGACGCTTATCTAAACGCTTACCTAAGCGAAGTGTTTATGCGGCTTGGGGTATTAATTGGGCTAAGTGTCCAATAGGCCTATTTTTGCAATGTTTGTGGACAGGCCGTGACATCTTTCCCCACTTAATCTCGAGATGTCCTCATTACGCTTTCGTCTTTATAATGTTGTACGTGATCAGCAAATTACGAAAGCAAATCTTCTCGTTCCCAACTAACCTCGTGGTCTAGTAGATCTTTCCACTTGACTAAGTACTCAGTGTAGTTAGGAACTCCTCTTTTTCGTATCACTCTATCAGTAAGGATGCATTCCACTTCCTTGTTGAATTCGGTGATGACCGCAGTTGGTGCACGTTTGGATTCCCCACGGCTCGAATTTTCAGTGTCTTCATGAAAGGTCTTTAGAAGACTTACATGGAAGACGTTGTGAATTTTGAGTCTTGGAGGAAGTTGGACTTGGTAGGCAGTTTTACTTACTCGTTTGATTATGGGAAATGACCCTTAATATCTCCTCACCAAACCTTTGTGCACTTTGCGTAAGGACTTAAATTGGTTAGGTAGCAATTTTACCATCACCAAGTCTCTTTCTGCATATTCCTTCAGGCGTCACTTGACATCGGCCTATTTTTTCATTCGTTTGGCAGCTTTATCAAGGCAGGTTCTTGTGATGTCCACCTCTTTGTGTCATTCCTTTGCAAATTTGTAAGTAACAGGGTTGCTTCCTATGTAGGAAGAAGTAATAGCACTTAGAGTTAGAGGCTGTTGTCCTGTGATGATTTCAAACGGACTCTTGCCTAATGCTTCACTCCTTTGGAGATTGTAGGAGAATTGAGCAACATCAAGCAACTTTGCCCAATCTTGTTGATGGGCACTGACGTAGTGCCGTAGGTATTGTTCCAACAAAGCATTGATGCTTTCGGTTTAGCCATCGTTTTGGGGATGGAAGCTGGTTGAGAAATTCAAATCAATACCCAACAATTTAAACAACTCACATCAGAATTTACCTATGAAACGGGGATCTCTATCACTTATAATGCTTTTAGGTACTCCCCACAACTTCACCATGTTCTTGAAGAGTAAGTGAGTTGTTTCGTCAACTTTGCAATCAACGGGGGCTGGAATGAAGATGACGTACTTGCTGAATTGATCAACAATCACCATGATGCTTTCAAATCCATCGGACTTAGGTAAGGTCACAATGAAATCTATTGAGACACTTTTCCAAGGTCTTTCGACAATTGGTAGTGGCTCAAGTAGACCAGCAGGGCGTTGTTGTTCCACCTTGTCTTATTGACAAACAAGACATGTCCACACATATGCCTCAACATCATCCTGCATCTGTGACTAGTAATAACTTGTTGGATAAGGGCAAGGGTTCGTGCCATACCTAGGTGACCAGCCCATAGAGAATAATGGCACTCCTTGAGAATGTCCTTTCATAAGCTTCCTCACTTAGGTACGAAAACTCGTTGGCCAACCTTCGAATCTTCCCTTCACTCGCTATCCTTAGCAAATTCTTGGCCAAATTGTCTTGTGACGTCCCTTCCTTGATTCGTTCAAGGAAGTCACTCTTTGGTGTGCTAGCGACCAATAATGCTAGTTCCACCTTTTGACTCAATGCATCGGCAACAATATTAGCCTTACCTAACTTGTATTGAAGTTTGTAGTCAAATTCAGACAAAAAGTCTTGCCAACGGGCTTGCTTAGGGCTCAGCTTCTTTTGCGATTGAAGTAGCTTGTAGCGACATTATCAGTCATGATCACAAACTGATTTCCAGGCAAATAATGCTTCCATGTGCGTAGGCAGTGGATGATGACAGTTATCTCCTTATCTTGGATGGTGTACCGCCTCTCCGTATCGTTCAACTTACAGTTTTTGTAGGCAATGAGATGCCCATCCTGCATCAATACTCCCCCAATGGCAAAGTCAAATGCGTCTGTGTGAACTTTGAAAGCCTTCTCGTAGTCGAGTAGCGCCATAACGGGTTCCTTAGAGACTGAGTGTTTCAATCTCTCGAAGGAAGATTGACATTCCTTCGATCAATGCCATGTGACATTCTTCTTGAGTAGCTCCGCCAATGATGCAACTATGGCAGAATATCCCTTGATAAATCGCCGATAGTTAACTAGTCCCAAAATGATCGCAATTTAGGGACTTTCGTTGGAGGCTCCCATTCCTAAATGACATAGATCTTTACTTGATCCATCATAAGCTTGTTGTCCTTGATCTTATGACCAAGGAAGTTCACCTCTTGCTTCACAAAAGAGCACTTCTCCTTCTTGACGTACAGCTCATTTTCATGTAGAACTTGGAAGACTTGTTTCAAGTGATCTTTGTGCTTCTCAAGGGTATTGCTGTAGATCACTATGTCATCCAAATAAACTACCTCGAATTTATCAAGGAAAGGATAAAGTACCTTGTTTATTATCGTGAAGAAGGTAGTAGGGGCATTGGTGAGGTCAAAGGGCATAACTAGGAACTCGAAAGCTCTGTAACACATTACGCACACAGTTTTCGGCTCATCACCAGGTGCTATACGAACTTGATAGTACTCCGACCTTAGGTCCAACTTCGTAAAGTACCTTACCTTCCTCAATTGATCAAAGAGATCGGCTATTAGTGGAATTGGGTACTTATTCTTGATGGTTACCTTGTTTAAGGCCTGGTAGTTTATGCACATTCGTAGTGATCCATCCTTCTTCTTCTAGAAGAGGACTGGGGCATCAAAAGGGGCTTATGATGATTGAATGGGAGGTGCCATGCAGTAAGGGGCCATGGCAGGGGGGTTTAGCACCTGGTTCCAGCTTGATGTGACGATTTACATCTCGCCTGGGAGGCAACTTCTTAGGCAATTCCAAAGGCATCACGTCCTTAAATTCTTTAAAGACAACTTGGATGGGTTGTGGGAGTGCAGGAGTAGGCTTTGTCGCTTCTTCTTCATCCCTTAGTTCCCTCATGGTGGCAACATAACTTTGATCCACCTTAAGACCCCGTTTGCATTGCAAGGTAGAAATCATTGATGCCTTAGATTTCTCCATGCTTTTCAACAGAATTACTCGAATCTTGTGGTTGTCGAGAATAACAAGGGAATTCGATGCGGGAACAGGAAAAGCTAAAGCTTTGTAAAAGAAATCAAAACTCAAAACCATTTTAAAGTCATCCATAGGGACAATGGTAAAGTCTAGCTTACCTTGCCAATCATCAATCTTGACGACTCCTTCTGCTATCTCGTGAATTGGCTTTATTTCGGAATTGACTGCCTTGATGGTGCCAACTCCCTTGGAAAGTTTGAAACCTAGATGTTTGGCTTTTTGTACGTCCATAAAGTTATGTGTGGCTCCCGTATCTAGCATAGCACCCACAACTTTGCCTCCAATGGACGCATCGACATACAGTAAGTCTTTCTCCTTGGGGACCGTAGGAGAGAAAAGTTTGGAGAGAGTACCCAAGTGTTGGATAGCTCCCAAATCAGCTTAAGATTCCTCTTTGGACTTCTCCTTGTTCAGTTCCGCTACAATAGCATTTATCGCCTTGCAATTAGGGCAATCTTTAACCCAATGTGGTCCATCACAGATGAAGCATGGCCTTGGAGGTCCATCGCGCTTGCCTAAAGAGTTCTTGGTCTTACCACTTGAGGATTTCTATTGTCTTCCCTCTTTATGGCTTGCCTCCCTCTTCTTTCCACCCTTCTCTCCCCCACTTTTATTAGAGTTAGGCTTTTTGCTTTTAGAATGGGTTGAGTAGTCGATCAGCATTTTAGCTGCAGCAATGGCATCATCCAAAGTCTGCACATTACGCTAATCTAATTCTACTCTTGTCCAATCCTTCAAACCATCTTTAAAATGGAAAAGGAAGTCCTTGTCGGACAAATCATCAATTTCAAGTATAAGAGTAGTAAATTCCTTAACGTATTCAGAAACGCTCCTGTTTGCTCAGACAACGCCGCTTCCCTCTAATTTCGCTATCTGCATTGTAAGGGATGAATTGTTTGCACAACTCAACCTTGAATTGCTCCTATGTGTTGATCATGCATAGGCCCTTCTCCCGTTCGGAATTTTTCCTTTTCCACCATAGTTGAGCAACATCCCGGAAGAAGATTGAAGCATTGCTTATCCTAACAAAGTCATCAATAACTCCTATGGCCTCAAAGTATTGTTCAAGACCGAATAGGAAGTTCTCCATAATAGTGGCGTTGCGAGTGCCATTGTATATGGCAGGTTTGGGAACTTTTAGATCGTGCTCAACTATAGTGCTACTTGTGTCAGCGATACTCATAGAAAGTGGACTATTTCGACGAAGAGAACTCATCTCTCTACAAAGATCGTGAATTTCTCCTTCAACGAACTTCCGTAGATCAGTCAGGTCTTGACCAAGAGAACTCAGTTCTCCCTTGAAAGTATAGCTAAATTCCTCGATCATAAACTTGGCAGCCTTGGTGATTTCAGCATTCTCCATGATCAAATTGTCAATTTGATCGCTTAAATCTCCCACCAAAAAACTCACATCCGTCATGCTCTTTTCTACTACAACCACACGAGACTCCATAAGCTCCTTTGTTGCAGCCTTAGACTTCCCTCATTTAACTGGAACACGCTGCTCCTCTCGACCACGAGCTTGAAGCTTGATTTGTTGCTCCTCGATCTCAGTAACAACGATTCTTTCCTCATCTGCCATTCTCACAACTTAAACAAGAACAAAGTAGGGACTGAAATTACCTTACTCTAATACCACCTGTCACGGAGTTAGGTTGGAGACGTGCTTTAGACATGCTAACCCGTGCAGCACTTAATTGATCTTGCGAGAGAAGACGCTAAGTAAACCTTAGAAAATTTGAGAGAATCGACTTGGAGTCGAAAGAGACTTAAGAGGGACAAAGAAACTGAAGGTACAAGAGAGAGAGGGAGAAAGAACTTTGCAAATGAGAGAACTTACAATTCAATTGTGTGTTTACAAATGAAAAAAATGAGAATATTTATAGTAGTTCCACCTACTCAATGTATGTGTACAATTGTTTCTGTAAAATATCTTAGATATTTAAAAGAGAGAATAACTAAGCGAGGCATTTATCTAAATACTTATTTAAGCAAAATACTTATTTAAGTGCTTAAATAAGCGAAGTGCTTATGCAGCTTGGGTACTAATTGGGCTAAACGTCTGAAGGGCCTAATTTGATAATATTTGTAGTCCGCTGTGACATAATTTTATCTTCATTTCTCTTATCCAGAGCACGCCAAACAATGCTAATCACTCCCTTAGGCAGCCCAAAAAGAACACATATGCAGTATTGAACCACATAAGAGATAAAGTTCAAAAACAATCAGAACAAACTGACCCAATAATCTGAACAGCAATGTCAAGTCGGCTTACAAGATATTCTTCTCCTTAGTCTCGTTCGAAAGCTTTTCAAGAGATGTGGAATCATCCTTAAAACAAAATCCTCTGCACATAAGCGCTCAGATCCACCCATTTCACTACTGCTAAAAAAAGACTGATATGCGAATATAGAAGTTTTCAGAATCAAAAGGTCAAAAAAGGTTTTCCAAATCAAATGTGGGATAAGATCTAAATTACTAGCCATTTCTTTCTAAACAAACGAGGGGCTTCCCATAGTTTCATGGCAGCTTGTTTAGAAGTCTCATTGAGACAACACTAAGCCATATGACGGTAAAACGACTAAGCTAATTGAAATTAGTGATTACATTCGGCTGATTTGCCAACAAAGTATCATACAGTAGCTCAAGTAAATGGTGGACAACCGAACCACCTCAAACTAGCGTCTATTGGGGTCGATACTTCTGGCTTTCTACACAACATCTCCGAAATAAGGGATAAAACTTTTGATTCAGATATGCTTGATATTCTGATGACAACATTTCTCTCAGTTTCATTCATTTGCAGAATCATTAAGATAGATTCATCAAACCAATTCCCCCAATAAAATACCGTTAGCAATTCTCATAACTAAGCCCCATGCATTCAAATAGATATATTACAATCCGAAAATATGCATACCACTAGATCCTTCTTTAGCATTTTGCTGTCGGCCAAGAGGCGCACTTCATCTATAAAAGGAAGTTTGCATGCTCCCTTCAAAGGTAAATTGACACAGTGGAACGTTTTAATAATCATACACAATAAAGGCCAGAGAAGAGAAGAATTCCATAGCGATTATCATGAGACAGTCTAAAATACAATTAGCATAACATAAAAGAGAGGATTAAAAATATTAGTAAAAAACTGCCATGAAAAATGCTTTCCATGTAAGTCAATTTGAAACTCCGTCCATATCAAAAGCGGCACAGATTACTTATTTTTTCATTTGACAATTAACAAACTGTCAAAGAAGATGCCTTACCGGTGGGATAGAAGTCAATTATATTTGAACCTGGGTCAGTCATGAGCAAGCTGTATGCCTTTGGAAGTGCATTAGCACTGCAAAAGAACAAATTCTGGATTCAAGATGGAAACGAATAGTACTCATTTCGAGGGGGGAACAACAAAGGTAATTCACATCCTTGGTGGTAGCACTGACAGGAGCCGGTCAAAAGGTTCAAATGGGGAAACTTGACTTTAACCCGAGCCATGCCTTTTAGATCCGAAGCAAATAGTCTACAGTGATACGGATAGAATCTGACAATAATTTTCACCATCAGTCTGTCATCACAACAAACATTCTATTTCTCGGTAAAGCAGTTCTATCCTGCAAAAAGTGAGTTACTCAAGCAGAATGTTCAACAATGTTATCAAGTCCCTCCTGAAAAGTAGTACAAAATCACCAAAAGTAGCCCTTTGATGTACTTTTGTACTTATATATCAACCAAGAAATTCCTGCTACGCCATTGCCACAAAATAGTAAAATTAAGTCGTGGCTTTTGCTTCAAGATATGAGGAAGAGTTGAAACTTGAATTCCGACTCAATTTCCCCTCTTCTTCTCCATGCTTCTCCGCTTGCTGGAGGAGCACGTTAGAGAGCGTGAATCCCTTAAATGTGAGATAGAAGAAAGGAAGAAAAATTTGAACGAAGATGTGTTTGCAAACTAGAATTCAGAACTCACTGCATCTGAGTATTGAAAGAGCTGTCTGAGCTTCATTTCATGCAATTTTGTTCTCTTCTCCAAAATCTTTTCTTCATATGCACCAACTGTAAGGATAATCTCTCAACTCTTAACAAAGCCATCTTTCTGCTCTTTCACCTGATGTTGGTGGCAACAACATTATGAGCTGAACAGAAATAATACAATAATTCCAAATAAATTTTGAAGGTTTGCAATTACTCTATGCAGGTGGACAAAGTAGCCACCAAGATTCTTAAAATTTTCCTTCTACACGGTCATCAGCGAATCATTTGCGCCCGAAACATCACATCACAAAATAGTGAAAAGCCTCATGAATTTTATAACCATCAAAAGGTCAATAGTGCTAGTCACTTTGAGCTAATGAATCTGTGTGTCCTGCTATTACAAAATGCATCAAAACCTTGTGAATTTCCAATGTGGGCATGTAAGCCTGAAAGTCATTTCCAACAAAGAAGCATATGAAGATTAAATCATTAATGATATGCTTGAGATCATAAGCGAAATTCTTTGGGGTAGCATAGATTTTTCGTATGACGTTCTAAACACTCCCTAAAAGTCCATATGTTGAGAAACTGCAAAGACATTGAAGAACATAGTAAGTAGTTGAAAATGGGTACCACAGTCATGACTTGTGAAGGCAATTTTGGTACCTCATAAGACTTTCTAATGAAAGATGTGCGTTTCTTAATTGGTTTGTCGTTCGCTCTGTTAAGGCTCTTCAAAGCTGACGAAGAGATTGATTGAAGCTCTGAAGTCAGCACCTCCTATGAAATATAGAGCCTAACTTTAACACTCTGAATATTCAGCAAATTATTCATTTCCAATTAATAAACAGTTTTCCCTTAAGATACCACCTGACCAAATATTAAAAAAAAAAAACAGAGAGAGAGAGAGAGAGAGAAAAAAAAAAGAAAAAAAGTATAATTTTATTTATTATATTCAAGTATTTTTATAATTATATTCACTTTTTATTTGTATATAAAATTTACTTAATATGTTAGTTCGTTGGCAAATTTAATTCATCACATAGGAAAAAATTTTCAATTATATATATTTTATATTTTTAGTTTACATTAATTTTTTAATTAAATTTAATGGATATTAAATATTTTTTATTAATTACAATTATATGACAACAATTGATATGTAATGTGACAAATATATCACTTTTTTATTATCACATTATTATATTTATTAAGATGTCTTAAGTTCTAATTTATTGCAAAAAGAATTTTAAAATTAGTAAAATAAAAAATATTTTAAAATATTCTAAAAAAGGAAAATAATATTTAAAACATTTTAATTTTAATTTTAAAAAATTTTAAAATTAAAATATTACATAACAAAAATTAATAATATAATAATGAAAAAATTATTCATATTACATATAACATTTGAATTGTTGTCATGTAGTTATACTTAAGAAAAAATGTTTAATATGAATCTAATTTAACTTGTGAATTAATGTGTTTGGTTATTTTTTATAAAAAAAATTGAAGTAGATATAATTACAAGAATTCTTCAAAGTGATGACTATATTTAATTAATAGATTAATATGCTGAGAAAATTTTAAAAAATAAAGTAGATACAATTATAAATTTCTTTTGTACAAAATTAATCCTTTTTGCCAAAAAAAAAAAAAGTTTTCCATTAAGTTAATACATTTTCCAACCACAGGGCCATGCATACTGATAAAGGCAAGAAATTGCTTCAAGATATAACAACTAAAATGGAAAGAATTTGCGTAGAATGGTCAAGATCAATAAAGACCTCTCTCAATGGTGAGTGAGAAATGAACTTCAAAGTGTTGCCAAAGCCAACATTAACAGATTAGCATCCTGATTACAAACGTTGTGCAAAAATAAGCGATATGTTTCCGCAAATGAAAATGACGCGAATTCAGTTTAAGTTGGTGAGAAAGTGTCCCTTTTAATTGTGTCTGCAGGTTGGGGAAAACAAAGCAGTAGTCACTCACTTACCAAAGCCATAGAGGCAGTGACGTTAGTTTGGATTATAATGCTTGAGAGGATGCTGTTGGCGTATATAAGACGTCATGATCTCATGCTCCCCTTCCCAGGAACATTAGCATCCGAAAGAATTACCTGACGGAAATAAAAATGTTGCACAGAAAAATGTAGAGGTTGGTACTTATTAGGAGCAGAATGTGTTCCAAACAGAACGAATTTTGTGGCATAATTTGCAAGACAACGAGTATAACATGTACTGGGTTTCTTTGTATATTACAACATTCGAAGAAATGTGAAAATGTTGGCATAAAGAGCCAACCTTGATACCCTTCCAGCCAAGATTTGTCTCCATTCTCGTAGGTAATGTGCTCTTGGAGCTTGCTTGACAATTTTAACATGAATTTAGTTCCTGGTGCAATGATGGTGGAATATGATATTCAGATTTTTTGTTTTCGGAAGAATCTTTTTTTTATTTTTTAATTTTAAATATAACTATGTGAATTGTATGATAAAAAAGAATTTATAAGAAAAAAAAAAAGAGAGGTAAATAATATTTATAAACTCAATACAATATCGATTTAATGCTGCACTTATGCAATGAGCTTAATGTAATGCACATATCTCTTCAAGATTTCTATACAAAAATTAGGGTTCGACCTTGACGCTTTTAAAGAGACTATAAATATTCAAAGGGTCAGATGTCGTCCGACAATTGAGTTATTGTTGCTGATACTGCAGATTCATTAATTGTGTGGAAGCTACAGGTTGATTGTCTGTTGCCTGAAATTTGGCTCTGCAGGTAATGTAATGTGACACTCCGTACCCCGGGAAACGCTATCGCCTAAGAAGTCCACATACTGTGACGGAACCTAACGTCCAACCAATGAGAATAAAAAACAATAAATAAAAGAAGAACTTTATTTAAAAATTTTACATATTTTAATAAATTATTTTTTAAAATATATATATATATATTATAATAATAATTTTGTTGCAATTGATATTAAAATCTGTGTAACTCAACCCTACTGTAGTTAAAAAGATTCTTATACATAGTGAAAGATGTGAGAGAGAATCCGATAAAATTTTATGTTAAATAAAAAAAATATGTATATTTTAATAATTTTTTAAAAAAATAATAATTTCGTAAAAATAGGTTCTCTTATATGCCACTCAACTCTCATAGAGAAGTAGAGTCCTTTTCTATTCGTCCTGAATTAGACTCCACCGATTAAAAATTTACACATTTATTTTGAATAGAAGCGTAGATAGAAAAATAATCTCTCCAAGTTCGGAGTCCCATTTCATGATTCATCGCCTCAGAATTTAACAACTCATTTCACTATTGGGACTCATCGAAGCTTACATTTCATCTAACACGAACAGTCCAATGTTCTTAAGGACTTGTGGAACTGAAAGTGGTCCAATATTTACCTTGTCAATTAATAATGGGTGAAAGTAGGGTTATGGAAAGCAAGTTTTTGCTAATTACTTTCATAAAGTAATCTTCCCCACACACCCCCCCTACCCCATTAATCAAGTATTAATGTTAGGAAATTCCCACAAAAGACCTCGTTCAAGTGTAACACTGAGAATCAAAAACTTAGTTAATAATGAGAAGATATGCATTAGTCAATAATCGATAGTTGTTCTAAATAAAATCAACCCCACTAAATTGCTAAGCAAAACTATGACGACCAACGGAGGAATTGGCCTACTCGTGTGAATTAATTACTAATCAAAGCCTTAAACATTTCTAGCAATCATACACATTGGAATATTGACTCTCAGATATTGTTGGGATGCGTGGCGTTGGGCATTGGTCGCAGACTTTCTTTTTCTTTTTCTTTTTCTTTTTCTTTTTTTAATAATAAGTAGCTAGCCAGCAATTGCAGTTGCTTAAACTTCCGCATGGCAGTCTTTAACAAGCTGATACTTTACCCCCGCCTGGAAAGGGCCGCCACTAAACCTACCTCCAAATGTAATGTATGCTGGACAACTGACAATCACATGGTAGCTTCCAGACATCCATGTGCCAACCTTCCACTTCAGCTTCCCAGAAAGCCTGATATTCAACAAAACCAGCCCGGCATTCTGGTCCTCGCTGATGGCAGAAGCTAGGTATGGAGACACAGGCACAGAGTCGCCATACAAGAATGGAGACCACAGCCTGATATCCTTGTGGCCCAAGTAAGTCCCCGGAGGCAGCCTGGTGGCCACCGTTATCTGTTGGTTGCGATATGAGGCGTATAAATCAATTTTTCCATAGTATACGCCGATCCTCCTGTTGGGATTTCTGGTGGAAATGGTGACCTGCATGGTTGTGGTAAGGAAGTTTGGCTGTGTAATATTCAAGGCGTAGAAGGTGGCGTCTTGGAGGGTGAACTGGGGCTTTGCCGGCCGGAGAATCAGCCAGACGAGGAAGATCACCACGGCCAAAGTCGCGACGGAAGCGCCAATTCCGATGAGTGTCTGCCGGCGGCTGAGCCATTTCTTGACAACAGCCTCATCACACATGGTTGCCAATTAAGCTAGGGATGCCTTTAAGAATCTCTTTCAATGGTTAATTAATTTGACAATAATGCGCACAAGAAAGTTCAAGTGATTAGAGAAAATATGCAAGAAAGTAAGATTGATCAAGAGGATGTTTGGTCATTATATATGGGGGGGGTAATTTTAGATTTGTGGGTATGGTGTTATGATTTGTTTAGGATAAAAAAGGAAAGGTGCAGTGGTACATAGGTCTTCATATGATATTCAGTAATTAAGAGTTTAAATGCTTAATTAGACATTTTATTTAATATTCTAGAGGCACACTTAAGTAGTTAGGAAATGTAGCAATATGAGGCAAAAAGGTGTGCTGATGAACATTTAATGGACAAAAAGGAAAACAAAAGGGCAATGGTCCACGGTAACAATAGGTGTAGGTTCATTTAAATTCTTGTTGTATGGGGGGGGGGGGGGGACAAACATGAAATACCAAATACTAGATGACCCTAGATTTGAAGGATGACAATAACTTGACTAGCCCTAGTAACCAAGCTTATGGGGCTTGAGAGAAATCAGGAGATCGAATCTCCTCATCTTCCAAAGCCTCTCACATTAAAGTGAGATTAGAGGTGCAAACCACCCTCCCTCTTGGGGTGTACCCGTACACTTCCTTCCCACTAACATCTAACAACTGAGAGAAAGATTCGAAGGATCACTAGGATCAACCTTGTGCTACAAGGGCATACGCCGTTGATATATATTTATGGTTAGAATTGCCTCTCTCTCTCCGTGAGTCCAGACGCTGGTGGTTCAAATGCAGGCATAAATGAAATTTGATGTCATGAGCAGACCAATTAATTGTTTATCTCTTCATAATGTGAGTTTAATGCAAAACGATCAAAATTTAAGTAAACAACCGTCATTTTTATTAAAAAATATATGATTAGATGGGGATTCACTTGAAAAAAAGGAGGAAAAAAAAGGGGGGGGGGGGGGGATTGCCAGAGAATCATTGCAAGATCACTAGCCGGAGTACTTTCCGATTTACTAGAAAAAACAGACACACAACAAAGATTACTAACCGGAATAGAATGGAGAAAGCACAAACGCTTTGAAGATGAAAAGGCACAGACCAAGGCTCCTTTACCCCATATCCTTAACCTTAGCTAGGCTACAGCTTATATACAGTGTGATCTTGACAAAATTTTTATTTGCCTTCTCGGCATATTAGGAAGGTTGGCATAGATACGCCATGCGGTAAAATTGATTTTAAAAAAAAAAAATTCAAGATTTAAGTGTGAACTATGAAGGTGCATGACTTGTGAAAAGGGGGCCGTGCATACCTTTCTTTAGAAAATCATTTATGGAAAAAAATCTAATGCATATTGGTAGAATCTAACAAATTACGATCAGGCATAGTCGATAATTTTAAGGGTATTATTGAGATAATATAATTATTAGGATAGGGAAGTAAATTATCTTATTACCATAAAAGTAAGCTCGACATCTTGGGGCTATCTTCAATAATATTTGAATAAAAATAAGCTTGACATAGGGAAATTTAATTATTATCATAGGGAAATGAATTATCTTATTACCATAAAAGTAAGCTTGAGATCCGGGGGGCTCGCTTCAATAACATTCGAATGATTAAAAAAAAAAAAATGGAAAAATGAGAGAAATTAGCTGACATGACCATGAACTGCGTCAAGCATCTTTTGAACCCGCGAGAGTCGGACGATGCACACGAGTCTGTATTCTTTTCAAAATTTTATCTTTTCTCCAATGGTTTTCAGATATTTTAAATCCCACCCTGATCTGATTTTTTAAATTCTATGCTACCCAAAATTCTATTCTTTTCACTTTATTAACTTTCGCTTTCCGTCTATCATTGTAATTTTCAAAGTTATATATATTAGTCTAGTCTCTATAGTAACTCACTTGTGCAATTAATCCCATAAGTCTTAATTTTAACGTTTTAAGTTTTGATATCGCCAATCGATATTTACGATACACAGATGAGCCCTATGAGACCATTGTAATTCATAGGATCCATGCTTCTTTTTTTTTTTTTTTTCCTTTTTGTTATTTTGATGTGTTGCTAATTATAGATCCCATGCTTTCCTAGGATGTCAAGGGAGACATCAATATGTGACTCAACAACAGGACTTTCGTAAATAAGAAGTCCCCCAATTGATAAGTATTCGCTCCGGATGCTGAAACTAAGCTTTCTTTCTACCAAATTCCTACGGGGCAAAAATTGTTGAGCTACACGTTACCAGATCACAAAACATTCACTTTCTCACAATGCGCACCGAAGACTGCCCGCTGGTAGGCTTGAATTTGTCAGGATCAAAAAGCACCATTGGCCAGCAGGCCACAAGTTTTTAAAGTTGTAAATTACAAGAAATACAGCTTGTCCTGTGCCAACGTACTTGGTTGGATGACCTTTTTGTCAGAATCTTTTTAAGTAGAGTGTTTTTCCAATCCTAATAACTCCGTCCCTTTTTTTTTCCCTACCTTTTCGCCCTCCCCTATAACAAAAGTTCGAAAAACCTTTTGAGTGTTAAAAAGATGAACGAGTTTCATTTGTTTAAACACAAAAGCGTGCGAATTTGTGTGTAAAATCTAATTTAGCTCACTCAACTTCTAACAATTTAATCACAATTGCTCAATAACAAATGTTTCAACCGGTTGCTATTATTATATCAAAATCAGCTGAGTGAAAGAACCACTTTTTACAGTTGGGCACCAGAGTTGTGCCCGCTTGTAGATTTGATAAATGCATCTGGACTTGGACTTTGAACCCATTGTTGCTGAAGTTGCTGTTTCGTTTGAACCATCGTTCTTGATGACTAAAAACGAAAAACTATAAACTGTTTGGCTCTTCTTTAATCCAACAATTATAAAGCAGCGAATCCACCAACGTCCAAGCTTAAAAAGCAAAAAGTTGCCATTGCAAAGGAGGTAGAAAATTCTACCCGTTTGTAGGACGAGCCTCAATTGAGAGGGATCCACCATGTACTAAGTTTATCTAATAATTGCTCCATTTCATGATCCTGACAACAGATAGCTGAGCTGTTCCTTTTCACTTCGGTCCATACTTACAACAGAAACATAACAAAGTGCCTTTGCAACATACCCACTACCCTTCTTAAAAATTCAAAGCAAGAAACAGTAAAGCTCCTTACTAATGATGAAAACACACACATCACAGCTGCAATCCTCGGGGTCAAAAGGGCACTGAATCATTAAATATGCAGTAGTCTTGAACGAAAAGAATCTAATAGCATTATATTGGTGACATTAATGGTACGGAGTAAATTCAACCATTTGTTAGCACAATGAAGATTGAAATGAAAGCAAGTAATAGCACTCAAAACAATGAAGATCAAAATAACAGAAAACAATATCATTCTCCCAAATAAACAGGGACATCCCAAGCTAGTCCCAGTGTCATGTCAAATGATCTACATACTCAGCTCCAAGGAGAAGCAAGTGTTAAGGCTTTGAGCTGAAATTCATATTGGCACAACCAATAATCACTTTTGTTTAGTTTGAATTCCATCTATTGGAGTTTTGCAAATGCTGTCTTTATAGATGAATAGAACTGTCATACATTAGTAATGTGTCAACACTCTTTGACACCTCATACAAAATTAAGATTTTATAAGCTATCGGACCTAATTATTTCCCAGAAAAGGAAGGTTGTAGGAACTAATTCCAAACTGAGAAAACTCACTCCTGGACAAAAAAGAATACGCATTTAGAAACTTAATTCCGACAGGGAAAGAAAAAAACATTAATAGGCATATAAAAGCAGAGGGTACAGATATGTGAACAAAGCTTGATGATCTGATACTGTGTCTTTCAACTGTATTCAATATATTGCGAGAAGTAAGGAACAAATCAATAAATTATGAAGAGACTAGTCACATACATCTAAACCTTATCTAATCAAATCAAATTAGTTTAGCTCCATCAATCACCAATGGGAAAATCACAATGTGATTCAAATCAAGCAAAAAATCACAAAAGCAATTATGTCTCAAAATCAGTTAAGCACTTTCCACAAGATTAATCATGCACAACACATCAGATGACCAAGCAAATGCAACTAGACCTTCAAATTAATATATGGAACCTTAGATAGGTATGCAATGCAAACAAGACAACTAAATTCTTGGTTTAACCAAAATTGACTCACTTGATGAAAACTTTTGTGAATTCTTTTGTTAAAAAAAGAAATTCAGTGTCACCATGTGTAATGTAAGCATGAAACCACACGGTTGACAAAAAAACAAAACAGATTTTCCTACAATTTTGGGCCACCAATCAATCCACCAATGCTTGTAAATTCACTCCATTGAACCCACACAATTCAAGTCTTACAGTAGGGCATTTCAATACCATAACCTTGTGCTGGCATCACTTTCTAGAAGAGATGAATGTAATGATTTGCTGGCCATGTGCATTGAATAAAATACTCGAAACTTGCACCCATTTACTATTTTTAGTTTTATTTTTGGTTCCATGCTTCGCATTGTTGCCTTTAGCAAAATATGATTTCAGAACATCATAGAGCTAAGGCAAACAAATGATCCAACATTCACTGTCTAGCAAGGACAATACAACAAATGAACCTCCCGCGAACTTCCGCCTTTTATCGAATTTATCAGAAAATATGTTTACGATAACATCAATCGCAAAGCCCAAAAAAAAAAAAAAAACAAGGGACTTAAAATAAAGATATAAACCAACTAATATGCAATAAGATTCAAGAAATCAGACTAGCATCAATTGAAAATTCTATACAATCAGGTCTAAGTTACTCGTTATAGGGTAATGGATAGAACTTGCTATTCATTTCGTATACTCACTAATAAACCCTGCAATCCCGGCTACCGCCGGAAAAGTTCCCAGAATTACTGTTCACCGGCAGCCCCACCGCCATGCCTCCACAGGAAACCTTGAGCAAATGTCGCCTGGACCATAGCCCTCTGGACTTATAAACAACTTCAGCCGTAAGCTTCACGTTGAAGAGCACCGAGCCACGGATCCGGTCCTTATTAATCCCATTCACGACCCAGGCGTCTACGTAGGTGTCCACCGAGTAGGAAGCGTTCACAACCATCGTGGCCTTGGGGTCCTCAAAGAACGGCGGGATCCGCGTGCCTGCTAGGGTCTCCGAATTGTAGAGAATCTCCGACTCGACGGCGTCGTAAGAGATCCTCTCTTTCTTGTTTGGGTTATGGACTTGGAATTGGGCGTCCCAGACGCCGGTCACCCTCTGGGGAGTGGAGATGTTGAAATCGGTGACCGTGAGAGATGTGACTCGGAATTCAGGAAGATGAGGTCGCAGGAAAAGCCATAGAAAGAAAAGGATGCAGAAGACGGTGGCAGCGGAGAACAGGAAAATGAGAAATAAGCGACGGTTTAAGAGGGTCCAGCGGTTGTAGTAGTGGGGTTGATTGGGTGGCGGTGCGGCTTGGTATTGTGGGTAGCCGCTCACGAACGACGGGGCTTGGTAGGGGTAGGCAGAAGCCGAGGGTGGGGCTTGGTAAGGGTAGGCGGTGCCGGGTGGCGGTTGTTGAGGATGAGTAGGAGAATGGCGGCCGTTGGAGAGAGGATAGCCGGTGGCTGGTCTAGCAGTGTCTTCCATTGCCTTTGGGGTGTTTGGCTTGTTGAGTCAAATCGAGTCTTCGAGCACTGACGAAAAAGCCGATCCTTGCTGGGACTTTTGTAATTTGTTTTTTATTTTCTTTATTTGGTTTTCGTAAGGATATATATATATATATATATATATATATATATATACATATTTTTATTTTCTTGGAAAATGGTTTGAAGTTTCTGGGAAAAGTCCCGGAAATATGCTCACCCTCCACAAAAATATGAGTGCTTTTATTATTTATTATGATTACAATTTAAAATTTTAAAATGATTTTAATACCAATAGCTGGTGAGTTTTTCATATTCTTTAATGGCTTGTTTGGATTTGAAGAAAAGTTTTAAAGAAAATTGTGAGAGAGAAAATAGTTTGTTAAATATATCATAAATGAGTAAAAAAAATGAATAAAAAGAAAATTTGTTGTTTCAATGTAATTAAAAAATAAAAAGAAAAAAAAACAATTTCTATAAAATGATATTTACGTCTTTATATAATAAGTAATGTTTAATTTCATAATTTTTAAATTTTAAAATTTAAAAAAATAGTAAAAAAGAAAATTAATGGAAACTTTAAATTTTTTTAAATATTATAAAAAAAAGTGTAGAAAAAATTAATAGTTATAAAATAATATCTATGTCTTTATATACAAATTTATATATAATTTTATTTTTTTAATTCAGATAAATAAAAAAATTAAAATACTTGAAATAATTTTTTTTAAAAAAAGAAGTCTGTTGTTTGTTAAAAATTAAAATTAATAATAAATTACTTACATTACATTACAATTTTTTTATTTAACAAACTATGTTTTTCTCTTAAAATTACTTCTCATGTTAATATTGTTAATTAAAAATATTTCATATCCTCACTTTTACATTAAGATCACAACATAATTTTTAATAAGGCTCATGTTAGATTTAAAATATTAATCAGTATGACTCATCGAATGAGAATATTTTTAAAATATTTTTTAAAAATATCTAAAATATAAAGAAAGATATTTCAAATATTTTTATAACAATTGTTTTCTAAAAAAATTAAATTTAACAATTAAAAACATGTTTTTAAAAATTAAAAGAATATTTGCGTAAGTATTGCTGAGATATTACGCTAATCAAGTTATGAATATGATGTTTGTGACTTATTAGAATCAATGTAACAAACTTAATAAAAAAAGTAAGAATAGAAAATATTTTTAACTATTAACACGGGAAGCAATTCTAGAAAAAAAAAAAAAAAAGGAAAAGGTCTCTAAATCAAAATTCATTATAATATGAGGAACAATTTTAACCAAGAAAAAAAAAATCTTGGATATATATATATCGTGGAAATATTTATTTAAGCTTTTATAGAAATACAGAGAAGGTTTTGTTTATAAAATCTAGACTGTACACGTTTTTGGTTTGACCCGATCCGTTGAAATCTTCGGTGGACAACGATAGTAGACGGAAATTTTGTCTTTATTATTATTATTATTATTATTATTATTATTATTATTGCATAATACACGGTTTCTCCAAAGTAGCAAGAAAGATTTTACGTGGGTTCCACATTAATTTTAACATCATCTTCTTGCTCGCTTCTTTCCTTGTTACTTTTAAAAAGTAGGATTATTCCTCTCTGCCTTCCTTCTCTTTCCCATCTTTTCCTTTTCTGTCATTTTCCGACATTCCAAACAGGCTGTAATAGCATTAGTTCTTAGTTAGCTCCGCCATTCCAATGCTAACAAAAAATATCCAATAAATGAAATGAATTGCGACATCACAATATTCAGATTGGTGGATTTTGCTAGAAGGTTAGTGAGACGAATGCAGGGCCTGTGAGTTGGAGTTCTTTCCGATTACGTTATTTTTATTTATTATATATATATATTCATTAAGAGATATATTGTATAATAAAAATAATTTTATTTCTCATAAAATCTACATTATTTTCCTAAGATTAAAATTTCAGATATTAAGGATAGAATTCTAAAATATTGAATTACAAGCGTATTTTTGAAAGATTTTTTTTTTTTTTATAATTTTTCTGTCTCTTTTAATGTGTTGAGGTACCATGGTGGAAATTTTTAATGAGTCCATTCTGTTTCTTGGTTCCTGGATTAGGCCGGTTTGACACGCTTAAAGTTGGTATTCGAATCTAAGATCAATATAATAGTTTAATTTTATCATTTATATTTTCCGTTAGTGGTATAATTTTAATTTTGGATCTTTGTTATTATAAGGGAACTGAATTTCAGTTGGGGATCTCTCAATTACTTAAAGATGGAGAGATTATCGTTTCTGAAAGCTCTACATTATCAGTCTCCTATTTGACTTGTGGTCTTGTACAATAAATTCGTGAAATATACATACATACATACACATGTGTGTGTGTGTGTGTGTGTGTTTTTAAAACAGTTCAGAATAACTTAACATGTGTATTTGGCATAAGGTATATATTGTTCCTTTCTTCCAATTGAGGATCCTGGCTTTTCTGGCATGTCCAAGTCTTCATCCTTCATAGATCCATGGTCCATGGAGTTTGCCAAATCAAAATGGTAAGTCATTGCGGGAGTAGCAGCCGTACAGTCATTGCGTGCCTGCTTCATGCACATTTCCCTGATCGCAGAAAAACCTATCTTACCTCAGTTAGATATTTTTTCGCCTTTTATATATATATATATATATTTCTTCAACAGATCTGCCATAGCCCTATCTGTCGTTTGAGCTGCTCACTTACTCCCCCCACTGACTTAGAACATCCAAGAGAGAGAAGAAGAAAAAAAAGGAAAAAAAAAAAAAAACAGAAATTGCTAATCTGAAATGAAAATAACAAAAAAGGAGGATTTTAATGCACAACTTAGATTGTCAGGTTTGGCAAACAGTCTAATTAATATACATGCATAATTGCAATTAGTTCATTTGGCCATGTATTACGGAGGGAAAGAAAGCACTTGCAAATAAAACAGCGCATATATTGTTTTAGTCATCAAAAAAAAAAAAAAAAACATCGATTTTTCAGAAATAGATGTTACAGGCGATCTCCCCCTGCTTCAGTTGGTCCTTTTCCTTTTTTTTAATGTGCATTATTGCTTAATCGAAGGGTCACTTTAGAAAGGACTTCTTTGCTTCCATTGGTCCTTAACTGGGTAAACGGCATAATAAATTTGATCTTCTCCAGAATCCTTGCAATTGAACACGGATGAGCAAGATTCTTCTCACCCCTTTTAACTTACTTTTCAATGATACTCACTCTCTTCAATGAAGCAAATGGATGCATCACTTTTATCATGTGCTGCGAGAAGACAATTCACGTGTAGACTTCCTTGCTAAACTTGCTGTTAGTGGAATGTGTGCAGAAGTTCTTGTGGATACTCCCAGTCTAGGCCCGAGATTGCTGCTCAGGAGGGATAAGATTTGTCTTTATTCTTCGTTCCGTTTAATCTGTGTCCATTAACCTCATCTACTTTGATTGTTAATGGGATAATGGTAAAAGAAATAAATGGTTTAAAATGACAAATTGCGATGCAGTTTTAAAGAAGAGAGATTCCAAGATCACTGCCTTAAAGCTTTATAAGGACATCATCGACCAAATCATTTCATTACTGCTGTAGAGATGAAGTTGTAGAGAAAAGAACTTACATACATTCATTTCATTGCTGCTCATTGATAAAGGAGAGGGAAAGCATAGCAATTGATTACATAAAAAGCGTGTTTTTTTCACGCATATGGATAATTTAAGCTCCTATCTACGAAACCTTTAGACTCGTAGGAACTTGAAAGATTGGAGAGAAATAGAGGTAATGATAGCAGAGTGCCACTAGTAACCGAGGTCAATGGAACCATACGATAAGGCGTGTGGAACAAAGAAAATAAGCCCATCAGAAAAAACGAGTTCATGGTTATGCAAAACCTCATTGCCTATCTCGGGCCAAGGATCTGCGAAAGTAGAAACTCGTCCAAGCTCTACGTGCATCAAGGGTCCGTATATTAGGGCGCTCTGGGTCAGCGGGCCAAGCTGAAGCAGGTTTCCTCCTAGAGGTAATCTCCATGGCCCGGGGACTGGATTACTGCTAGCCATTGTTATCCTCACAATATGGACTATGATGATGAAGGAAGGGATGCAAGTGAATAGGAGAAGCCATGAAGGAAAATGAAGCTCCATGATGACAGTGGACGAGAAGGGAGTTGCTACTTTGGATGGTGAGCTATGTGCTTGCTCTTAGCAGCTGTTTTTTGTTAGCAGCACTTTTATACAGGTGTGACTGGCAAACCACGTCTAATAATTGATCAAGCAAAGGACAAAAGATAGGTGGAAGGGACGGGTGGAATGGCCCCATAGAGAAAATGGCCACATATCGCAGGATTATAATCGTTAATCTCATATTTCTACGCTTTAATTACATTATCAAAGTTTATGATAAGAATCACAAATTTATGATTAAATAATATAAAATTATGTCTGCGTTGCATTTAAAACCCCACATCAATGTAATGGAAGCGTAAAACATGAGAAAGTCAAAAAAATAATAAATATATATATATATATATATATATATATATATTTGGGTGAATGAAATTCACATGGCATTGCGCATTGGAGCCAATAATTTTGAGACTAATATAATGTGAGAATTATTTAGAGCTTTAAGAGTGGGCACCCAGTAATTAAAATTTCGGATATACATCTTTTTCTAATTACTGGCGGACGGTGGCGGTTAGAGGCGATTTGGGCCATTTTTGTCAGAGTCAACGCTGGACTTCGACTGACACAAGAAGGGCTATTATTAAACCAAAATTCCACCGAAGGACCCCTTTTTGGTGGCCTTGAGCTCTTCCTCACTCGTACGGTGGATATCACTTGTTGGGCCAAACTTAGAGGCCACTCTCACACACCACACCTTTTTCTTGACCCTTTTGAAACTCTTTATTATGATTCTATGAATTCCAAATTTTTTTAATTTAAAAAAAAAACTTTATCAATTTTAAATATCATGATATTTAAAATTTTTAAAAATCATTATGGTTATTTTTTTAATTTCTTGAAGCTTTTTAGAATTCATAATTTTTAAATTTTTATGGGTTCAATTTTCCTAACTCTAACAAGATAAAACAAATGGATTTTAGAAAAATAAAATCATGATGCGTTAGAAAGATTGAATCTTTTTGAATTTTATAAATTATAATTATGAAAAATCATTAAAATTAATAAAATTATGATGAATGGTTTTAATTGTCAAAATTAGAAACCACATGAGGTCTTTATACTGTAAATTGAAGCTACAAGGAAATAAAATTCTATAAATATATAAATGAATCCCAGAAAGGTTAGATAGATACATTTAACACACACACACACAAACAAAAGAAAGAAATAGAAATAGAAATAAGCCTTTGGTTCAAATCTTTACATAATTCCTACGAAATGCCGCCGATATTTTCCAGTTGCACGTGCTGCCGACACTGGTTTCACCCAAATAAGATCTGAACGGCCAGCATAAAAGGCATTTGTTATATCAATAGGTTCGTTTTTTTTTTTTTTTTTTTTAAAAAAGAATTATAAGTATTTTATATGCTGTAGCTCACAATTTTTTGCTTTTTCTTTTCTTTAAAAATTGGCGACACGGATCTTACCCGGAAAAAGAAATAATTCCTCTGTTCTAGTCTTACATCCATTTTCGGTATTTATCTCCAATTATCAATGCTATTATCTCTCTCTCTCTCTCTTTTTTTTTTTTAAAAAAAGGCCAAATTGTACTAATATAAACAAGAATTTGTACAATTATGCTAAGTTATGAAGAAAAAAACCCTTATTATATTGTTATTCGTTTGAGGAAGACAGCAATTTCTAGTCCCCTTTTGTCACATTTCTGCATTTATGAATGGGAGCGTACATCGGACGTCATTTGGAAAAAAAAAAAAAAAAGGAAAGAAAAGAAAAAGATTTGGCATCCTAATTTATTTATTTATTCTGTTTCCTGAAATTAACCAAGATTCCCAACAGGCAAGTGCCACTCATAATTGGAGGACCCATCCGACGACAAGAAACATGCAGACATAACCCTCTTTGTTTCATCGAAGTTGTCTGGCCCAAAAAAGGAAAAATGGATCATTTACATGAAATGTACTGGAAGAAGAAGAAGAAGAAGAAGAAGAAGAAGAAGAAGAAGAAGATGAAGAAGAGAGAGGAGGCACAGAGTACAGTCATAATTAAATTCGAGATTGCCAAAGTTGTCGGATAAATCGTAATGGGAGACCTAATTATTCATTTCCTAAGACTGAGCGAAACATTTATTTTTTTTTTAATTATTTTAAATGACAAGTTGTATCATAGATGAAGTTTGACTCTCCCACAGAGTGTTTGATAGAATTAAATAAAAATTTTATAGGCAGGTACAGTTGTGATGGTGATTAATTTTTAACATTATGTGCCACTTTTGTTTTTCTATTTTTATAATAAGAATAAGAATAAGAATAATTTTATAAAAAAAAAAAAAAAGAAGAAGAGAGAAAAAAAAAAAAAAAGATAAAAGAGCAGAGCTAATGATATTAATGCTTTTATAAGGTCAAACGAAACCAATTACAGTTAGTAGTTACTGGTTAGCTAATGACATTGATTTATATTAGAGTTAAAGCTGTGGGTTCCAGGAATTCTCTCAAATTGCAGTCAGCCAAAAACTAGTAAGAACATTATTGGTTTTTATTGATGGATCCGACTCCGACTCGTGATTAGGTTTTTTTTTTTTTTTGGGGGGGGGGGGGGGGGGGGGAAGGAGAAAATTAATAAAGAGAACGACTTGTAATTAAATTAACTTGTCACATATATTTCAATTTTCATCCTCTAGCTAAGAATTTATTATGTTGGTCAGGGGTAGCAACGTAGCATATGCATTGAAACTTTGTTCAACATTGCCACAAATTTTATTTTTTATGCCATTCAAAACGCATATTAATCTCTTTTTTTTTTGGGGGGGGGGAGCTTAATTATATTAGAAATTAGATTATCCAAGTTTTTTTCACAACAAATATATATATAATTTACGAATTCTAGACTATTTATTTTGATTCAATTGAATTAGGGATGACGCATTTAATTATAAACGAGATTCAAGATCAAAGTATTACCCAAAAATTTTGTACTTAATGACCATTTAACTATACTTAGTAGTTATAATTTTTGGACTATAAATGTATAAGAAATTAATGAATTTTAAAATCAAGAACTAATAAAGATTCAATTTTTTTTTAAAACAATTGATTTAGACATAATCAAAAATTTAGATGCACGATCATTTTTTTATATAGCCAGTCCCTACTTCAAAGAAAAAGAAAAAAAAAAAAGACATACATACCATCATGTGCTGGATGCTATATTGAAGCTAAAATGTTCAAAATTTTCGATTGTTGACTCTTTACAACTATGTGCTGCTTACCGGAGGATATAATATTTCCGATGAGCAATGGCATTGATGGAAGGTGAAAAGGCCGTAATTAATTTAAATTTAATCGATTACAAACAGTAGGGTTTAAAATTTTGGTTTGATCTAACGACCACTTAAGATGCTCTCTTTAGTGGACTTGGAAAAATTTTCGTGCTTGAACAGATACATGAGAAAGGAAATTAATAATTGCAATGTATGAGATGATGAGAAAGGAAAAGCTGGTAATTGTGTGTGGAAAAGATAAATATTATTCCAATAAAACAAAGTCAAAGGAAAAATTGTGACAAGAAGCAATGTTCCGGGCTAACATAGGACATAACGATGAACTCTGAAATTGGGACGCCTGAGGGTGCAAAATAACACAAACGTAAGATTCAGCCTTACTTCTTTAAGCAAAAGTAAACAACAATTATTAGGACAACTCCACACACGACTATTCCGCTGAAATAACCCATGCATGTTTTACATCTATTATCCCATAACTTGAAACCGCCATCGTCGTTACGTTCAATGTCCATTGCTGCTGCTGCTGAAGAATTAGTAGAAGAAGAAGAACATGGACTGAATGTTTTGAGAACCCCCTTGGACACCAACAGATACTTATAGGCTCCGGAAGGAAAATTCGCGAAGCAATAAAACTAGGAAGTGGAAGTAAAATATTAAAGATCCCGAATAGTGCTTGTCTTATGGGATATTCATTTTCTTGTTTAGGACCTTTGTGTGAGTGCGAGTCCTTTTTTTTTTTTTTCCTTTCTTTCTTTCTTTCTTTCTGTTTTAAAGGAGATAGCAAGGTGGTTTTCCCCTTTTAAATTCAATATCATTGATGGAAGGTGAAAGGCCTAAAACCCTACTGTTTGTTTGCTAAGGAAATTCAGAACCCATTGATACTGATCGTTAATGGACCCGAACTACTTCATTTTGATTGGGCTAACTCCAAATTCCAAGCCCTTGTACTGCTGTTCATGCTCTTGTTCATTTTCCATCGTTTTGTAATTAAAGAATTCAATTATCTTCTTCTCCTTTGAAGACCGAGGACTCGAATTTTTTTTTATATAAATAATCTTTATACTAATTCGAAGCCAAAGAATATAATATATATATATAATATACATATTTAATTGTCTAAAATTTGAAAAGTGAGAAATATTGTTTTCGTAAAATTACTTGGTAACCAAATATATAGTATGAAAATGTCAAACCTGCTGACATGGGGTGCACTAACACAGCAAAATCCATGTGACGCTTTGGTCAAGCCACCCAACTATTTCACAATTGGACATTTTGGGTCCAAATCCGAATATAATTTTTAAAAATAGAATTAAAAATAAGAAACAAAATGATTTTCGAAAACAAAATGATAGTCACCCTTAATTTTTATTTTTTTTATCCCATTCAGAAACCCAATGCTCAATTTCCTTACAGCCTTCAATTAACGAGCTCTTGCACACCTGCCCCTAGAACCAGCAGGCCAGTACGACTCAGCCGCAAGGCGTCGACAACGTGAGATGAGACCACAAAATGGAACCTCTTCGATAATTCTTCACATTTTGACCGTCATTAAATATTAAAAGCCTGCATATGCATACGAATCATAATGTTTTGCTTCCTGAAATAGTGTAGCCTCCATCTAGCCCACCAAGTTGTCACGAAGTTAAGCTTGGACGTGCTTTCGACGTGTTAATCCATGCGGCACTTAGTCAATCTTGCGAGAGAAGACGCTAAGTAAGCCTTAGATAATTTGAGAGAATCGACTTGGAGTCGAAAGAGGCTTAAGAGGGACAAGGAAACCGAAGGCACGAGAGAGAGAGAGAGAGAGAGAGCTTTGCAAAGGAGAGAACTTGCAATTCAATGGTGTGTTTACAAATGAGAGGAGTGAGGGTATTTATAATAGTTCCACCTCCTCAATGTGTGGCTACAATTGCTTTTCTAAAATATCTTAGATATTTACAAGAGAGAATATCTAAGCGCTTACCTAAGTGAGGTGCTTACCTAAGCGCTTACATAAGTGAAGCGCTTACCTAAGCGCTTACATAAGTGAAGCGCTTACCTAAGCGCTTACATAAGTGAAGCGCTTACCTAAGCGCTTATGCAGAAGGTGAAGTCTTTGGAGCATCAATTGGGCTAGTCCAACGGACCTTGTTTGGCAATGTTTGTGGACGGGTCGTGACATCCTCCCCCACTTAATCTCGTGACGTCCTCGTCACGCCTTCGTCTTTGTAGCGTTGTACATGGTCTGCAAATTGCCAAAGCAAATCTTCTCGTTCCCAACTAACCTCGTGGTCTGGTAGATCTTTCCACTTGACTAGGTACTCAGTATAGTTAGGAACTCCTCTCTTTCGTATCACTCTATCAGCAAGGATGCATTCCACTTTTTTGTTGAATTCGGTGATGACCGCAGTTGGTGCACGTTTAGATTCCCCACGGCTCGGATCTTCAGTGTCTTCATGAAAGGTCTTTAAAAGACTTACATGGAAGACGTTGTGAATTTTGAGTCTTGGGGGAAGTTGGACTTGGTAGGCAGCCTTCCCTACTCGTTTGATTATGGGAAATGGCCCTTCGTATCTCCTCACCAGGCCTTTGTGCACTTTGCGTAAGGACTTGAATTGGTTAGGTAGCAATTTTACCATCACCAAGTCTCCTTCCGTGTATTCCTTCGGGCGTCGCTTGGCGTCGGCCCATTTCTTCATTCGTTTGGCAGCTTTATCAAGGCAGGTTCTTGTGATGTCTGCCTCTTCATGCCATTCCTTTGCAAATTTGTAAGCAGCAGGGTTACTTCCCGTGTAGGAAGAGACGATAGCACTTGGAGTTAGAGGCCGCTGTCCCGTGACAATTTCAAACGGACTTTTACCTACTGCTTCACTCCTTTGGAGATTGTAGGAGAACTGGGCAACATCAAGCAACTTTGCCCAGTCTCGTTGATGGGCACTGACGTAGTGCCGTAGGTATTGTTCCAACAAAGCATTGATGCGTTCGGTTTGGCCATCGCTTTGAGGATGGAAGCTGGTTGAGAAATTCAAATCAGTCCCCAACAATTTAAACAACTCACGCCAGAATTTACCTGTGAAGCGGGGATCTCTATCACTTATGATGCTTTTAGGCACTCCCCAAAACTTCACCATATTCTTGAAGAATAGGCGAGCTGTTTCATCGACTTTCCAATCAGCGGGGGCTGGGATGAAGATGGCGTACTTGCTGAATCGATCAACAATAACCATGATGCTTCCAAATCCATCGGACTTAGGTAAGGCCACAATGAAGTCCATTGAGACACTTTCCCAAGGTCTTTCGGCAATTGGTAGTGGCTCAAGTAGACCGGCGGGGCGTTGTTGTTCCACCTTGTCTTGTTGACAAACAAGACATGTCCGTACATAGGACTCAACATCATCCTGCATCTGTGGCCAGTAATAACTTTGTTGGATAAGGGCAAGGGTTCGTGCCATACCTGGGTGACCAGCCCATAGAGAATCATAGCACTCCTTGAGAATGTCCCTCCGTAAGCTTCCCCACTTAGGTACAAAGACTCGTTGGCCAACCGTCATGAGAATCCCATCGTTTAGCCAGAACCGTCGAGTCTTGCCTTCACTCGCCATTCTTAGCAAATTCTTAGCCAAATTGTCTTGTGAGGTCCCTTCCTTGATTCGATCAAGGAAGTCACTTTTTGGTGTGCTAACGGCTACTGATGCTAGCTCCGCCTTCCGACTTAATGCATCAGCAACAACATTAGCCTTACCTGGCTTGTATTGAAGCTTGTAGTCAAATTCGGCCAAGAAGTCTTGCCAACGGGCTTGCTTGGGGCTCAGCTTCTTTTGCGATTGGAAGTAGCTCGTGGCGACGTTGTCAGTCATGATCACAAACTGACTTCCAAGCAGATAGTGCCTCCATGTGCGTAGGCAGTGGATGATGGCAGTCATCTCCTTATCTTGGATAGTGTACTGCCTCTCCGTGTCGTTCAACTTACGGCTTTCATAGGCAATGGGATGCCCATCCTGCATCAATACTCCTCCAATGGCAAAGTCAGATGCGTCTGTGTGAACTTCGAAAGCCTTCTCGTAGTCAGGTAGAGCCATGACGGGTTCCTCAGAGACTGAGTGTTTCAATCTCTCAAAGGAAGATTGGCATTCCTTCGACCAATGCCATGTGACATTCTTCTTGAGTAGCTCCGTCAATGGTGCGGCTATGGCAGAATATCCCTTGATGAACCGCCGATAGTAGTTAACTAGTCCCAAGAATGACCGCAATTCAGGGACTTTTGTTGGAGGCTCCCACTCCTGAATGGCATGGATCTTTGCTTGATCCATCATCAGCTTGCCATCCTTGATCTTGTGACCAAGGAAATCCACTTCTTGCTTCGCGAAAGAGCACTTCTCCTTCTTGACATACAGCTCGTTTTCGTGTAGAACATGGAAGACTTGTTTCAAGTGATCTTTGTGCTCCTCGAGGGTGTTGCTGTAGATCACTATGTCATCCAAATAAACCACCACGAATTTGTCAAGGAAAGGATGAAGTACCTTGTTCATTAGCGTGCAGAAGGTAGCAGGGGCGTTGGTGAGGCCAAAGGGCATAACTAGGAACTCGAAAGCTCCGTAACGTGTTACACATGCAGTTTTTGGCTCATCACCAGGTGCTATACGAACTTGATAGTACCCCGACCTTAGGTCCAGCTTCGTGAAGTACCTTGCTTTCCCTAATTGATCAAAGAGATCGGCTATTAGTGGAATTGGGTACTTGTTCTTGATGGTTACCTTGTTTAAGGCTCGGTAGTCTATGCACATTCGTAGTGATCCATCCTTCTTCTTCTGGAAGAGGACTGGCGCACCGAAAGGGGCCTTTGATGACTGAATGTAGCCCGAGTCAAGCAAATCTTTAAGTTGCTTCCTCAACTCCGCGAGTTCAGGAGGTGCCATGCGGTAAGGGGCCATGGCAGGGGGTTTAGCACCTGGCTCCAGCTCGATGTGATGATCTACATCTCGCCTAGGAGGCAACTTCTTAGGCAACTCCGAAGGCATCAAGTCCTTAAACTCTTCAAGGACAACTTGGATGGGCTGTGGGAGAGCAGGAGTAGGCTTTGTCATGCCTTCTTCATCCCTTAGTTCGCTTAGGGTGGCAACATAACTTTGATCCACCTTGAGACCCCGTTTGAATTGCAAGGCAGAAATCATTGACGCTTTAGATTTCTCCATGCTTTTCGATGGAATTACTTGGATCTTGTGGTTGTCGAGAATCACAAGGGAATTTGATGCGGGAACAGGAAAAGCTAAAGCTTTGCAAAAGAAAGTAAGACTCAAAACCATTTTAAAATCATCCATAGGGACAATGGTAAAGTCTAGCTTACCTTGCCAATCGCCAATCTTGACGACTACTCCTTCGGCTATCCCATGAATTGGCTTTGCTTCGGAATTGACGGCTTTGATGGTGCCAATTCCCTTAGAAAGTTTGAGACCGAGTCGATTGGCCTCTTGTATATCCATGAAGTTGTGTGTGGCTCCCGTGTCTAGCATAGCTCCCACAACTTTGTCTTCAATAGACGTATCAACATAGAATAAGCCCTTCTCCTTGGGGATCGTGGAAGAGAAAAGCTTGGAGAGAGTGTCCAAGTGTTGGATGGCTCCCAAATCAGCTTGAGGCTCCTCTTTGGACTTCTCCTTGTTGAGTTCCGCTACAATAGCATTCATTGCTTTACGGTTAGGGCAATCCTTTACCCAATGTGGTCCGTCACAGATGAAGCATGGCCTTGGAGGTCCATCGCGTTTGCCCGAAGAGTTCTTGGGCTTGCCACTTGTGGGTTTCTGTTGTCTTCCTTCTTTATGGCTTGCCTCCCTCTTCTGTCCACCCTTCTCTCCCCCACTTTTATTAGTGTTAGGCCTTTTGTTCTTGGAATGGGTTGAGTAGTCGATCAGCACTTCAGCTGCAGCAATGGCATCACCCAAAGTCTGCACATTACGCCGATCCAATTCTACTCTTGCCCAATCCTTCAAGCCATCTTTAAAGTGGAAGAGGAAGTCCTTGTCTGACAAATCATCAATCTCAAGCATAAGAGTAGTAAATTCCTTAACATATTCAGAAACGCTACCTGTTTGCTCGAGATGACGCAGCTTCCTTCTAACTTCACTATCAGCATTGTGAGGGACGAATTGTTTGCGCAACTCAACCTTGAATTGCTCCCATGTGTTGATCACGCACAGGCCCTTCTCTCGTTCGGAATGCTTCCTTCTCCACCATAGTTGAGCAGCATCCCGAAAGAAGACTGAAGTGTTGCTGATCCTAGCAAAGTCATCAACAACTCCCATGGCCTCAAAGTATTGTTCAAGGCCGAATAGGAAGTTCTCCACAATGGTGGCATTGCGAGTGCCATTGTACATGGCAGGTTTGGGAACTTTTAGACCGTGCCCAACCGTAGTGCTGCTTGTGCCAGCAGTACTCATCGAAAGTGGACTACTTCGACGAAGAGAACCTATCTCCCTACGAAGATCTTGAATTTCTCCTTCAACGAACTTCCGTAGATCAGACAGTTCTTGGCCAAGGGAGCTCAGTTCTCCCTTGAAAGTATAACTAAATCCCTCGATCATGGACTTGGCAGCCGTGGTGATTTCAGCATTCCCCTGGATCAAATTGTCAATTTGATCACTTAGATCTCCCACCAAGGAACTCACGTCCGTCATACTCCTTTCTAGGACAGCCACACGAGACTCCACAGGTTCCTTTGTTGCGACCTTGGACTTCCCTCGTTTAGCTGGAACACGCTGCTCCTCTCGTCCACGAGCTTGAAGCTCGATTTGTTGCTCCTCGATGTCAGTAACAACGATTCCTTCCTCACCTGCCATTCTCACAACTTAAACAAGAACAAAGTAGAGTTTTGGATTACCTTGCTCTGATACCACCTGTCACGAAGTTAAGCTTGGACGTGCTTTCGACGTGCTAACCCGTGCGGCACTTAGTCGATCTTGCGAGAGAAGACGCTAAGTAAGCCTTAGAGAATTTGAGAGAATCGACTTGGAGTCGAAAGAGGCTTAAGAGGGACAAGGAAACCGAAGGCACAAGAGAGAGAGAGAGAGAGAGAGAGAGCTTTGCAAAGGAGAGAACTTGCAATTCAATGGTGTGTTTACAAATGAGAGGAGTGGGGGTATTTATAGTAGTTCCACCTCCTCAATGTGTGGCTACAATTGCTTTTCTAAAATATCTTAGATATTTACAAGAGAGAATACCTAAGCGAGGCGCTTACCTAAGCGCTTACATAAATGAAGCGCTTACCTAAGCGCTTACATAAGTGAAACGCTTACCTAAGCGCTTATGCAGAAGGTGAAGTCTTTGGAGCATCAATTGGGCTAGTCCAACGGGCCTTGTTTGGCAATGTTTGTAGACGGACCGTGACAAAGTGCTAGAAAGAAAAGTTAGCAAAATAAGAACGAGAGAAGAAAATTCTGGGTCTTGCTTTTCCACAACCATGTGACAAAACTTTTTGAACCTGCTAAAATTTCCACCCCACCGCAGCTGACCCATGTGAACTCTGCATTCCCCATCACCCAGATTTAAACCACAAGTAAAATCTTCTTACCTCAATCTGTTTGTTCTTTATTTAAAAGACTCGCTTATTTAATAGCCTTAACATGAAAAAGCAACCTCAACACCACCTAGACCTCAATAAAATCAATCTGGGAAAGGCCGAAAAGGTGCCAAAAGCATCTCAGGCATTGAAACGAAAGACAAAAATTGTGTCCTAAAAATGGAATGGACAAATAACAATTTTTTCCATCTTATTGTTGGAGTTATAATCCCTAGCATCTACTGTCTAGTAAGCATACATAAACTACACCTTAATTATGTTCAAATTCAGAATCCAAATACAAAATATCCACCGTTAAAATTTAATATTATGAATTTCTAACAGCAAAGAACAACAATAACGAAGATATAAAAATAGCACCGTAGCTTGTGTTTTTACCCATTAACACTGCATGTCCATACATTTGAGTAGGAGAAATGTAATTTTCTATGGTCACTATGTACAACAGCAAAATGATTCAAAAAAAAAAAAAAAAGAGTAAGAAAAAGACAAGGCCACTTTTTACCATGTGAAAATTTAATGGAGCTTGAATGCGCAGAACTATGACAAAAATGTCTAAAATTGCTAGAACAATACAAATACAAATAGGACTGCACCCCACATACCAAGGATGTCATGGTTCAGGAGCTCCTGCCACTGTCCTCAATCATCATTCCCTTGAGACTCTTCGCTAACCAGATAGCTGTCTCTCTTGGAGAGACCTTATCTTTACCAAAAGGCTTTAACACAACTGCAAGCTCTTCCAATCTATTTTGTCGAAGCAAGTCAGCAGACAACTCTAGAAGCCCTTCAAGTGCCTCTGCCCTCTGCCTGAATGACTTGACATCCAAAGTTTCCTTTGCCTGAGCTTCCTCATCCCCAAGAGGGGAGCTGGCTTTTGTCGGCTCGGAAGTGGCAGATACTGGAATTGTATGATTCAGGTTTCTTGTATCCATTTCGTTTGTGATATGATTTGAAGTACTCGACTTCAAAATCATAGCTTCAGAGCAACTTGGTGATTTAAAACTTGATGGTGTGGTCATGTTTCTTGTCTCCAGTTCATCTCTTACCACATTTAACAGCTTTCCAACATCCACATTTTGAACTCCCATCTCCACGGTTTCCAGAACTGGCTGCTCACTCCCCACACGAAAACTACTGTGCCGAATGACATGTATAACATCATCAAATGCAGGAGGAAGGTGGGCACCAGCAGGCTTTTCAAGTATTGTGCTTTGAAGCATAGCTCCTTTCTCTGAATGCAAATTGCTTTGGCTAGCTGACAAGGAGGCAGTGGAAGGAGCAATTTCTGAAACTGATGACAGAAGTTCTCTTACAGTGAACTTGTCATCACCACAAGATCCAGAGATAGGATTTAATTGGGGAACCGTACTGGGACTACAGATAGTGCTTACAGCAGTATCATTTTCATGAATAGGCAATATATCAGGACTTGTGACAGATACATCAAGATGTGCACTTAATCTATCTTGCCCATTACTGGTCTTGACAGAACTCTGAAGATCTAAGGCAACTTCTGGGGTTTCAACAGAGAAAAAATCAGCACTAATAGAACATCCATGGTTTTCCAGAGACAAATTTTGAGACATCTCAGGATTTGAAAGGGTAGGTGAATCACTGGAAGGATGTGATTCCACAATTTCACCACAGGAGACTATCTCAAAACTAGGGTGAGATTGTTCCGCCACATCAACAAATTGAGTTGCTGCATCATCAGAAAGCTCAAATGCCTGAATCGACAATGAAGATGAGATAGAGTTACTGCTCTCTGATTTCATTAGTTTGGATTCTCCAGGCGAGGGCTTCTTAGACTCTTGCACAACCTCCTCAGGGCTGTGTCCAGGACACCAATCAGCCATTTGATGAGGGGTATTTCCAGGCTCAGTTGAAGTCAGCTTCATGTTGTTAGCAGTGCCATTTGGTAGATGATTCTCAATTTGCTTTGACCGTCTAGGAATTGGACATCGTCTCACAAGACTTGAAGGAGGAGTTCTTTGCCTTGGCTTTGCAGGATGGCCATCATCAGGAGGTTTTATTGGGCCAGATGGAGGAATTCCATCATGTCTCAATTTAGCTTTAGGCAATGAGTCAATTACAGGCAACTGTAGACATATATTTTGAACAATAAGGCATTGTTTAATACATGTGGAAGACAAATATAATGATGAAATTGTACCTGGTGTTTTGAAGGAGGTGATCCTTGAATCCTCTTTACAGAATCAAATGCTACCTTTGCTGGTGCAAGAGATGCAGTATCAGAATTACACCTAACTACAGGTGCACGAGCATTGGGTTTGGGGACTTTTGAAGGTGTTTCTACATTATTTCTTTGAGCTTGAATGCCTTCATCCTTTGTGCGACTGCCCCTCATTGGGGAACCATTTTCTCTACCTTTTCCTTCTTTTAGTGCTATCATAATACTTTTAATGGTCTTGGGTTGCTTTGATTCAACTTGAGTCCCATGTTCATCATGACAACATTTTACCACTCTTTGTTCATCCATTTTGACAGTGCAACCATTGGAGCTGTTTGCTTCCTTGCTTGAAGTGGGCTGTTCAGTATCATCTTCATCATCCACAAAAGCCAAATCTGTTTCAGTAGCTTTGTTCTCACAATTTGAAACCATTGCTGGAATGTTTCTGTCACTTGAAAGAAAACCATCTTTATCGCTGCTAGAGCTATTACTGTTCTGACTTTCAGCCATGTTTTTCCTAGAATCACAACCAGTAGAAACAGGCTTTGCAGGAAAATAGGCTGTTGGAGGATTAAAGGAAGGACGGTACTGATCAACATAAGGCTGCAAGTAAGGGTGCTTCAAAATCTCGGATGCCTGTCAAAAAAAAAATTCTAAACTATAATAAAATCTTGCCAGAAAGAATTCCCAAAGTTGCAGAGTTGTTAGGAGAAATGCTTACACTTGGCCGATGCTCAGGATTCTTTCTCAACATGCCTTTAATGAATGTTTTCCTGTGTGAAGGGACATTGTATATCAATGCTATGCAGCTATTGGCTTCAGATCACTGCCAACATTTAAGATTTAACTGAATGATAAATGGAATAGAAAATGCACTGTGGTAAATATCAATTTCTTGGGACAAAGCAGCTTAATCACTGCTTTAAATTGATAAAAAAAAATTCTTGGAAACTATGTAAGCTTTTGGTGGCTATCAAGCCATTATTTTATCTCTTTCAATGATGAATAAAGTATGGAGAAGATGGAATATTGTGAGAGACAGGAGAAGAATGATCTTTTCCTCCCTTCACAATATTCTATCCCCTTTTAACAATATTCTCCTGCATGAGGTGGAACTTAGAGCACCTGCTTAAAGACATGGACAACCTGTTATCTTCTCTGAAATCAAATATATTACATGTTTCTAGCAACATCCAACAACCTCGATTCCAATCGCATGTGCACAGGGTTGGTCCCATTAACATAACTAAGAACTAGGAAAAAACAACTACTCATTTTTATGTAAGCTTGCATACAAACCACATATGATACTCCCCTAAAATTGAAGAAAAAAACAAAAAGATCACAGGGATAGAATCAAGCTTTTTTTATTAGAAAACAGTCATACTATGACATTTGTAATCCTAGCTTGTTGCAACCACTGCATATTTCAAGATCTGCTGGCCTATGAGAAAATGTACTAGCAATGGTTGTTCAGTCACCTAGAAGAGAAAGCCCATAATGAAACACAACAAAGTGATGAGGCTGTATGGTGTTAATCAATGCATGAGGAAAAGAAAACTACACATGGAGACTTACAAAGATGGAGAATAGCAGGAAGGTAAAGGGCCAATGGATGAGCGATTAATCTTGCTTATTAACCCTGCCATATCCTGTATCCATGCATAAAAAGGCAATTAGTAATTGAAGAGATGTTGTAAAGCTACAATGATAAAGGATAGATAAAGTGATCGTGTACAGAAAGCATCAGAAGCTTTATGAGATTCTTTAAAAGACTTCAAAAGGAGTCAACAAATATTATGGATTGTAGTTTGACCAAAAAAAAAAAAGAAAAGAAAGAATTGAACAAAGAAGTTTCTAATTTGTCAGATTAAAATAACATCTGCACAGCATACATTGTTCTTGCAATACAAAGGTCTGTTGTTTTCACATTATTCCATGACATAGAACTCTAGAAATGAAAGGCAGGCAATGTCATATGCAGGTCATTGTTATGATTGGAAATGCTATATAATTTTGGGTAATAGTTGATCTCCATCGGCCACTGGTGACTGGTCAAAATGAATGTCATAAGCATAAAGATGTAGAGTTTAATCAAGTGAAACAACAATAAATAAAGAAATGACTATTATGCTCCTACCTCCTAACTTGCCATCAAAAGCATGTGTGAACCTTAAACATAATAGGTTCATAGGGCAATTGACATCACAAAATGCTTACTCCAATATTATACAGAATGTTCTAAACTTATTGTCAGGCATGATAGGGACAGATTCAAGGAATTTATTTAACATACAAAAGCTTTGAAAGCAGGGCGATGTGCGGCCATCTCATACATACAGCAACCTGACAACAAGAAACTGGTTTAGCCAAGCCAAGCTGCAGATAAAAACATCTAAGAAATCATCTAGGTACACATACCTAAGGACCAAATGTCTGATTTGAAACCATAGGGAATATCTGCAAGTAGTTCAGGCACATATAATTAGGAGTTCCAACTACCTGCAGATCGAAGTATAACCAGTTATTAGTTTCATGATACAAAAGCAAAAAGATACCCTTTTTCTCACCTTTGGATAATATGTTTAATAACTCTAGCAATGGCAATAAGAAACATAATAGATAAACATCTTAGAAGGTTTCATTCTTGCGTTTGTCAGACATTTTTTAACCCTATTAATTTGCACTAAATCTTCTAGTTGGAAGGCCTTCCTTTATGCTTGGTCTAAAAGAAACAACAATAAATTACAGAAGTAATTGAATGGTTATAACTTCTGTCCACATATCTAAACTATAACATGATGGCGTCTTCCTCAACTGCACAGAGCTATTATTCACAGACAAAGCAAAAGAAGTCCTCAGTGGGCATTATAATTTTGAGAGAATACAGAATCAGGTCACCTAACCATGATGTGCAGTTAGCACAAACCAATGCAATGCCACCTTTACATCTGAATAAGGAGACTGTATTATAATAAAATCACTGCAGCTACTATACACCAATTACCACTTTAGTTGTAAACAAAAGGGACAACAGAGACGAGGAGACAATAAAAACCACAAACAGAGAGACAGGGAGCAAGACACACCGATGAAGCCAAGTCGTCTGCTTTTAGAGTTTTAGCAAGTCCAAAATCCCCTAACACAACCAAGATTTAAAAGATAAAAGAAGACAGCAAAGAAATCAGAACTACATGAAATTGGATGTGAATAATTAGTTAGCTAACTCACCAAGGCGAACATCTTGCTCTTTGGTAAGAAAAATGTTTGAACACTGAAAAAAGTGCATGACATGATCAGACAATAAAATCTCCTATCAGAGCACTCTAAAATTCAGAGGCTTAAGCCTAACGAAATACTTAGACCCATACTTTTAGGTCCCGATGTAGAACAAAATTGGCATGCAGATATTCAACAGCCAACAGAAGTTGTGCGAACCACTTGCAGAGCTTCTGCATAATGTTTTAACAGTTGAATTAAGACATCAAGCTGAAGACCAAAAATAAACTTCAATACAAAGACATTGAACTATAACAAACAGGAAACATGAGCAATTAATTAAGATCACCTCTTCAGGAAAATATGCACCGTTTGATTTTTTCATCAACTCAGCCCTATTAACATGTTGAAAAAAGAATAATGTGAATAACTTTCTGAACTACCAAACAACATTAGGGATTAAAATTACAAGAGTTGTTAGAAAACTCACATATCTCCACCCTCACAGTATCCCGTGACAATGCAAACGTAGCAACCCTTCAAAAATTTGATGGAAAAAAGAAAAGCTAAATGAGAAATTAAAGTATAGTTTTCCCAAAATTGTGAGTAACCATATATAAAACAGCTTGCCCAGAACAACTTCTAACTGCGCAAGCATTTCCACCAAGAAAACAATGGAAGATGCCTACCTTCTCAACCCATGCTTCTTTGAATTCTACAATGTAAGGATGCTGAATACGGGCTATGAGGGCCATCTACATCGGCAAAAAGTCCCCAATTTGTTCCATTAATTACGAGTGAAAAACATATACCAGCAAATAGACTTTTTCATTTAATTTAAAAAAAAAAAAAAAAAGAAACTCAGAAGCAAATAATGTGTAATGCGAGAGGTACTTCTTGATGAGCAGACCTCCTGCAACGCTCCGTCTGTCGTGCGAGGCGGATCTTCTTCAACACATACCTAACAAACAATCCAACCGATGGAAAACACACACACAAACACATTACAGAGCTAGACACAACAAAGAAAAGAGGCCAAAATATATATATATATATGTAAAATGTGATTGTTGTGTGCATCGGAAGATAGAGACAGACTTCTTCTTCTCGGCCTTGTGGTGGACAAGAATGGCAGCACCGAAAGCTCCGCGGCCGATCTGCTCCATGATCTCGTACTTATCCATGCGAGACTCCATTCCTTCTCTCTCTTTCTCTCTCTCTCTCTCTCTCTCTCTCCACCGAACTATCTCTATTTCTATGTACCTATCTCTGCTTGGTTGTTGTCACTCACAAAGAAAGAATCGATCAATTCAATCAATCAGCATTGAGAAAAACAATTCAATTCACTGCAATAATCCTCTTCCTCCTCCTCCTCCTACTACTACTACGACCACTCCTCATGGATGGGATCCAAAATTACTCACTGGCTCATTCAGCAAGTGGTTTCTTGTTTCAAAAATTTTCCTTTTTTCTCTTTCCCTTTTCAAGAAAGTGATCAAGAAAACTGTGATATTGACCTTTCATTTCTCTCTCTCTCTTTCTCTCTCACACACACAATCTCACTTCTCATACACACACTCTGTCTCTATGTGAGCGGTCTGCTGTTTACCATTATTAAAAACAAAAAGCTTTTCCACTCGCAGCGTGGAAGTGGAAGCGGAAGCGGCTGATGGGATTAGTTTAACTACCTACAAACCAGCAGTTTTACAAGCTTAATGCATCCAAAATTATATCACATTCATATATATATATATAACAGAAGCTTTTTACTTTCTTCTTCTTCTTCTTCTTATCAAACTTGATTTTCAATTGGGGGGGGGGGGGAGCGACAATTCAAGGTCTATTCGAAAATAATTTAATTGTTTAAAATTTAGATATTCATTTTTAACATTTAAAATTTTTATTTTTGAAAAAATGATAGGAGATGTATAAAAAAAAGAATTCTTTATAGAATATTAAATTTAATTAAGATGTAACCCACGCACCCACCCAACCCCCCCCCCCCAAAAAAAAAAAAAAAGGAAAATAGATTAGCTTGTGGAAATGCCGACAGCAATGGCCTGGTATTTACTCCAGGCACTGTAGGTGGTTGAGTGGTGTGAGAGAGAGAGAGAGAAATGGCCTTTATTTATTTATTTATTTATTTATTTTAACACAGGAATTTGATAACTTTTGGGATACCAAAAAGGTTTGTGGCATTTTCAGAAAATCGAGCTGTATGTTCAGCCAGATTGAGGCGTAATTTCAAAGAACCCCATTTTTAAAAAAAAAACAAAAAAACAAAAAAAAATGATTTTGTTAAAAAGAAGTTTTGAAAGCTTGCTGCGCCACCAAAACAGGATCATTGTGGCTTTTATTTTTCGTAAACAAAGCCAGATAACACATCGACAAACTAATTGATCATTTTAAAGAATTACAAGTAACGTACAAATTCGAAATTCAAACCTCTGTCCCCGTTTCTTTCCTCCAAACAATGTTTTTTTTTTAAATAAAAATAAAAATAAAAAAATAAAAATAAATAATCGATGGCTATGGTCCAACGGACGACTAATTGCGTTTGCACTATTTTAATTGGCTTAATTTCCAAATTCAGTGGTTTGATCAATTAATCGTGTTTTAATCTGATTGGTTACAAGAGCAAACTTCTTGGGAAAGATTGGGGTGGAAAATATGATCTTTCAATTAGGGCAAATCAATAAAAAGCAAAAAAAAAAAAAAAAAAAAAACAAAAAACAAAAGAAGCAAATTTTACAAATAAATCATACTAAAACTAATCTTAACAAACAAAATTAGATTATAATAAACATTTTTAAATAATGTGCATATGTATATATGGTTGAATTTCTTTCTTCCTTTTTTTTAATTTTTTTAGGGGGGGAGATTTAATATTGATTTCTTTTTTAATTTAATATTGATGTATTTCACAATTTTGGGTTCTAATGTTTGTGTCCATTTGATTTGAGAGATGTGGCAATTTCAATGACAGATGAAGTCATTCATGAACCAGCTAAGGGGGTTGCTTCACATGGCACAACAACAGGGACCATTAATATGCCTTTGCTGTCAATCACCCAATTCCCACTCATTTCCTCCCAAAATCATATACCCCACCCTCCCCCCACGTCCCTGTCACGCTGCATGCCTCCAAGCCAAGAAGCCAACTCTTCTTTTGGCATCGCAATCTCCGCTTGGCCGGCCATTCATAACACAAAGCTTAGCTGCCAATCGGAGACGTCGTCCCATCTTGATATTTGTAGGTCCGGCTTCAGCTTTGCCAACCCTGCGCAATGCCACTGGTCCAACGTTATTAGGATCTTTTCAGCACTTACCGGATTGTTCCCTGGATTTTCCCCAATTCCGCACATGCTTGTTGGGGGAGAAAAAGGGCTAATATCGCTGCCGGATAAGAGGGGTAAATAACCCCTATGGGGTCCGTCATGTTTTTTTTTTTTTCTCTTCGAATGCGAGTAATGGCACCATCCCATCGCCAGTTGTGGTCAAAGTATTCGGAGACTTCATTCTTAATACGTACGACTTTTTCTTTTTTGGTTTAGTTGAATTAAGGATGTAAGAATAACTATAAGCGAGATCTGTGATTTGAATACCAAAACTAACTCCTAAATAGTGTACTTGGTGACTACTAGGGCATGGGTTCTACATATAATTAATCATATGTACAGAAGGCATGACAAAACTATGAAAACAAGTTCAATTTTGTCTATAAACGGTTGGGTGTGACGCACACGTGAAAACTAATGCTTAGTGTTTGCTCCAGCTGCCATCTTGCCCTTAATTTGAAAAAAAAAAAAATGCAGTCGAATTCAATGTAGAGCAGCTGGAAGATCCATTTGATATGGATTGTAGATGAGAAGTCAGTTGGAAGTTGGTGAACAGAGCTGAAAGAAAGGTGATCTCATTTTGGGTAGGAGTTCCATTACATCTAATGCATGATTAGGTTGTAATTTATGTTTTAATTTCATGAAAACACCTGATTAATAGTCAGAAAAAGTTAGTAGAATGGGCCCAGTTTAATAGGTTTGGCGTCAAACTTTCCATTGAAATTAGAAAATATTAAATTGCTTTCTCCAGAAAGAACGGTGGGCAATAGACTAGACAGAGAGGCAGGAAGAGATCAAGATTCTTTTTTAGTCTCCATCATCATAAGTTGTTTTGGTAGACCAACAAGAAGATAATTTGCCTAAACCAAAAAAACATTAGACATTTTCTTTGATTTGCTTTGCAGTGAAATTTGAGTTTTATGCTAAAGGGCAAAAAAAAAGAGAGCAAATTTTTTTTTTTTGGTTGTTGTCTCTGAATAGTTCTTTTTTTTTTTTTTTTTTATTCTTGAATGATACTCAAATATGTAATTATTGAATGTTCAAAGAAAGAAAAAACGAAATAATTTCATTTTCTTTTACACACAGCGTGCAATTTGAGACGTGTCAAATGGACAATTTGCTTATTTTGGAACTCATCGGCTTGTAACATGTAATATTATTGCTCTCTATATTGCACACCTTAAGAGTCAGAGCCCATCTGGACTTTGTAATCATTTAGGGAAAATTGGCAACCACATGCTGCAGTCCGATGATCTAAAACACTGTTTAAACATGTTTCTGTATGGCTCCAAACAGCCACCCACCGGAAAATCTTTACACACCCACCAGTTGACTTAAAATTGGAACTCCGTCTTTTTTAATCAATGATGGTCTTCCCAGTGGATATGCATATGCCATTTTGTTGGTAACAGAACAGTATCTCTGGAAAAGAAAAGAAAAGAAACGAAAAGAAAAGAATCTTCGTAGGAACCATCTTTTGAATTATCAAGTTGTAAAAAATTAAAGAGTTGATTGACATATTTGGGAAACACTTTTTTACTCCTGTTTAAAGAAAAAGAAAAACAAAGCCATGAAAAAAGGTAAATGGAGGAAGATGAACGAGTAAATTTAGACTTCACATTTTCCAAAGCCAATTTTCCCGTATAATTGATCCCACCTTTCGGCTCTAGTTGTCCAAATAAACAACTGGAAACAAAACGCACTAGGGGCCCAAAGCTAAAGAGGAAACGGCACGGGCAATAATTGCTAGGCATAATGCACCCTCTTCTTTTTTATTTTTTATTTTTAACAATATACTACCTTTTTTCCTTTCTTTTCTTTTTTTCCTATTTTGGGAACAAAATATAGTACTAATAGAGAGATAAAGGCAGGTAAGTCCTACACACACACATATATATACATACATATGCCAAATCACTCAATTATAAAAGGAACGTCGAGGTTGCACATGGAAGCTAAGCTTTCACGATAAGAAATCTAAATAAAAATATTGCGTATATAGTAATTTGATATATACGTACCTTACAAACATGAATTTCACTAACATGGCCATGGAATTGAATAGAGCCGGGGGTCACTTTCCCCTTGCTTGCAGCCATGCTGGTGACACCACCAGATTTCGTGCGATATCGGAAACGGGGGGGGGGGGGGGGTGGTCCTTCTGCCTCCTTTTACCTTATGCTATTGACATTTCCCACCATTACCTGGACGTGCACATGGCCAAACATTTATGGTCACTCGAAATTTTGGCTTAGGCCCTCCTGTTATCGTTGTTTATAGGCTAAGAAATCGGTTTCTTTCCCGAACTCCACACACTAGTGTGGAAAATCATAAAAGTCGGATTGGAAAATCAGCCTCGACATGGGGCGAATTGTGCTCAATTGGTTCAACTAGCTTGTTAATGGTGGAACATATGTGTTGACGTAATGTATATTTTTCATTATATTGCTGCAAATTTGATTCATTTCTTCACACACACACACACACACACACATAATAGATTTCAATGAACTTTATATGGAGTATAAATTTTTTCATACAAATTTTCGAATTTATTCTTGGACACAAGATTTTTTTTTTTTTTTTGGTGGACAAAGTTCATCATGCCATATATGGGCTAGAAAAACAAACCCAAAACTGAAGCTCGGCCCAGCAGACAGGCCTTACGAATCGTTACAACGCTGAAAGCAAAAGGCCAGGCAGAGGAGGAAGAACTCCACAAGCATTGACCAGAGACTACTGTACACGTTCTCAATGATATGATTTGTTCTGACGGCATCTGAATTCTGAATCATGCTATCTCAGACCGTAAATCTTTTATTAATTTGACTTCGGATTATCTCATACAATAATTTTTTATTTTCTACGTGGGAAATTTAAGAATTATAAGTAACTCACGTGTAAATACAGTCCACGCAAATGAATATCTTTTGTCATTAGATAGCATGTAAATACAAAAACGCAGAGTGAAAATGGCATGACCTGGCAAAGTTGAAAGTTCATTTAGAAGTTTCATTGACTTCGTTCACAACAGCTCAATTCTGATAGTGTGAAACATCTTCTTCAATGCACCTGCTATAGCCCATGGGCGCAAATTGAAATTTTCTGTTGACCCTTTTTTCCGAGCAAATTTTAAGGGGTTATTTTATATAATATCGTAACTTGATTAACCCTTTGGTCCAGACTGACTACTTCGTGAATAGGCTCTCTTTATATCTTTAGTCTAATCAATATCTACCCAATATTAGTGGTGCATAGTGTACACCTTTAGTTTGGCCTGAACTCTGAAAGAGGTTATTTAACGAGATCCTTTGAACCTGATAAAAGAGAGGAAAAAAGAGGATGGTGACCATCGGTGGGAACAAGAAAACTTGATATTTTGTTTGAAGGTTGGAGGGAAAGAAAGCAACACGACCAATTTATAAGCCAGGTTCGGCCACGGCAATTGTGTCTCTGGGCAGAAGAGATGCTGTAGAACAATTAACATTCACGGCCCTCGTTGGCAATATTTCCTGGCATGATCAAATCCAGAGACTTGTTTGGGGGAGAACAAGGCAGCAAATGGGCCTATGAGCTACAACCTCCATGGCAAAAGCACTGGTAAATAATAAAAAAGCAGATTATCTAACTGTGTTGAACAGTTCACTGAGGACAGGGTTTAAGGGAACTAAGGACGTAGCCTTCCTTTCATTCAATGTGTATCTCATGTTTCGATTCCGTCGACTGAATGTAATACCATCGAGATTGCATGAATTATTTAAGGAAAATAAGAAACAAACTGAGAATTAATTCTAATGGAAAAATCCCTACACTTGCAGTTTAGCATTTTGACCTAGAGTTGCCAAAGTCTTTTGTCTTATTTAGATCATTTTTCATTGTAAAGCCATGACTTATGTATTAGACCTTATTGTTTTCTTTTATCATATCCGCAAAATCTACAAAAAGAAAGAAAAGCCATTTTCTAGATTCATAACTCCGCTAAGAAAAATAAAAGCAAATGATAGATTAGAAAGAATACACAGAAGATTTTGGACGAGAGACTTCAGAAATTTTTTGTAAGATTTTGTAGAATGTCAATATTTCCATCTGATTGGGCAATTGAAACAAATATTAAGTGATAGGTAGTAAAATATTTCTGATAATGTTTAATAAAAGCTGCTAATCGCTTAAAGATACGATTCATATGACCTGTTTTATATGTAATTGAAATTGAGACCTTTTTTTTTTTTTTACATATATTTTGATGAATTCTTTTGACATTTATTTAATAATAAACTTATTAGCATGTTTAAATGCATTTAAAAAATAAATAAAATTATCAAAGCATCAATAATCAAGAAATACTATAAAACAAATTGTATGAAATCAGCTTTTTTTTATTATTATTATATACCAAATACATTGACTCTCAACAAGCAGTTATATAATATCAGATCAAAAAACGGAAAAAGACAAAAAAGTCGATGGTAAAATCAAGCAATTGTTTCTTTCCTCTTATTTGACGGTCGCCGTCATTATGAAGTTCGAGTAGAACGGGAGTGTTAAAGGATTACATGTGCGATTCATAGACTTCTTGTTTAAGTATTTAGCATATTATAAAATTAATATTTAGTAAAAATCCATTATATCTTAAAATATAATATTTTAATATAATAAAAAGTATAAAAAATACGCTCTAGTTTAATATTTTAAACTATAATTAAAGTTCTTCTAGAAAACCAGGGAATTAAGAATCAAACATCGACAAATACAAAATGTATATATAGGAAGGTAATTGAAAGCTATACAATTTAACTTTTCAATTGGATAATCTTGACTTTGAGTCAAATTAAAGAAAATATCTCATCTTTTATACTAGAACTAAAATAAAATGTCCCTAGAAACTGCTATATTTTTTCTGAAATCCTCCCCAAAACGATCAAATTAAAAAAAAAAACAAATTAAAAAAGTCCAATAGCATAAACATAAACGATAAATTACAAGAACGGGAAGATCTCTCCATTAATAACTCAATAACTCAAAAGGATTGTGTCAACTCACGATCGTATGGGCAGTATTTGACGATTGGGGCATCTGCACACAGGTGATGTCATCCTTTGTCACTCAGTGAGAGCTTTGTTAGAAACTGCGCATTGGGCCAACAAGGTTGATGTTGATTGTGACGGTCGTTGTCATCTCAAGACGGCGCCGTCAGGTGTGTGCCAGCTGATAAGGAGGATCTCTCTCTCGCCGTAATTCTGTGTCTGTCTGTTTCTCTTCCGAGTCTCTCTGCTAATGATTTTCCCCCAAAATGGCTGCACATGCAATCATGTGTAAGATTTCTCCATTTAAAAAGCTTCTGTCTTTAACTTTTTTATGCTCTATATATATCAGGGAACTCTTTCTTTCTACCTAGCATCTACTGGGCCAGTCTAGTTGATCTACTGGAACGAACACTGGCGAGTTGCTTATTCAGTTTCCAGTTCACTAGTATGGCAATCAAAACAAAGTTGTGTACTTTTCTGTTTTTGACTCTCTTGTTCTTGGTCGCCATGGAAGAATCTTCTGGTCGATTCTCTCTCTCTCTCTCTCTCTCTCTCTCCCAAACACACACACACAAACGCACAGTCACCAGTGAGCCAGGAAGATTCTCAAACAATGAGATAATTAGGTTTAAACCAATAATTCCTGAGATTTGGTGGAGAAAAGCAGGGATTTTGGACGCATAGAGGGTTTAAAGTTTTGGTTTCTGATTTGTTTTAACAGGTTGCAATGGAGGGCAAAGGTGGTGCGTTTATGCAAAAGCAGCATCTCCTATACTGGGAATTCAAAACAGAAAGGTTCAGTTTTCCTTTTCTTAGCCCTTCAAGTTCTGAAAGTGATTGCTCTTCTTCTTCTTCTTCTTTTATCAAATATATCTTCAACCCATTATCTGCACTATAGCTTAATTGCATTTTGCTTTCTTATTTGTGCACGCAGGCACTAGACATTTTGAAGGGAGGTATGCATAGACCTACAAGCTACAAGAATGGCGAGAAGTTAGTGTTCAGAGAGTTGAGGGCGGCGCCCTCGGGTCCTGACCCTTTGCACCATAATGGCGGAACCCCCAAGAAGCCGAGCAGCCCATGATCGACTGTCCTTGGCTAAACCTGCTAGCCAGTAGCCAGCTTCCGAAAGTGCCCTTTTGTATCTGCTATATAAATAAACGTAAAATATTATATTACCCAGCAAGCCATGGATGCAGCCTTCTTTTTGTCAAATTCTGAGGATTAAGAACAATACGTACCTCTGCCTGCTGTTTGGCTTTTTAATCTTGTGAGGGCATTAGTGTTTGAACTCTCCTGCTAACATTCAAGAAATGAAATCATATATTTATAATAACCGCAAGATGGTACATCGCCAATTGTGTACATACACACCCGGTTATTGAAAAATCCTCAAATTTCACCAGTTTCAAGCCTACTCTGGGAGAACTAGACTATAAATAATTAATTGAGATCATGAGGATGAAAACAACTGGTAAATGGGAAGGAAGGTGAAAGCGTTTTCTGATTTGGGGCTGGGATTGACTTGAAAGGTAGAGTGTCAAAGTCAACTACGTATGATTATCATTAGTGGGTCAGATCCTATTTCCTGAATAGTGCCAAGAAAAGAATAGAATCCATGGATTGTGATGGCTGCAAATTTGTCTCTGTCTCGCAGTAACTAACCGCGGGCTTCAATGCAAATCCCTATCGCTGAAGCGACAGCCATGACGTTGTTGCCTATTGGCGTCGGTACAATTGTTTCCTTCGCGCGCACGCATATGTATACCCAAATTATTTTTGAAATATACACTATGTGCGAATTTTTTAGTTTGTGTTATAATATAAAAAATTTAACATAAAGATGAGAATCTTTAAATTAAAAAAAAAATTAAAGTGCTAATAAAATTTATAATCTTAACGGAAAATATTGAAATCTAATAAAATAATGAAATAGAGAGTTATAGATTTTACAAATGACTAAAGTAGTCTTTTATTTGTTTTTAAGTTATTAATAAATAAAAATGTCTTCCATTATTATGGATTATTTATGCAACTCCTGAAAATTTTCCTTGAATGTCCTCTACGTTTTTGGAACTTTTATGTCACCTGTACATCTTTAATAGTTTCTAAACCATTACGCAAAATATATTAGAACTTGTTAGAGTGCTAAATACTGATTACCTCGAAAGCTACTCTATCGGTGCCATTATCTATCTCAGATGTAAAATTGAGGGGGACATCTTTTTACCATGACGGAGTCCTGCACTACATTTATTATTGAAAGAAATCCAATTACAGGAATAGTTGTACAAACTGTTGCGTCTTAAATGGCCTACCGCTTGGAAACTGTGTCCCTCCCCACTCCGCCACCCACTTCCCGTTCCAGCACCATTTATTGAGATTCTGAAACATACACATTCATAGCAACATTTCGAGTGGCTGTAGAAATAAATAATAAAATTCCACGTTGAGGGCATGTTTTACAAATTACTTCGACAATCCAATTGAGAACTGCAAAATAAAGAAATATCGAAAAGGTCAAGTCTAACATGTCTCTTTTCTTATTTATTAGATGTTATAATTTATTGTAAAGATAATTTTAAATATTAATTACATAATATAATTTAAAACTTATTTAAAATAAAAATATTGTATTCTTTAAAAATAAAAATATTAAAAATTAATTATACATATTAATATTAATAAGAGTGTTATAAATATTAATATAAATTTTTAAATATCTATAAATGATTCAATTAGTGTTCAAAATGATGTTAAGAAACATAATAAAAATGATTAACAAAATCGTAAGGGTATAGATAATAGCAATGCTCTTGTAAAAGTATCATTTACTTCAACTTCTACTTTTATTTTAGTCATGAATGTCTAATAAAAATTTATGATAACTAAATGATAAGAACTCGAGTACTTAAAATAATTACAAATGAGTATAAATAGTATTAGATACATGAAATAAATTTTTTATATAATAAAATATTTATGATTTAATAATGTTACTTAAAGTTAAGAGGGTTTGACAAAATTAATGAATTTATAGGATGCAGTATGAATAGAACATGTCATGTCTATAGTGTAAAATAATATTAATTATGAAAATATTTAATCAAAAATAAAGGATTAATTTTGAATAAATTTTCTCACCAATAGTAAAAATATTTTTTTTTTAATCTAAGTTGTGTTGAGTTTAATTATATAATAAGATTTAGAGATTGAGTATGAAATATGAAAATAGTTTTCCTAGGGTGACTTAATAAAAATATAATACCTTATTTTGTAGTTAAAAAAGTGACTGACAACAAAAGAAAAATAAAAAAAGAGAGAGTTGGAAATCTTTTTTAACTTATAACAGTAATTATTATTTTATAATCTAAATTAATTTTTAATTAAATTAAAATTTGAATAGTTAATAAAAATATTTCGTTTATCATTTTAAATAGTAGAGATCATATTTGTTATATTGATAATATATATATATATATATATATATCTTAATTTTAAATAATTAGTTTGTGATTAAAATTTTTATAAGAATATGCTTTTATTTCAATGGTTATCAGATTTCCTATTAATTACACTTTCTCCATCCGTCAAAGTTCATCCCTGATAGTAATGTGTCAGCCCTCAAATGTTGACGAAGTAAAAATGCCTTCCAACAGCAATTCGGCATCCTGTGAAACCTTGTTTTCCAAGAGGGGGTCAATTCCACTCTCTACTAGCTCTCAAATCATCCTTCACAATCAAATTTAAATCTTCAGGACTCGTGTTCATCACGGCCCTCACAATCAAAGATTAGTCAAGAACCCAAACATCAGCCCCAAAAAAAAAAAGAGATGCTGTCGCCATTGCCCACGCTCAAATTCAGTCCGTGGAGCAGCAGATGTCTCCCTTTTTTGAAGTATTGCCCACTAGTTAGGGAAAAACTTTGCTTCCGTGGAGCCTAGAGAAAATTAAAATTTTAGACGTACTAATGCTGCATTTCCTCCTACTCAATAACTTTCCAGAATTCCCAACCCCGTTTTGTCGAGAGGAGATAATTTCATGTTCCGAGTGTGCAAGAATAAGTAATCATAAAATTCATAAATAAAATTATTTAAATTTTCAATTTCAAATATATCCCCTACGAACTAACAGTACTTTTTTATTTCGCACAATATAAAATTCTAGGACGATTGTCTCAAGCATTGTCAATTTATTTCTGTAACTTAATTTATTAAGTTTAGAGAAAGTGGGAGAGGGCTTCTTCCTCAAATTTATTTATTTATTAGTATTATTATTATTTTTACATTTTTGTTAAAATCTTTTTATGTTAATTTGGCAAGCATCTAATGAAAGGATAACGAGACAGAATTGCTGCACTTTCAAGTGGTCGTCTCTTTTTTTTTTTTTTATTAGGGAGTAGTTCCTAATAACTTATAAATCCTTAAGCTTGCCAAATGTTTTAATGTTGTGTTTATCTAAATCATCTTTGTTTTTGAAATGCCATTACTCTTAATTTTGAAATTATTACATGATAACATTACTAGTAATGATTTATTATGATAATATTTTTATGTCAACAGACTATTTATTTCCATCATCAATCTAGAAAATGTTTCTTGGTCTTTATGACGCAACATCCGATTTTTCTGAAAAATATTAATTTCTACACCCTCGCAAATCACTGGCCAGTCATTGTGTATATGTACCAATGACGTGTATGTGATGCAAGGGAAAGGGAAAAGGAAAAATTCAAAAGCAAAGGCCGTACGTCCCAATGCACTAGGCCGAACGAGCTTTTTTTTTTTTTTTCCCCCAGGACATCTTGAATGCATCCACCCTTCCCTTACTAATAAAAATTGTGAGCAATTTTCTTAAATAATAATAAAAAAATAATTTTGCTTAGGTAATAAGGCTCTCTCTTACTTTCAAGTATGGAACGATTTATTAGTGCTGCTGAGCCTTTGAACATGAGTGGCCATCAGGAGAATTCATAAGATCGAATTGAACCCATTGCTTGGACCTCCCACAATTACCTACAAATTTTGGGTTGCAAATCACCCTCTTCATCGATCAATGCTACGAGGGAAAAGCTCGTGACTCACTATCAACCAATATCTAATAACAGACTATTTTCAAGATAAAAATCGATGTGATTGGACATTATATTAAAGAATCCTTTTAACATGAATAAAACTTTTAAGAAAATATTAGAATTGAAATTCCAACTCTTACCTTATTTCTCAATTTAAATTTTATGGTATTTTTATTTATTGAGAAAACTATATATTATTAATAATTTATTACACCAGTTTATGTAAAATTATTATGTTGCCAGGATTATATTTTTACCAGCTTAAAAAAAACTTCCCCATTGGTCTCCAAAGAGACGCGTTTATGGTACATTATTGCACCCTGTTCCATGTCCCGCGCTTTCTCGTTCTTGAACTGCCGGATGCCCGCCGCACAGGCCGCTGTTCCATTCTACGGCAGCCTACTCGACGCTTGCTCATCCGCCAAGAACCTCCAAGCTCTCGTTCAAGTCCACGCTCAAACTATCACACACGGCATCAACCACAACGACTTCATTCGGTCAAAGCTCGTCTCAGGCTATGCATCCTGCGCCCAATTACGCCAAGCCAATCTCCTCTTCTCCTTCACCAGCCGACGACCCACTTTCCTTTTCAACTCCCTTATCAGAGCCTACGCCTCTCTCAACCTTTTCTCCCGCTCTCTCGCCTTCTTCCGCTGCATGCTCGCTGCCCGGAAGTCCATTGATCGGCACACCTTGCCTAGTGTGCTTAAATCGTGTTCTGGATTACCGGCCTTGGGTCTTGGAAAACAGGTTCATGGATGTGTTTTGGTACATGGGTTTTCGTCGGATTTGGCTAATTCGAATGCTGTGGTGAGTTTGTATGCAAAGTGTGGCGATTTGTTGATGGCAAGGAGGGTGTTTGATGAGATGCCTGTGAGGAATGTCGTTTCGTGGTCGGCGATGATGGCGGGGTATGGAATGCATGGGAAGACTGATGAGGTGTTGTTGTTATTTGAAAGGATGGTGGAAGAGAGATTGAGGGCGGACGCTGTGTGCTTTACTGCGGTTTTGAGTGCTTGCAGCCATGGTAGAATGGTGGAGAAGGGGAAAGAGTATTTTGGCATAATGGAGAAAAGGTTTGGAGTAAGGCCCAGATTGGAGCATTATACTTGTATGGTGGACATGTTGGGGAGAGCAGGAAAGGTGGAGGAGGCCGAGGAGTTGGCAATGGGGATGGAGGTAAAGCCGGATGAGGCATTGTGGGCATCTTTGTTGGGGGCTTGTCGGATTCATGGGAAGGTAGAGGTGGCCGAACGAGTTGCTTTGAGAGTTTATGGGAGTAGGGTGAGTGTGGCATCATCTTCTGGTGGTTGATTGGTACAAAGGGCATGGCTAGCTCTCAATTGCTACTGCCTCTGAGTTGGGAAAATATGAATGGAAGCATCATTGACTAGCAAGGCTATGAAGAAGGGTACATGTTTGGATGCTGTCTATTTCGCAGTATTTGAGGCACTTCTGTATATGTCACATTAAATTCCTTTGTCAAAGGTGGGCTCGCAGGATATGATGTTGGTTGCTGCATCGATAATTGAAGATGATTTGTCATGGGTCTCAACATCTTTAAGCCCACTTTAGTTGGAAGATATGTGAATTTAGGTTTTGATATCTCCAATCTTGAAACTTATTTGACATCAAATGCCGAAAGAGGCTGACAGTTATCCACTGGTAAGGTCCTATCTGCAATACATAAGGATGTTAAACAATGTTCAATTCACTTACAATTCTATCTTTTATTTCCGTCACTGATAAATCAATTATTCTTAGCATTTTCCTTCCTCGTATTGGCTTAATACCTTTGAAGTTTCTATGCAAAATCTACTCAGAAATATTGCTTGTTTCTATTTAGTGAGTCTTCATGCAAGAAGCAAATTCTCAACAATTTGCTTCTTCCCCTGCACTACATGAAAGATTAATTGTATGCATGCCAGAAGCAGTTCAATCTCTTTTATTAATCTTTTCCTAGTTTCTCCAAACATTTGTTTTCTGATATTTGAATGTGCTTACCATTAACCATTGTTTCTTTTTCCATTTTTCTTCCCAACTTTGGCTGGCCTGTTATTTGGTCTGTGTGGTCCTTTCTCCCTTGGGGGCATTGACGGATGAATTTGTTGAATCATGTAAGACCAAGTTAGTGTTCTGTTGTTTAAATGAATTTGGAGATGAGGTGCTTTCCTCAATCATCAATATGTTTAAACATGAAGCCTGCAGTACAGAATGTGGGGAAAGGTATGGATCCTTCAATCAGGTGAGATTACAAGAAGTTCAACCACATACATTGCCAGGCTGCTACTAGTTGATCTCTTGTTAATCTTGCCATGGTGCGAATTCTCAACCCAAAAGATGCCATAATTGTTCTCCTGCACGTTGCCATAGTGAAGGAGATTCTTGTTGATTGTTACTCAAAAAAAAAAAAAAAAAAAAAAGACCAAATATTAGATCATCTATCCTATGGAAAAATGAGGATCTGGGCTGTTTCATTCTATTTGTGTAGTTGTCAGTCTACTGTGATTGTCTTATCACTTATGGACAAGGATTTCCATTTTTAGTTATCAGGAACTGGTGATTAAATAAGTTCAGGCTGCCGTTTTGGACCAGTTCGGGTCCTTAATGTATTAGCATTCTTTTTCAAATGAATATAGCAGCATGACAAGTATAGTTGTACTCGTTGGTTTCGGGATATGGTGCCGCCGATGTATTCATGTCTTACCCATAATCTTTTTTATTGTTGTTATTACTTTTTTCATATGCAAAGAAGAGCTGATATTTTTTCTTAAAGTGCGGATTTTTCTCTGGTAAACTACTTTGGCATGGCAGGCCCAGTTTGAGCTTGTGTATCATAACTTCGTCCATCTCTCTTTCCTTTTGCCATTCATTTCCCTTTTTTCCACGGGATTTCTTTATGAAAAATCTTACTCATGTCGTCCTGAAAATAGGCTTATGCATTACGCTTACTATTCTCAGCACACGAAAACTTCACTCTTTCAGATGAAGACTCCTGCTGAAAGTGCAAGCAGAAAGGTAATCCCTTTTGAGCATGTAGATTCTGAAGTATCAGACAAAAAATTTTCTATTACACGTAGATTTCAATCCCTTTGGTGTGTATTCAGGAATATACCCCTCTAATTTTAAATCAAAGGACAAGAGCTCTAGCATTGCATAAATCCTCTCAGTTTCCCTATGAGATTTATCACCGGCCACAAACTCATGAATGCCACACCCAATTTCGACGGAGCTAAAAGCAGGCTTCTTTTGTATGCCACGGGCCTTCATATGCCTCCTAACCGTGCTTGCACCATCCCACCTGCCAACTGCTGCATATAAATTTGAGAGCAGCACATAATTGGAATCAATGTCAGGATCCAAGTCGACGAGATGTTTTGCGAGTCTTTCAGCCAAGCCAACATCTTCATGAATCCTGCAAGCAGCCAATAACGATCCCAGAACAACTTCATTTGGCTTCATGTGCATGCTTTCTATGACTCTCAATGCATCTTCTAACCTTCCTGCACGGCTGTAGAGATCCACCAAGCATCCATAGTGTTCAATTCTAGGGGTTATACCGTGCATCTTCGTCATTGTATTAAAATATCCAACCCCTTGGTCAACCAGACCAGCATGACTACACGCGGATAATGCTCCGGTGAAACTGGCTCCATCAGGCTTGAAACTCTCTTTCTGCATCAAATTGAAATGCTCTAAAGCTTCCTCAGCTAATCCATTTGCTGCAAACCCCACAATAATTGAATTCCATGAAACTAAGGTTCGCTTGACCATTTTCTGAAAGACTTGATGGGCTAAGTCGATACAACCGCAGCGAGCATACATATCAATCAATGAATTACACAACCTAACGTTGTCCCTAAACTCTTGTTTTAGAATATAACGATGTGCCCACAAACCTAAACCAAGTGCACCCAAATTGGCACAGGCAGCCAGAACCGCGATAATGGTAACATAATCAGGCTCCACCTTACCACCCAGCATTTCTCTAAAGCAATCTAGAGCTTCATCAAAAAGACCCCTTTTAACAAACCCGTCGATTAACACGGTCCAAGTAATCGTACTCCTTTCAGGCATTTCATCGAACAACGCAATTGCATTCCCTATCTCACCATTCCTCATATACCCATTAATCATTGTGTTCCAGGACATCGAATTCTTAACTTTTAGCTCATCAAAGCACAATCTAGCATGTTCCACCCCACCGCACTTGGCGTACATGTCAACAACTGCAGTTCCCACCATCACATTATTAACGTCCAAACCCAGTTTCCGCGCATAAGCGTGAATTAAAGGGCCATAATATTTGCCTTCTGATGGAAAATCCGCGCACCCGGAGAGCAGAGATATGATTGTAATGTGATTGAATTCGACGCCGGAGAGGCGCATTTGGGCGAATTCTGTGGCGGCTTGATGGAGTTGGCCGCTGCGGCAGTGGCGGGTAATGGAGGAGGTCCACGAGACAGTGGGATCAATGGCATCAGAGAACTGTTTTTGGAGAGAGAGATGGGGTTTCGAGGTGGGGTTTGGGTTAAATTTAATGGGTTGGGATTGGGTTCGGTGATGGGTCACCGGTGACGGCGGCGGCGATGGTCTAGTTTTGCTCGGAGCCGCGGCGTGAGTGGATGTGAGGGCGGGAAGATTCATTTGCTCTGAAAATACCGTTATGTGAATTGTCAAACATGGTATGGGCCTTTTCAGTTAAAATTGATCGGCCGTCGTTGCCTTTTGTAGCACCCCATGTAACAACGAAATCGTCATCCTAGCCGTTCATTTGGCCGGAAGGCAAAATCAATCATTGATCGACCATGATATTTTCTATCGGATTTTCTGTTTGAGCACTCAAACTATCATTTGAGTTCTTGAGAATGGGAATATGGATTCATTCCCCCCCCCCCCCCCCCAAAAAAAAAATAAAATAATAAAATCAGGATTTAATGAATATTTTTTATAAGCTAAACAAAGAAAAATTGGCATTTTGAGGGACCCAATTGCAATTAGCTTGATCTTACCAAAAAAAAAAAAAACAAAAAGCCCAAGAAAGTTAGAGCTTCTTGAGTGAGTCGGCCATATATTATGACATATCACCAGTAATCTTATTTTGCTTCTCACTAACTTACAAATTGGAAAATTTTTTTTTTTTTTAAAAAACTAATATCACTAAGCAAAACATTAAGGAATTATTATTGATTGCTAATGATTGATCGATAATTCATGTATTTATAGAAGATGGACTAAATAGTGGACAACCAATGCACTTCCTAGCAAATAAGGGGGGGGCGGGGGGAAAGAAACAAAACAAAAACTGAATTATTGGTACCATTGGAAATTAGGAAACAGACAGCAAAACTTTTGGAAGTTTCAAGCTCCAAGCTCATCACTTTCAGCATCAACTTTTTTTTTTTTTATTGGGGGGGGGGGGTGATTTCACTAATATGGTTGTACCAGTTGTCATCATTCACATGAAAGATGAAGATTACTGCTTGCCTATTTTTGTCATTTATTTGCAGAGCCATTCTCGATGACTGGAAATTCCTTGTATTTTGCTAAAAATTACCATTGAAATCAAACATTCATTTGTCACAAAAGAAAACTGATACATTAAATTTGGGTGGGTGATGAGAATATTTTGGCTTTGTAGCTGAAAATGGACAAATATCGTAATCGTGAAGAAAAGTGACGTCTCAGCATGTCTGGGACATAGATTAATGACCCCTTTGGATCTCTTCTGCAACGCAAAATTGCGTGAAATGGTTAAAAGCTTATAAAGTGGGAAAACTGAAAAAAAAAAAAAAAAAAAACAGAAAGACTACACAATGTAAGACCATTTCTATTTTTAACATATAAAAAAATAAATAAACATGCAAAAATTTTAATTGTGACGTAGACAGAAAGTCATTTGTTAATATCTTCATTCATTTGATTTTTATTTTTTTTATTTTTATAAAAAGAGAAGACCTACCATCTCACAATAATAACTGTAAGCGTAAATTTTTTGCAGCACATCAAATTTAAAATTTATTTTGTCAACTCGTCTTGATTTCCCTTTATCCATAATAATAATAATAATAATAATAATAATAATAATAATAATAATAGCACCGTTGCAACAAATTCACACCCAAACAACTTGAAGTTAAGAAAGACACACAGAGAATTACTATTAATTATTCACTTTGGGCAGGTAACAATGAAATGTAGTTTGATTTTTCAACTTTAACAGATGGATGATATCCTCCAAAACCCCAATTACTGGGAGACAAAAAAAAAAAAAAAATAAAGTTCATGTTATGGGCCCGAGAGAACATGGCATTCTCAGGTCCCTGGAAAAGACGTCTTATAGAAACAAAAACAAACGCAACGTCTACCCCCGTGCGTATTGCGACGGAGCAATGGCTAGTTACTTACATACGACTTAACTCCAAGTTGAATAGGAAAAGGGCATCTTAGGCCATGTAATTGTCGGATACCCAACAGAAGATAATAGTCCCGTCACATTAGGCATTACACGGCACATTCTTTTTATCCCTTTTTGTTTTTTTTGGGGTGTGGGGTGGGTGGTGGTGGGGAAGGCGATTAGGAAATGTCATTACCCAACGCCTACAGCACCGCGTTTGGGCAGACATAATTCCTACTGATGGCCGCTCCCTTTTGTCAGGCTATTTATTATTCCGAAAAGCAGGTTGCTTGCGTGCATGCATGCAATTGGGTTGTGAATTGGGGGGCGCTTTTTAGTTACATTATTATTGAAAGGACCCCCCCCCCCTCCAAAGAAACAAACAAACTCAATTATTTAATGCGGCGGCACTAAGTTCCAATACGAGCTTGGAAAAATGAGCAATCGCTTTGCCCTTTCAGCAAACAAATATCAAAATTTCTTTTAGTACATTCGGCTGGCTGAATGAACAGATTAGAGTAATCTCACCTATAAAACAACAAAGAACCCAGTAACACAGACACGAATTTCATTTTGTTAAATGTGATATGGAAAATTTTTTTGAACATGCGACATTAACAACCCAAATGGTATATCAGGGAATGTTGAACAAAAAAAAAATAAAAATCAAAGTAAACCTGTTTATGTGTGTCCTATCTATACCACCAGGAGACGCTTTTTTCTCTCAAGGCCCACAACCAACTAATCCCAAATTGTTCTTCATCAAGCACTTTTGTGTCACCGTAACCTGGAATTCAATGAGCTAAGGCGATATGCAGAGCTATTCTGCAAACCACATTGGAACAAGTTGCCATCGTTCGATGCTCGGGACAAACCTTGTTTATCTACCGTCAGCAGAATTGAAGGACTCGGCGAACCCAGTTGGCCTTGCTGGAATGCTACTCTTGCTGTCATTGACACTACCACAACTCACACCGGTGCTTTCTGCGGCCTGCCACTTCTTCAACATTTGGGGAAGAGGTAGACTGTAGTCGATGCCACGAAATTCTTCTGATTCATCATTAATTGGTTTCCACTTCTCTACAAGGGGGGACAGGACATTCACCACATGACCCATATCAGGGCGATGGGATGGCTCTCTAGCAGTGCAATGTCCAGCCAAATCAGCTATGATGGAGATGCTACCAAAAGTCTCATCATCTACATTTAGACTTGGGTCAATGGCAGCCTTAAGCGTCTCTTTGCTCGACTTCACTTGCCAAAACCACTCTGCTAAGTATCGTCTTTCCTCAGAGCGTCCCTCATCAAGGGCCATTAACCCAGTCAAAAGCTCCATCAACACCACTCCGTAGCTGAACACATCAACCTTAGTTGTAATCTTTCCCATCACTGTGAACCAGAAAAGGACAATTGGTAGAATAGTTAAAAATGCACGAATCTTAGATAGTTTTGGCTCGACAGTGGAGACCAAAACAGAAATACAAAGAAAATATAAACGCCGATGATGATAAAGGAACTGTTGCATTGAACATTTCTCAAATGATCTACACTGAAATATAATTAAAAATTTAGGTCATACATGTGCTTTCTGTTAGGAAAATGCAGTCTGAAATTCATCACTTGCCAGTGACATATATAGGAAAAAAGATGAAATTTTAGCCCCACAGAGAAACTTGGAAAGGTCCAAAGAACGTCACAATTTTACTAAGGCCCAAATAAAGACACTATAGCCTAGTGTTAGTGACTGTTTTTCTCATTTTCAAATCTCCTTGTTCTATTTGATGCCAAAGAATGAGGTCTGTAATGTATGGTATTTAGAAGAAGAATTTTTACCTGCATATTCAGGTGCAAGGTATCCAAATGTTCCGGCAAGTCTAGTAACAACAGACTTCTCTTGGTCTGGAGCAAGTTTAACCAACCCAAAATCTGAAACTTTTGCATGGAAGTCATCACCTAGAAGGATATTGGAAGATTTGAGATCACGGTGAATAAAGCTCCGCCCAGCAAGACTATGGAGATACTCCATCCCTCTAGCAACATCCAGTGCAATACTCAATCTTCTTTTTAAAGATAGAGGCTCCAAGTTTAGGCTCTTCCAGTGGAAAAGGTGTTTGCTTAGGGCACCCTGAGACATATACTCATATACAAGAAGCCTTTCATTGCCTTCAATAGAGTATCCCAAAAGAGAAACCAAATGTCGGTGCTGAACCTTGGACAGAACACCAATTTCAGCCTGAAATTCATCCAAACCTTTGCCACCTATCACCCCAGACTCCATTCTCTTCACTGCTATTCTTGTCCCATCCTCCAATTCGCCCTTGTAGACAGTTCCAAAACCACCACAACCAAGCTGATTTTCCGCAGCAAAATTGTTGGTCACCTTGCGTAGAGCTTGAACAGAGACAACAAGGTTCCCAGACTCAATTGCACGCGGATTTCCCATTAAACTGCTAGCATTACTTGCAGAACTAGTTGCGGTTCGAATGGATAGGCTCCCAGTAGTATTACTTGAAATGGCAATTTTAACAGCATTTTCTCGGTTAGAAGGATCTCTAGGGTGAGCAACAATGGACTTGGGCACATCTGAAGATCTTTTCCTCCTCTTGCAGATGCAAAATATGGACAAAGCCACAACCACAATAACTAATAATGAACCAGCTGTAATTCCACAAGCGATCACAATGTTGGTTCTTTTTATCTTTTGGGGAGGGGGTGTACCTTGGATGGGACTAGAAAGGCTAGAGGGTGGTCTTATTCTCGTAGATGGTGGAGTAGTGGGTGAAGCTGGTGTGGTGGATGAAGGTGGAGCAGTCGTCGGAGCTAAGTGTGTACTGCCTGATGGAGGGTTCCCCAGACTGACAGGGGGTGGGCTGCTAGTAGGCGGAGAGGGTCCTTGACTATGATTACCATGAGGAACCAAAAGAGGATTTCCATCGAGAACAAGCTTCACACTGTTCTGGAATTTTGGTAATGGAGGACCAATGTTGTTTTCACTAACATCCAACAATCTCAAGGAGCTCAAATTTGTGAAGTTACTAGGAATGGTACCATATATATCATTTCCGCTAAGAATGATTTGGACCAGTGAATCTAATGTTGCAATTGAAGGACTAAGAGTACCACTAAGATTACGTCTAGGTAAACTTATTACGGAAACCTTTGATTTAGTATCACAATTCAATCCTAACCATGGCCCTTGACATGGATCATTACCAGACCATTGAGATGCAAGATTCTGGGGATAATTCAGGCCACCAAGAAAATCCAGGAGTGCATTAACTTCTGGGGCACATTGGATTCCAGGTTTAGACTGGCAAAAAGGATTGGAATCAAAGGAAGCTTTACCAGCCTTAAAATTTGGTATTGGACCCATCAGCAGATTATTGTTCAAGTCCAAACTAGCCAGCTGCATGTCCACCAAGCTTTGAGGAACCACACCAACAAGATGGTTGCCATTGAGGTTGAGGTCTTTCAGCAACGCCAAATCTCCAATGTTCTCCGGGATTGTCCCAGTGAATGAATTCCCATGAAGCCATAGCTGTGTCAATGCTGTCATGTTTGCAATTACATCAATTGAGCCACTCATACCACCTCCTTTCTGATCATTCAACCACAAAATCGACATCAAGGATTGGCCAAAGCTCTCAGGAATTTCACCAGACAATCGGTTATAGGCGAGTCTCAAGGCATTCAGAGATGACAGGCTTCCTATATAATCCGGCAGTGGACCAACCAAATTGCATTCTGACATGGAGAGATTTGCCAGTTGCACAGAATTTGCCAATTCACTAGGAAAAGACCACCCAGTGCTCTGGTTAAAAGGATTATTATCCAATGCCAAAACAAGTAAACTTGTTAGTCCATCAAAGAAATCTGAAGGGATAGAATCAAATTCATTGAAGTCCAAAAATGCATATTGCAATTCCGACAATCCTTTGAAGGTCGGCAACTTGCCACTGAGATTGTTCCTTTGGAGGCCTATATTGTAGAGCTTGGAAAGCTGGTTAAAGTTTTGAGGGAGTGGCCCCTTGAGACCCATGTTTTGAACCTGAATCTGTGTGACTCTACCATCAGAGCAGAACACATGAGGCCATAAAGGAGGGCCACAAGGATCGTTCCCATTGTCTGGCCATTTGAGAAGCTCTGGATTCTCCAATCCATTCTTGAAGTCCATCAAGATCTTGAGGTCATTTTCATCTGTAATGCCCCAAGCCAATTTGACAAAAAACAACACCAATATGATCCAAAGCATTAAAACACCATCTCCCATATCAGCAATGCTTCAGAAAATGAAATCAAGAAAAATGAGAGACAAACAATCCCCCCCCCCCCAAAAAAAAATGTGCCTTGAAATCCCACATAAAAAATAGTGAGCATCAAGTTAATCATCAACAAAGAGTGCAGGAAAAAGGAACAAAAAAGAAAAAAGACCCTGATGAAGGAATAAAAGGTTAACACAGAAAAGCAAAGAATTTGATCAGAGCTTTTGAAAAAGGCGCAGCCGTAAAGGCTGGAGGGTCAGGGAAAGAGGAGATTTATCCAGGGAAATGAAGATGAAATGAACCGAGAGGGTATAGGTAATGAAAATTTGGAACAAGCTTAGTTCTTTTTTGGGTTGAGACAAAGGCAAGTGAAATGAGATTAGCTTCTACTTTTCAAGGGGTTTTTATCCAATTTTTTCACACACTAGAAAGTTCAGTAGTAGTAGTAGTCCACAACCATGACTCCATCACCCACCTCTCTCCATTATTTCCTTTTCTTCCTTTTTTTTTTTTCTTTTTTGTGGGGAGGGGGGTGGGGGGCGGGGGTGGGTTTCCTCAAATTGTTAAATTTGTTTACGGCTTCTAATCACGTTGCGTTGAATATGCGAGTTGACAATATTGCCCTTAACAAGTGGCTGCCACAGAGTGCCTTGCCGACAAGGGAAAAAGGCAAATAATGAACGTGTGTCTCAAAATAACGTATTCCACTTCCCAGGCTCTTCCTTCCTCCTTTATTAGATCATAAGACAAAAGCTTCATTTAACGTAAATAAAGTAAATTCTCTCTCTGTTTCTTTTTTTTTTTGGCTACATATGTTTGGCTATGATTTTATAAATTATGGGAGCAAAATAAATCTTAAGAGCTCCAAAGTGTTTAAAAATCGAACTCCACCGAAAGAAAGTATTCTGGTTCTCAAAATAAAATCAAATAACAAAAGAAGAAGAAAGTGCACTGAACTTTAAAACTTTCAAAAGTATCTTCTTAATTATTCTCCTTTTCTATTATAAGGGATATATTTCTCTGAACTTAGACACTTCCCTCCCATGTTTATGTCATTGATTTAGTCGAAGATCTAGTTGCCCTTCAGGTCTCAAGTTGGAAAGTTTGTAAGCATATGTCACCATTTGTGTAACAGAGTACCTTCGTCCATTTGGATTTCTGTTTTTGGTTATCCATTGAGATATTTGGTTATCAATTGAACATAAACACCAAATGACATTGCACACCTATGAAAACAAAAAAAAAACAAAACAATTCTCTGTGGTTACATGCTTTTTTCTGGGGTTCTCTCTCTCTCTCTCTCTCTGTTTTTTTTTTTTAATTTTTTAATGTGGTTAAATAACTGCCATTGCCCCATGCTTCAATAGCATATTATCAATCGCCAAGAAAACAATGATATTATATTGGCTTTAAACATGGTGCAAAAGTAGGCATAAAAATGTTTAGGCTTCTTTAAGAAGCAAGCCCCTTCCGGCGATTGCGCCTTGAAGGTCTCCTCCTCATGGGAGCTTGGAGCTTCTTGGTACGGCAAAATTGGCAACGAATAAAAAAAAAAAGAAGAAGAAGAAGAAGAAGCAAAAAAAACAAAAAACTTGAGACAGTATCGCTTTCCTTCTCCTTTTTCGTCAACAGCTTTTTCCTTTCCTTCGAGCAAGTAAAAACCAAACGCACCCTTTTGTTGACGATATTAATTAATTTATGTGTCGTTTGAATAGGATTTTTAGGCCAAACTTGAAAGTTGTTTAAAAGGAAGAAGTGGAGGAAGGAAATTTCTTTGACATCATAGACCGGGGTTCAATGGTCCCTTCCAGGGAAATGACAATTATTTCTGGGCCATTAATGACGTGAGAATCAAATTGAAGTAAAATACATTTTTATGGACAATTACAGAATATTAAAAAAATTTCATTTTAATCATTAGTCACGAGATCAAGTAATATAATTATTTTTCAGATTTAAATTTTGATTTCTGATTTTCACAAATAAAGAAAATATTCATTTGACATTCAAAATAAATAATAATAATAATAATAATAAAACGATATAATAACTCTCAATTAAATTATTCTTTTAACAATAATTCGAAACTTAAATTTTTATTTTGAGATATTGATTCTAATCAAGAGAATAAAGTATAAGTTTTATAAAAATAATAAAAAATTACTTTCATCATATGACTTACAATTCAATGAGTTTTAATTAAAAATAAATAAATAGTTCAAGCATGATATATGAAATTAAATGGTGAAATATATATATATATATATATTGGAATAGGGCACTGCTAGTCCCCGCAATGGCTCACGTCTGCAGTACCCCTTGCACGCGGACCACAGTCAAGAAAACAATAACTTTGGGATCAAGTTTTTAAATTTCAAATCTGAAGATCATAAAAAATATGTTGGCTAACTCTCTGGCATTATTTTAGGAATGCGTAAATTCTGGGATATGATTTCAATCCTAACGATATCCATATTACACATAGTTTTACCCAAAAATTTTGTCTAAACTGTTAGTACAATTTTATGTATTCTTCTTCTTCTTCTTCTTCTTTTTGAATGAGACTAGGAAAAAAAGAAGACATAAATATATATATTCTACCGTCTCTGTAATTTGATATCATTATACATAGGTCCAGAAGATATGCTTACTTAGGGGGGTGGGTCTTGCTTGGACGGTTCCACGGAGGAGTCACATCATGTTAGTTACAGAAGTAGACAACATGTGGCCCTATTGATTGATGGTATAGAAAAGGGAGTCATTTGCAGGAACAAGAGTAAAAAAGAGAGATTGACTTTGTTGCCTGAAGGAGTTGATTGCAATGAAAAAAGAAGATTTTCTGGCTTTTGATACAAAAGGAGAAGACATGGCCATCTGATGGGTTACGGGAAGAAAATGATTAGGAAGATTTAAGGTTTCATTTTTTTTATTATTATTATTATTTTAACTTTCTGGGGCACCTATGTATTCTTTGAAGTAAGATACAATAATTTTATGTATTTTTTATTATTGATTATTTTTTTTGGTGGAGGGGGGGGGTTTTCCAAAAACTGCGGTCTTTTAACTCCTTAATTAGATTCCATTCACAAAAGGACTCAAATGAAAAATTTTTTTAAAAAAGAAGTATAGAACTATATTGAGATGAATAAATGATAAAAAAAAAATTCAATTGTATAAATTTTAAAAAGTTTAAGGCCAAAAATTGATTATATCTCGGTCGACTAGTGGAGAGGGATACACAGAAACTATTGACCTAAAAATCCGAAAGATTGAAATCTGTGAAGTTCTCATTATTCCCTTTGTACCGTTCCTACTTGAGCAATGAAAAGGGAAACACAATCATATGATAGGATAGATTAGCAATACGTAGGAACTTTAATTTGGGATCCTATGTGTGAAATTCCCCCCCCCCCCAAAAAAAAAAAAAAAAAAAAAAGAAGAAGAATTGTTGCTACTAAGATTTTTCGAGGATGATTCACCTTTTCATGATTGCACAGATGCTTTGTTAATAAAGAAATGTTAGCATAATAATGGGCCCCTTGTAATGCCTTTGCTGTCATTATTGACTCTTGAATTGTTCATCGTTTTTTCAAGCATCTTTTCATTTTTAGTCTTCATAAATAATTAATATTTGAGTTCTTAAAATTTAAGTAGTAAAGCAGACAAAAATTAACTAACTTGATTTAAATAATTTGTTTGAGATTTCAATCAATTTAATTTATATTAATTAAAAATCTACATACAAGTTATAACTTAAAAATTAAAATAACTCAAAACTCTAATAACTTAAAGTTAAAACAATTTAAAAAGTTGATTAATGTGAAAATCAAACTCAAAATATCAAAAAATCGAAATATATAATTGTATTATATATATAAAATATTTTATACAATATATAAGAAATTTATAATAAAATGATATATTTTATTAAAAATTTGGTATATGTTATAAAAAAAATTATCATTATAATGTAAAATATTTTTGATATATTATAGAATTATTTTGTATTTATTTATATTAACGAGATTTGAGATTATGTGTTAGGAAAGCCAACAATCTTGCCACGACCGATCCAATTACCGACGAAACTTAATATTCAATGCATGTGACCCATTTTGTTGCCATTGGGAAGGTAATCGCCTCCCTTTTGTCAACGTAATGAAAGCAACCGAATTTATTTATTTATTTATTTATTTTGTCTCCTTTGTTAACTATGAGGAGGCGCGTCGGCTTGGACTTTTATCATAACGGTAAGCATCCGCGCTTTTGAAGTTTTTCAGTCAAAGGGTTTAAATTTCGATTTAAGTTCACTGATTTCTTGATTTGCTGCTGAGATTCTCCATTAATTTACTGAATGTCTGCAGCAGTAACCAAACAAACAGAGGAAGTATTATCTTGGAGCCGTATTGAATACGTTGGAATTGTTGATTTTTGATATTATAATGGTCACTTTTTCAACCGCTAGATAACGGTGTTGGGGGGAATAGTATTTGGTATAGTTAATCAAAGTTCTGCTAAATTGGTGTGCTCCTTCTAGACGTTATACCATTACGACTCAACTGAGAAGACTAGTGGTTAGGTCAAGAGGTTTGCCCCCTTCCTCGATTTGAATTTTGGGCATAATTCTTTTAAATTCTCCTAAATTTAATGGGGATGACTTGTTTTTGACCGAAACCGAAAAGTTGAATTAGTCCATATGCATCAAAGAAAAAGAAAAAAAAAAAAAAAAAAACAAATAGTTTTTGAACTATTAGCCACATTTTTTCATTATGTGTAATTATTATTATTATTTAAATAAAATCAATAAACTCAAATACTTGATTTTATGTTATGTAAATTTTAGTAATTACTAATTACTAATTGCTAATCACTAATTATTATTTTATTTTCTTTATTAAAAAAAATTTGGTGAGTCCCGCCATATTTTCTCACCTATTATCAAAGGATGCTTATGTATTGTATAATTACTAAATAAATCAGCACAACTTATTTATTTATATTTTTAAAATGTGTCAATAACAAATACCTTTATGGTTTCAGGATTTGTATGTAATTTTAGAGAAAAATAAAAAATTAAAGAATTATTGTGAAAAATAAAAAATACATATCTAAAATAAAATAAAAAAATAGATGTTAAAATATTTAAGTGGACCCTATATCATCCCAAAGGATGGAAATTTTACACTTTGATGCAGAAAAATCTCAAAAAAATGTGGCTCAAGGACTTAACGCACACACATAATAGAAAAACAACTAGGAAAGCTAAACCACATTTTAATAACACAAATCCTAAACTCACTATTTGAAGGAACATGAACTTAGGGTATTTAAGAATGATATGGATGTTATACTCTAAGAAAGAAAGAAATTAGGAATGATAAGTCGATTGAAATGCTACAAGAAGAAGTACCTTTTAATAAATTCTTTAGTTTTCAAAAGAACCAAGGGAGAAAAACCCTTACTTTTTATTTCACTCAAAGTTGTCTAATCTTTCAGATCTTACAAGGGGTGCCTATTTATAAGTTAACAATCTTAAATAGGCATAAATTCCTACTTAAGACAAATCCTTATTTTAGAGGAATTCCTAACTATGGATAAATTTCAACACATATAATAAACTTTTATTTAAAAGTGAATGTTATTACTTAGTCTGACTTATTAAGTATTCCAATTATACTAATTAGGCTAAACTTTTTATTAAATTTGAATTCACACCATTTGAAACTTGATTGGCCTAAATGACCTTAATCAGCCCATTCAGTACTTCTTTAATCTTTTTGGCTCTAGCTTGTATTATTGGACCTTTTGGAATATGTAATGGACCTTTTGCATCTATTAAAGCCTTCCATCTATCATCTCTATGGTTCTCATCATTCTCCCTCTCCTCAAAAGGATTTGTCCCTAAATCATCACCTACATCAAAAGGGGAAAGATCAAAACGTTAAATGTTGCACTCACATTATACTCATTAGAAAGGTTCAACTTATAAGTATTGTCATTAATTCATGTTACAATTTGAAAGAGATCATCTCTTCTAGGTTATAACTTTGAATGTCTCTGAGTAGGAATCGTTCTTTGCACATATGCACCCAAACCTAATCACCAGGTTCAAACATCATCTTTTTTCATCCTATGTTAACATGAGATGCGCATTGCTCAATTAATTTTTCAATATGTTGTCGTACTTTCTCATATAATTTTTTTATTATGTTAGCCTTGCGTTCACCATTTAAGCTGACATACTCATTGACAGATATAGGTACCAAATCTAAAGGAGTCAATGGATTAAAACCATATACAATTTCAAATGGAGAGTAACTAATAGCAGAATGACACTCCTATTATACGCAAACTCGACATGTGATAAACAATCTTCCCATGTTTTTAAATTGGTTTAAATAATAACAAGCAAAAGAGTATAAAAAGTCAACTAACTCAGTTTGCCCATCAGTTTGTGGATGACAAGTAGTTGAAAATAATAACTTAGTACCTAACTTACCCTATAAAGTTTTCCAGAAGTAGCTTAAGAACTTTGTATCCTAGTCTTAAACAATGCTTCATGGTATGTCATGCAAATATACTACTTTTTTAAAGAATAAGTCAGCCACATTATTTACATCATCAGTTTTATAGCATAGGATAAAATGTGTCATCTTTAAAAATCTATCAACAATAACAAATATAAAATACCTACCCCTTTTTGTTTGTGGTAATTATAATACAAAGTCCATAGATAAATTAACCAAGGGATGACTAGGTATGGGTAACGAGCATACAAGTTATGGAGTAAAACTCTAGATTTAACTTGTTTACATGTTATGCATTTCTTGTATATCCTCTCAACATCTCGTTTTATGTGTAGCCAAAAGAAATGTTCATTTAGGACATCTAAGGTTTTCTTAACTTTGAAATGACCCATTAAACTACTTTCGTGAGCTTCTCTTATAACCAATTCTCTCAAAGAACTCATAGGCACGCATAAATGATTTTTCCTAAATAAGAAACCCTTATACCTATAAAAATTCTCAAAGGTTGATGTCTCAGATACTCCATACACATTAGCAAAGTTAGGATCATTCACATATAAATCCTTAATATGTTCAAATCCTAATAAGTTTACAGTAAGTGTAGAGATAAGGGCATACTTGCGAGATAATGCATCAACTATCACATTTTCCTTACCTTATTTATATTTGATGATGTAGAGAAATGTCTTAATGAATTCAATCCACTTGGCATGTCTTTTGTTTAACTTTCCTTGTTCCTTTAAATGCTTTAAAGATTCATTGTCAGTATGGATGACCAAGTCCTTAGGCCAAAGGTAATGTTGTCATGCATCCAAAATCTACACCAATACATATATCTTTTTTATCATAAGTAGGATAATTAAGGCTTGCTCCACTTAGCTTTTCACTAAAGTAAGCAATTTGGCGTCTTTCCTGCATCAAAATAGCTCCAATGCCAATACCTGAAGCATCACATTCAATTTCGAAAACTTTTGTAAAGCTAGGTAAAACAAGTAAGAGTGTAGAACTTGATTTTTCCTTAATGCAATTAAAGCTTTATCTTGGTCACTACCCCACCTAAAACTCATGTTCTTTTTAATAAGCTTAGTGAGTAGTGCCACAATTGTGCTAAAGTCCTTAACAAAGAATCTATAGAAATTAGCTAGACCATGAAAGCTATGCACATCATTGATTGACTTAGGTGTAGGTCAATCATGAATTACCTTAACTTATTCTTCATCAACCTTAACACCTTTAGTATTGACAACATACCCAAGAGATGTGATCTAATTAGTATAAAAAGAATATTTTTGTAAGTTAGCATATAATTTCTTAAAATGTAAGACACTTATAATAAAATGTAAATGATTAAGATGCTCTTTTAAAGTTTTACTATAAACCAAAATATTATTAAAATATACAACTATAAATTTACCAATGAATAAATGCAAAATATGATTCATTAGTCACATAAAAGTGTTTGGTGCATTAATGACACCAAATGGAATAACAAGCCATTAATACAAATCATACTTAATTTTGAAAGTTGTTTTCCACTCATCTCCCTCTCTCATCCTAATTTGATGATATCTACTTTTCAAATCAATATTAGAAAAGACATACAAATCATGCAATTCATCCAACTTATTATCTAATTTAGGTATGGGGTGAAGATACTTTACCGCAATTTTATTGATTGCTCAATAATCAATAATCCTCTGAGTCCCATCTTTTTTGGGTACAAGTAAGACATGAATAACACATAGACTCATGCTTTCCTTCACATATCCTTTGGAAATAAGTTTCTCAACATGCCTTTAAAGCTCTTTTATCTTGTTAAGATTACTCTTATATATTGACTGGTTAGGGATGGATGCACCTATGATAAAATCAATTTGATGCTCAATTTCTTTATTAAGTGGAAATCCACTTGGGACATCGACAGGGAATACATCTTCAAATTCCTGTAATAGAACAACAACAACAACACTAAGTAAAGACGGGTTAAACTTGTTAGTGTTAAAATAAGCTTTCTTGTATAAAAGTATGATCATATGCTATTTGACATAAAATACTCTTTTGACATCACTTTCTTTAACATAGAAACTTTCTCTTTTCTTCTCTTTCTCTTGTGTTCTCATGTTTTCTCCTTTTTTTTCTTTTTTATCAATCTCTCTTTTATATTCACTCTCATTTTTAATCCTTAATTGATCCTCATAAGCTTGTTGAGGTGATAATGGTACAAAAGTGATGAGTTTTTCATTCATTACAAAGGAATATCAATTCTTGAAGTCATAATGCATAACTCACCTATCAAATTATCATGGTTTTCCTAATAGAATATGGCTCGCATATATAGGTACAACATCACATAAAACTTTATAATGGTACATTTCGATAGAAAATGATATAAGCACTTGCTTATTTATCTTGACTTCACCACTCTTATTTAACCACTGAAGTTAATATGACCTAAGATGGTTCACAGTAGGTAAATCCAGCTTCTCAACCATAATTATGCTAGCAACATTAGTATAACTCTCATTATCAATAATCATACTATATACCTTATCTTTGATAAGACACATTGTGTAAAAGATGTTATCTCGTTGCATCTCATTTTCTTCCTTTACTTATACATTCAATGCTCTCATTGTAACGAGAGCTACTCTGTTAACTAGATACTCCTCTCCATCACTTTCACCCTCTAATGATGACATATAATTATCATCTGATTCATTTTCAGTTTCAACATCACCATTACTTCTCAAGATCATTGTATGCTTGTTTGGACATTAAGATGTAATGTGACCCATGCCTAAATACTTAAAACATTTAACATCTCTATTTTTACTTGGTTGGAGTTCAAAATTACCTATCTCCTTGTTAGAACCCATATTCTTGTGCTTAGGTAACTCAGCTTTGGACTTGTAATTAGTCATCTTGTCCCTTTTACTCCAATTTGACATCTAAGATAAGGTAGAACCTGAATTTTTCCCAATTTGTATGGAGCCCTTTCATTTAATGCCTTTCAACTTTCATTATCATGTGCACCATGTCTTCTAATTTCATATAGTATTGCAATTAACCATATTTGTTATGCCCCTATTTAGCCCTTGCAAAAATCGAGCCATGGTTGCCTCTCTATATTGCAATTCAACCATATTTGTTATGTCCCTATTTAGCCCTTGCAGAAATTGAGTCATGGTTGCCTCTCTATCTTCTTCTACATTCGCCCTAATCATGGTAATTTTCATCTCCTTGTGGTAGTCCTCCACATTTTTGGTGCCTTGAGTAAGTCCTTATAGCCTTTGGTACAACTCCCTATAATAGTGATTAGAGACAAACCTCCTCCTCATGATAGCCTTGATCTTTTCCCATGTATCAATAGGTCACTTATGATTCCTTTTCCTAATCAAAACAAGTTGACCCCACCAAATAATAACATAATTAGTATATTCAACTATAACAAGCTTTACTTTTTTCTCCTCAGAATAGTTGTTGCAGTCAAAAACCAATTCAACCTTCTTCTACTATTCTGGGTATGCATTAGAATTATGTTTACCTTAAAATAGAGGAATTGTCATTTCAATATTGTCCAAATTATGGTCATAAGTGTTTTGCCTCCCAAATTCTCTTCAATCCCTTCTATTGTTAATAATTCTAACTATAGTAGTTTAATCGTTAAATTCATCATCTTTTACATCATCTTTATAGTCATAGGCACATTTTAACTGCCTTCTTACTTTAAGAGCCTTATATTCCTTATGTCTTTTTTGCAACTTTGCTATTGTATTAGCTTGCTCCATTATCCTTTTCCTCATATCATTAAATCTACTATTTATATACTTAAATTGTTGTTGCATAGTTTTAATCATGAAGGACACATTGCTAACTCTCTCCTAAGTTGCACCTTTGTCTTTGGACGTCATAGTATTACTTCTACACAAAATAATTAAGATACCTCACAGAACACTCCCTTACGTGTGTCACTCCAAAGAAGGTGTCACACTCCCTCGTGGTTACACTTTTTATGGCTTTTTTTTTTTCTTTATATGAACTTTCACTCTTACTTTTTACCACTCTGATTTTCCCTTTCAACTCTATAAAAAACTAAACAATGTAAATCAAGGGTATTAATTTTGAACAAAATAAAATAAATGACGTACAATTGAACAAATTGGAGAACAAAGAATCAAAACGAAAAGGATATCAAGGCAAACGAATTTAATGAACTAAACTCACAAAAATTAGTACAGGAGTAATACATCTTAAAAGACAAACTTAGGTAACAAAATAGGAAAATAAATAGTAGAATTAGAGTTGAGTAAGAAAACTTTATTATTATTATGACTAATATGACTAAACTGTTAACCTTATCAATAACTTCAATTTGATTTTCTCTTTCTTTTGTTTTTTCTTCCTTCTTTTTTTTCTTTTTTTTTTCTTGTTTTTTTATCTCAACACAAAACAACAGTAGAATACTTAGATACAACAATTGGAATCGAAATTAGCATGTTTATGAGTTTAAACAAATAAGCAAAGAAAGAAAGATTGCAAACAAATATATTTGTGCATTTGAATAGTAATGCACATAATAATAAACTAAACAGAAATAAATAAATTACAAGGTAGAAAATTGAAGAATGAATAAATTTAACTTGATTTAGAACTAGGCTCTAATACCAATTGATGCGAAAAAAATCCCAAAAAGATATGGCTTAGGGACCCAACGCACATAAAAAATCAAAGAACAATTAGGAAAGTTAAACTAGAGTTTAATAATACAAACCTTAAACTCACCATTCAAAGGAACATGAACTTTAAGTATTTGAAAAGGATATGAACGCCACATTCCAAAAAAAAAAAGGAATTAGGAGTGATAAATCGATTGAAACGTCATAAGAAAAAATATCTAGAAAAACTCTTACTTTCTATTTCACTCAAAGTTGTCTAATATTCTAAAACTCACAAGGGGTGTCTATTTATAAGCTAAGATAGCAGGCACAAATTCCTACTTAAGACAAATTCTTATTTTGGAGGAATTCATAACTATAGACAAATTCCAACATAGACAATAAATTCCTATTTAGGAGTGAATGCGATTACTTAATCAGACTTATTAAGTATTCCAATTATATCAATTAGGTTTGAACTCTTTGTCAAACTTAAATTTGAATTATTTGAAGTTTGGTTAGTCTGAATGTCCTTAATCAGCCCATTTAGTACTTCTTTAATCTTTTAGGTTCTAACTTGTGTTATTGAATTTTTTGGAATGTGTAATAAACCTTTTGCATCTATTAAAGTTCTAGTTCGTAGTATTAGGCCTTTTAAAATGTACAATGGACCTTTGACATCTATTAAAACTTAACTCATGTTATTGGACCTTCTGAAATGTACAATGGACCTCTTGTATCCATTGAAACCTTCTACCCATTATTTCTACCGTTCTCATCACACTTTATAATATTTTTATTAACAAAACTTTTATGAAAAGAAGTCCAAACTTTTTTTTCTTTTGCTAGGTGAATCAAAGAGGGAAAGTAAACTATGAGTAAGATGTAAAGATATAAATGCAGAATTATTCACTTATTAAAATTTGTCAATTTTACTCTTCTCTGATTGGATTTTTAATGGACAAACAAATTATTAGACCCTTTTCTTTTTTTTCTTTTGTTTTTGGCTTTTTCTCCTCTTTGAGAACTCAAAGACTCCGTGCTTAAGTTGCCCCATTCCACTCGTAAAGCATAACGAAGTGCGAGCTCCGTATTAACGTCGACGTTTAGCAACTAATCCATAATTTAGATTTCGATTCTCATTATTTTACTAACATTGAATAACGTCAACTAATAAAGCCAACCACCAAAAAAAACAAAAGGCATCAACATGAACCAAAAATTAAAATAGACACCCCATTAAGTAAAATCTTATATCTTCATTTTAAAAGTTCTAAGTTTTAATTTGAAAGAAAAATATATAAAGTTTATAGAACAAAAAGCAATTTTTATTGTATAATTTATAGTTAGATGAGTCTATTGATAATAATAAAAAAAGATTCCTAATAATGATACATTTCTCGGATTGATTTCAGAATTCAAATCTCAACCTACAAGGTGGGTAGCATTTCATTGCTCATTCTTGATCACTCCCATTTCTCTTTGGTGTGTCAACAATTCGGAATGTACCAAGCTCACCAGACCAATAAATGAGAATCAGAGAAATGCACCATCTTAATACATACCGTACTCTAGTTAGCTGGGATGTGGGGGCCATTATTATTGTTTTCTCACCTTTCCCCGAGCAACTGATGTACTTCCCATGCTCGTTGACAATGCTTGGCATCATGTAATTCATCAATTCCTCAGGAAGTTAGTGCCATTCAGTATCATGTGCGCCAACAAATGGTATCATTTTGTTGCCAGGACCAGCCAGCCAGCCAGCCAGCCAGCCAGCCAGCCAGCCGGCTGCATGAACTCACTAAATATCTCTATCTGCTTTGCAAGTCCAGATGCTTGCGACTTATATGTTATGATCCCCAGCATCAAGTTGCTTGAAAGTGAAAAGTTTCTTTTAGACCAAACCTATGGAAATGGAGGAATTAAAGGAAAAGGATCCATAAACAAAAGTACATGACGGATTTACATGAAATCAAATCCAAGAAAAAACTATGAGTTGTGCTTCATGCTCCAACAAAAAGATAAAAAGATAATTCCATTGCACTGCCACGCTGCTCCACAAAGCAATGTTAGCCTGGGCATATATATGAATATTCAGGGATGATAACATTTTGCCAAGTTCATAATTTGACTCCTCAATCGACAGCAAATATACTTGCAAAATACCGTTAGGACCTGCGCATACCAAACTGGTTTGACAGGCAGAAGAAGTGGGGGGGAAGGGACAAGATGATTGTAACGAATTGTTAATCTTTGTTGTTTCAGCATTGAAATCCCGTCCGTTCCCTACTCTAAAGATATTTACCAATACGACAAGAAGGCACGAACTCTGCGTGACGCTGCATAAAACCATGAAAGATGAACCCATAACCATCTTCTTTCTTCAACATTGGACCACAATTTATGCATAATTTTTATTGTTCATCCAATAGATGTTCCTAAAGCAGGACGCTGAACCATTTAGCATCGAGTTTCTTGAATGTGATGCTTGCATAACTTTTGCAGAATTTTTATTGTTCATCTTCCAACCTCGTTTTGCATATTCACGAGAAGTCCAAGACAAACTAAACCTACAAAATTTTCTGACTCACAGTATGCTTGTATGGGTCCCCAGCTGCTATTTATTTGCATACAACAAATAATGAGAACAGGATGGCTTGCTATGGATTATAAACAAAAGGGTGAGGTATGACTAGAGATTGGAAAAGCAAGCAATTTAAAGCTGCCAACCACAAAATTGTCAAAGACGGACAAAATTAATAGAAATTTATGGTACAGTCAAGGATATAGATCCTAAACTTGTAAACATTTCACCATATAGTTCAGAATCTTATTGGTATCTTCATTAATAAGGGCACATTTCATCATATAGCACTTGTAGAATATCTTCCACATGCTCCTTTTGAAGCGATCTAAAGTGCCATTTTCCGATAGAACTCCACTAGTATTAAAATCATCCATCTAACTGCGACAAGATTGCCATATGAAATGAGTTTATCATCACCTAAACATGAAAAATTACGACAGTCATTTTTAAGTTATTCCAGATATATTTTGTATATTTGTGCATTTTAAATGTAAAATTATGCATGGAATCCCAAGAAAATGTGCTGATACAACAATTATTTCAGCTGAAACCTGGATGTTAAGATTGTTAGAGATATAAAGATGACAAAGGTAAAATGACAATTAAAGTAATGTCTGCAATAAAGCCAAGAAACCTGATAACGATGATTTCATCTCACATTGTAACCTAATTTACAACACTTTGTTTTTTTCCTTTTTGTGCTTAACTTCGCCTCTGTAGATATAAGTAGTTTCTTCCGTATTCTGTCAGTCATACCACCGACATAAGCCACAGTTTCTGCACAATTTATTTTTTAAGCTTTCCATAATTTCTTGCAGAGTAGTCTGACATGTCATTGGTTGTCATACCAACTATTTTTACCAGAAAAACAAAATAGTTAGAGAACGATAATAAAATGTAACATTCACGCTTAGTATAATTAACAAGTGAGAAATTACCAAAACTTACAACTAGAAAACAAACAAGTGAGCAAAATGAATATGAAGACCGTACCTCCTAATCAGGCTCCCTTAAGAAACGGAACATTGTCTACTTGGTACTTTTTGATGGATTCAACCACCTTTACAGCCAAAGCTTTATCCTCTGGGTAACAAGAGAGATCATCAGACAAAAGTGGTTGTTGAAGGGAGAGTACTCCTTCAAGTGTTGCATGAAGACAGTAAGCAGAGAATGTAATCTGATATCCGCCTTCTTGAACAATAAGAAGGCGTCCACCACTGTGCCTATCTGCCAACTTTCGAACTATCTGCCCAAGCTTTCGATAACCTCTCATTGTCAAGCACTGCCTTCCATTCGGATCAAACTGAAACAGGAATGAAGTTACTCTCTAGCAATAAGCAACTCCACATTCATTACAGTTATCATTGCCTAATTTCTATGGGAGAAGGGTTCTCATCACTTTATTACTAGAAACATCTTTTGTTTTCATTTCTACCTTAAATTGGGACCTTTGTGTAATCTAATGATGACTAAGATCAGCACAAGAAAGGAAAAATAACAGAAGAAACTGCAATATAGTAATGCTCCAACAGCCAGTGCTACAACATTGAGGAGGACAAGGCAAAATTTATAACCAAACAGAAAACAAGAAAGGGCCATCATTCTTGAACTTCTAACTCATGAAACTGAACACAGGTTTTTCATATTTTCTTATAAGGAACTTCTTTAAGGTCCAGCTACTCAAGAGAGGTCCCAAGTCTTAGGACTAATTGTTACCGTATGCTCTCCAAAAAACAATCAAGCCAGCAACAAATTTAGAAAACATGTCCGCGTAAAAATGAAGCAACAATTCCTAGCAAATTGAAAGTTCGCTCCATTTTCTCAGATATTATTATATCAGTAAGTTGTTCTCTTATTTCCTGTATAACTGCTACCAAATTTTGATCTCACATGTGTCATTTAATTAATACATCAACTTCTCTTCTGACAGTTTTTATGCTCCTGTAAGTCATGATCACAGAAAGCTTGTACATTCTCCTGTGTTAAATCAATGCATGTCTAATCAATCACAAGTAGATCATATTCCACAATTAGTATGCACATAAGCACAACACCCCACCAAATGGTCACCATTTGATATGAATCTACAATCCAGAATAGGACTTACAGCACTTGAATCTAGGCCAACAACGAAAAGTATCATATCAGGCTGAAACTCATTAACAGCTGGGACAACCAATTTATTCATGGCATATGCATATCCCTCATCACCTGTCCCATTGGGAAGAGGTATATTCAAATTATAGCCAAAACCTTCTCCTTCACCGAGCTCATCTATGGTACCATTCTGAGGATGAGATGGTCCCCAGGAACCATGATTCATATGGAGGGAAATAGTGAGGACTTTATTAGACCAATAGAAACCCTCTGCTGTTCCATTGCCATAATGAACATCGATGTCAATAAGCACCACTTTTCTGCACCCTGAATCCAAGGCTAATTGAACAGCAAGACCAGCATTGTTAAGGAAGCAATAACCATCTGCTTGCGTTGGTTGAGCATGGTGACCAGGAGGCCTAACCAATGCATATGCTAATTTTCCATTTCCATCAAGGATATGCTGCATTGCTGATAGTGTAGTGCCAGCAGAAAGAAGTGCAGCATTCCACGAGCCAGGGTTCAAAAAAGTCCCATCACAAATTATCTTCTTCCCAACTCTATCAGCTTCAATTAGTTCATTTATATATCCTGCATATCAGAAAAACGGCACAAATGTCGCCGAGTCCATATCAATCCAACATCTCAGCTTAAACAATCAAAACTAACAAATTGTTTTGTGCAAGGAAACAAAGAAAATGGCACCCACAACAGCTCCAAGAACTTGTAACAGATACAGTGCACAAACTTCCAACCAATTCTCACAAGTTAAAAGTTCCCAACGGCATATCGAAGAAGCGATTATTCTAAAAACTTGAAATTGTTTCAAAGATTACTGAAAACTGGTTGTTTAGGAGATTGCCTGTCCGAATTGAATTTGTGAACTTTTATTTTCTTTGGTAAGCAACATTCCATTATGAATAGCAGGTGATACATTTCAATTCCAAACTGTATTTCTACTAACGATGATGCCAGTTATCACTTGGTCAATCAATATCTAGCAACGAATTCCCATAAAGTCTCATATGCACATCACATGACACCACACGCTACCAACCCCCTCTCCCAATTTATACATCTATCTAGATTCTACAAAGTGAAAGACAGAGAAGGCTGAAATGAAACAATTGAAGATAGTAAAGGAGGTAACCTTGGGTATGGAAAGAGAGCAATTCAGGGACTTGGGCGGGTCTACCAAGATGCCAGGCAATGTAGGGAGCGATGGGTCCTCTCTTGAGGATTGAAACCATGTTCTTGACTCTTTCAGCGTTCTCTGGATGCTTTTCTAACACGTCCAAGAAACCAGGGTCGACTCCTGTGTCGAACACTCCCATTCCAGTGTCATGTTCCAGCATCCCCTCGTGCCAGAACACGTCTATTCTGTTGCTTGAATCGTCAGCAGCCATGGAACCACCGAAGCAGCAAAGCAAAGGAAAGGCTAACAGTGGGGTTGTTGTTTTCAATGACAATTCACCCGTCACCACATGTCCTCTTAAAAAGAAACTAGCTTTCTCGAAGAGAGGGAGAGATAGAGCGAGAGAGAGAGAGAGAGAGAGAGCTAGTGAGCTGGTTTTGCCGTTTTTTCGGAGGCAAGACTAGATGGACTGCGGTGGATGCAGTCTGACGAGGCAGAAGTGGCAGGGAGAGGTCTGCGGGGTTGTGGCATTGGTTTTTTTTTTTTTAATATAAAAATACAAAAATACAAAAAGACAAAATAAACCTGCGAGAAGATGATAAAGTAAACAAATGATTATTATTAAAAAAAAATTCATAGATACACATTATTATTAATTTGTTACACATAATTTTATTTTGAGAAAAAATAAATAAAACTCTCACGAAACAGAAGTCTAATTCAAATGTCAGTTCTTTGCGGTCAGACTGCCAGAAGTCTACTTTTGCCAGTCTCTTCTCTTGCTAAGCAAGCTGGG
>JBAPLH010000128.1:967500-977500 GCA_037897445.1 Ceriops zippeliana
ATAAAAAGAATTCATTATATTATAATATTAATAAAAATCATATAAACACCAATTCATCATTTCAAAAACACAATACAGATCATAATATCATTAAATATCATAAGAGAAATTACAAATGTTCCACTTCACATTTAGGCAATTACATGAAACAAAACATAAAAACCATTTTCATATCATTCAATAATAAAGCAATTTATAATATAAAAATATTCAATATATTAAACATAATATCATCATTTCACAAAATATATGAAATTCACAGTGCAATTAGTATTAAAAACAAATAATACATAAAATCAATATTATAAGAAAAATACATAAGCCATTCAATCAAACAGAAAATTACATTATATTCATAATATAATCAATTGAAAAAAATTTATACTATTAATTTCATTAACAAGTATTTATTTTCATCAACAATTTCACAATTTATAGATATTCATATTTTTCTAAATAACAAACAATATCAAAAAACACAGAAAAGGAATTAAATAATAAATATAAGAATACAGAAAAATTAATTTCATCAGAATTAAATAACAACTATACATCCAATCTTTATAGATTATATAAATAAGTATATTATTCATTCAATTAACACAGATTACAATTCAACTCATATAAAACATTTTCACATATACAGAACAAAATTAATAATTTTTCATTCAATAGATATATCAAATTATCATAAACGAATATTCAAAAGAAACGAAAATCATATACTATCATCACAAACACAAACTCAAAAATATAATAAAAACATAGAAAATCATAATAAAATCAAACATAAAAATCAAATTCAAAAAATCAAAATGATCATCGCGAAGAGATTCATAAGCTTATAATATATAAATTACAATGTAAATACAATTCAAAAACATAAATCATAATTCAAATCAAATCAAAAATATCAATAACAAGATCACATCATCACATATAACAAGGATTCGGAATAGTCAGACATTACATTATGCATATTATCAATTTTACAAGATTCAATATAAATCATTAATTTAAATAACACATTAATTTTCCAATATAATACATTTTAAAAACATATTTTCATTTTATCAATATTTTCATAATAAATTAAATAACATTAACAATACATACCCATATTCATTATAACATATATAAAAAGAATTACCAGTATAAAAAGTATAATTATATTTTAAAACATTTAAATAATCATATCATATCATTCAATATGTCCAGATAACATCATTATCCAATCTCAGACATTATTCATAATGAACATAAGTAAATATTAATCCTCAAACATAATTATTATATACAATTAATAACAGATACAATAAATTTCATTTCAAACATATTGCATTAAATTTAGAAAATTTTTCATAAATTTAAACAAATTCCAGAACAATAATAAAATCAGAATATTAATTATTTAATTTAAACATAAAAACCAACAAAATGGGTACATAACAAATAAATATAATTCAATCATCAATATAATTCATCGGACCAAATTCAAACATAACATATTCATAAAATACATGAATCAAAGACAATTAATACATTCAATTCAATTACATCATATAATATTCAATACATCAACTCAAAGATTATAAATAATATCATTTCATTAATTACAAATCATCAATATAGTTATAAATACATTTACAAAAATACCAACAAAATTAATCAATAACCATTCACCCAAATCATATTGAATTCAAGGATGTATTCCTTTTATTTCAATCCAATTTTTTATTATAGTCAAAATATATCAACCAATATATATATTAATTACAAATATATTTCAAAAACATATTTAATACAAGACCTATATTCAGCACAATCCAATCAAGAAATTATATGAACAGAAAAACCAAAGCATATTCAAAGATCAACAAAACAAACATTTAATCAAAACATCCTCAATTAATACAATTTTTATATTATATAATAGATCCATCATATCATATTCTTTGTAACGATCATTCAATCATATTAACAATATATTAAAATTAAATTTAAATATTTATCATTAATATACATTATTATAAATAAATTATTTAATAAACAATCAAAATCAGCAACTTCAACACATTAACAACATTTTTAATCATTTCATACGATATTTAAAACACGCAATTCAATATCCATTGTCAATACACATCCAAAATATAAAACAATATTAAGCATTAAGATATTTTTTAACTGGCAATTTTTTTATAATCATATTCAGAGACTCCAAAATATCAAAACATAAAATACTCAACGCAGAATAAAGTCATAATCCTTTAATTTAAATAAATATTTTATTATAATATTCATTAATTAGATGATTAAATAATAATCATCAAATTTTCAAAAAAATTAAATTTTCTTTTTAAAGATAGGGGTTTACATTTTTACATCAAAGATATCAAATTATAAGAAAACAATAAAATTAAAATAGAGGTAAAATTAAAAAAAACATAAAAATTTAATAAACCCAAATTACAGAAATCATAAACCAATACTAAAAATTAAAATAAATATTACAAATAAAAATTAATTAAAACAATACAGATCATTAAAAAAAAAAGTTTATCAAAACAAAAAAACAAAAACACAAAAAACATCAAAAAAACAAACAAAAACAAAAAAAAATTAAAAAAAAAAAAATAAACAAAGAAAAAAATAAATAAAATAATGCCTTTAAAGCCAAAAAAAAAATAAAAAAAAAAAAAGGTTAAAAAAATCAAGAACAAAACTAAATTATACAAAAAAAAAAAAAAAATAAAAAAAACAGCTCAAAATAACGCTAAAAATTTCGTAGCTTCAGAGGTTCTCACCCCTTTCATTTAATTTCATCGCTATACATAGGTTCTCTCCCTTTTATCCAACAATCAACCATACCGCTAGCCAATTTTCCACTTTTCAAAGAATCAACGTCAATTTTGGGTAATTTCTATCATGTGCTACGTTGAAGGCCAATCCTCCTTGTATCAGTAAATTTATTATTATATTATTTAAAAATTAAAAATTTAAAAATATATTTAATTCTTCTTTGGACATTGAATGCAGGTAGCTTCCAATACTGAGAGGCCTTTTTTTTTTTTTTTTTTTCTATGTGCCACATTATCATAATGTCAATAGTTTCCAAGATTGGAAATAACCGACACCATGATTTGTGATTTTGAATTTGCATTAAAAACAAAAAAACAAAAAACAAAAAATATGTTAATGCAGTTATTCAATGACAGATTTTCTCTCCCATTATTGTAGTCATAACATCAAAGGAAGAACACAAACTTTATTTACAAACCGCGAAAAGAAGCACACGCAAAAAAAGAGTCAGAAAAAAAAAAAATCACCACCAATAAAAAAAATGAACGGAACATGCCCCGGACTTTTGGCATCTTTTTTTTTTTTTTTTAACTAGCTAACCAATCTCCCCCTTACGTAACACAAGGTTAGGCATAAATGGTTAGTGGAACTTAGAACTACCTGGTACTGGAATCCATGTTAGTCATCGCAATGGAAACAGGCTTGCTCTTAACATATCCAGACAAGTAAAACAACCAGGCAGCTCATTGTAAGTCACTAGGCCTACCAGTTATAGGTATGGATGAAGTCTGAGGAAAAGCAAGATGAATCATCGAGTTGTTCTTCTCCAATGCATTGACTGCTGATGGGGATGGGGTGCCCTTCATAGTTTGCTCCAGAAGACAAACAAGTGACATAAATATTTCCATCCTTGTTACGTCTCTGTTGGCCTGTTTATAGATATAGATATTAACCGAAGATGATGCAGGTTGTGAAATTTAAACAAGAAGCTTCAACTGTTCAACACAAGTAAAGCAAGCACCAAAGTGAAGATAAGTGGGGAAAAAGAGAATGCTTAATGTTTTATTTTATAAAGAATAATCCTAGGGGTACTAGGACTTCTGACTAAACATTTTAATGGCAAATTTGGCACCTTCAAACAAATTGTCACGTGTCAAACCAAGACCCTAGACATACATTTTGTCAGGCAAAATGCACATACATGTTCTTCATACAACGATGGCTGGATGACTAAAATGGAAGTGTGCAACAATGAAATTCCCTTTTTTGAATGATAATTTTTATTATACAATTTGGTCAGCAAAGTTGTATGGCAGGGACTGTTAAGCTGTTAAGAGACGTGTCCAAAAAACTCAGCATGACAGAGAGAAGAATGCTTGGATGGATTTGTGGCCATTCTAAGTGTGACTCAATGAAAAATTAAGACATTTATAGCAATGTAGACGTAGCTTTGATTGAAGACTGGCTGAGGAAGGGGCATTTGCAATAATTTAAGCATGTTCAACATAAACCTGGAAATGCTTCAATTATGAGGAAAGCCAAATCCAAGCAGACGGTGAAAAGAGAGAGAGAGAGTGACTTGAGTTGACTTGGAAATCTTTGATGCCGAAGGACTTAGAACAATTACAGTTACCATCAAACTCAGTTCATAATAAAATGAAATAGTGAAAAAAGATTCATATAGACAGCTACAATTTAATTCAGTATTAAAATATGCATATCAATCAATAAAACATTGATTAAAAAATCTTTGTATATATTTACAGTATCAAGCATACTAAATTACAAAAACATAATTGGTTGAAAACATCCCAAAAAATTGAATTCAGAAAAATAAAAAACATTACAGATTTCTTACTTCCAATGAGAAAGGGGAAGGGAGGGTCATCCAAAGACTGCAGATTTCGTTAAGTTTTCATTTATAATGCAAATTCCCCTAACTTCCAAGTTTCTACCGAAAAAATTACAATTGATTTTGATAGATATTTTAGCATTAGTGGTCAGATCATTATTATGGACTTTGATGTGGTCTTCAACCCAAAAAAGGTTAACTGCTTTACCATCCCACTTCTTTTTAACAAAGGTGAATGCTCCGACAGACTTGTTTGCAAAACAGGGTCCATTGAGATTTGCACTGGTTTCTATGGGGGGTTTATGCTCCAAGAGAATTAACTAAGCCAGTAAATGCCAGAAGAAATAAACCATCAAGTGCCAAGTTGGAAGTGATTAGTACATGCAGATTCCATTCCAGTTTAGAACATTACCTCTACAGCAAAGCGTGCCCAGATCTTGTCATTCCGAGCTTCCATCACTCCCTTTAAGATTGTCAATCCTAATCCTCTAATTAAGTCAGCTATTTCTAGAAAGAAACCATGTTCTCCACAAAGCATCTGCCATGTGAGAAAATATGATTGAACAATAAAGAAAATGGTGAAAACTAAAACATCTCACATCAAGCAAGCTAAATAGCAACCACTACCTCCACTAGCATCTGACGAGGTGGATTTAGGTCCTCAACTATTATAGGACACACCATAGATTGTGAGCCAACTTTACATGCCCAAGTCACCCCTCCCTCAAAATTGTCCTTTGAAAGAACTCCACCTTCCTTGTTGATAATCTGTACATTCTGACAGGAATAAGATTGCCATCTTAAAAAATTTATGTTCTTCACATTACAAGATAGAGTCAACGGTCCACCAAGAACTACTAGCAAACGGTTTCATATTTTCAAACTTAATCTTCAGTGCAGAATCTAACAGTTATACTCAACAAACAAAATCATGAAAATAATTGAACATATACCATAATTGACATAAATATATGTCATCCATACCTTTGACTCTCCTGTTTGTTTCAGCTTGTCTGCATGCTTTGTCACACTTTGCAAGAAAAGCATATGTTTGATGGTACGTTCAAGCAGAGCATCTATGCTACACTGTTTGACCACAACATGGAAAAAATATTAGAAATCATGTTAGCAATGAAGATAGGCATACAGTAAAACATTCAGAGGTTAATTACTTTTGCCCCATTTGGAACGATTTCCCGCAACTCTTTCACACGATCTTGGATCATCTGACGATCTTTTGGCCTGGGACGAGGGTTCTCTCCAGGTTTGAGCCTTTTGCGGTTAGGCTTGCTCACTTCATTGTTTTTCTTAGAGAATGCAGTCACAGCACTGCTTTCACACCACACATTGTGAGCCTGTTCAACCCATGTACTTAGTTGGGACCCATACATGGAAGTGCTTTGGGAACAGCTTTTCATATCATCCTTTGTGCAGCCAGATATGATAGAGCTAGATGCTTCAGTTCCTGCTTTTTCCTGCACCTTAGGAAGGTCAAACAACCCCTTTCTACGTTGATTAGAAACATTGACATGACCATGAGCTAGAGAATTATTAGGAACAGAGGAGCTGTTGGTCCTTATTAATGTTGTCCTGCACGATACATTATCATCCAAGCTCTGCTTAGCAGCAGGGTGGGCCCCAGACACCACAGCATCTAGAAGGTTATCAGTATCAGTTGCAGAGAATATGCTGCTTACTGATACTGCTTCATTAACTGAATAAACATTTTGATTCACTTCCTGCATATTCATATAGGTTGAAGTATCTTTCACTGTAATTTGTGCCTTTGTGTATGGCCCATCCTCAAGTACATCATTCCACCTGCCACCCAGTAATTTATTCTTGAAATCTGTGCCCAAAATATCAAATAAGTCATCCCCTGATAGAGGTTGAGCAATCGAACCCCCATGCTTGGCATTTGCGGTAATGGTACCTTGAATCCCACTTTCATGATCCAAGCAATCACAAAGAGAACTGAGGTTTTGCTCAGATAAAGTCATACATTCATCTTGTTGAGATGACAATTTGCCGTTAAATGCTTCAAGTGGATCATTATCCATTGTTTCTTTGCTTGCAATTAATTCATGTTTAGAATGCTTCTTGTCTGAATAAATATTTTTGTTATCTGAGCTACTTGAAAGCATGCCATTACCACTTAATTGATCCCCCAGAGTAGATGAAGGAACTTCATCTGTTGTTAATGATAGAAAACTTTGAGGTCCAAGCCAAGCTGGATATGCAGAGAAGTGATTAACATCTACCATGTTTTGTGGATTTGAAAGAGAGCATGGAATAGAAGACAGTCTTGTATGACCACATATTCTGTTAAGTAACTCAGTACCAGATGTAAGAGAAACTTCATGAGAACTAAGAGGTGGGTTTCCATTTGTCCTCATATGTGGCATGGTCAATCTCTGCAAAGCATCTTTATTGTCACAAACATGATTTTGGAAAACTGCATCTGACAAGATCTGCTGCCTCAATAATTTCGGGATGCTATCATTGCAATCTGATTGACCGACAGCAGGCTGATGACAAAATCCAGGCCTTGAATTTTGTGAAGCAGCATGCTGGTTCAGCCACATATTGGGATTTGAGGGAATCACTTGAGCTCCAACTCCATTCTGTAGATTGCCTTTGAAAAGATCACCTGGTTTCATCAGTGCAATACTTTCCATTTCAGAGTGGCCATCATGGGACTTGGCTAAATTATTGGTCATACTAGAAGCTGGAACAGCCAACTGTGCATTATCCTGAGTCTGTTCACACTGGGCATGAGAAGGTTGGACAACAGGACTTAAAAACTGAGATGAGAAACTTAGTTGACTGCAGCCATCGAAAAAAAAAGGGGGGGAGTTCATCAAATGCGCAGGAATAGGCATGCCAAGAGAAATTGGCACCCCAATTCTTTCAGTAGATTCTCTTGCAGAATAGTCATCAGACAGAAGAACTCCAGGGACACATCCTAGTTGCAGTATCAAACTCTTCACATTATTCACAAAGCCCATGTTCTCCATATTCTGAAGCAGCCAGGATAAAATATAAATGTCTTGAATTCAAAGCAGCAACCAACAAACTGCCTTGATGTGATTAAAAAATTAAATGTGAAATAAAATGAGGGAAATTGCAGCATGGCAATTTCAAAGAACATCGTTACTGACAATATACTGCTGACATTGATTGCAGTGGTGTAAAATTTCATTGTGCTCTGACAAGTTGGAATAAGTAGAATTTCTCATCAAAATAATTGATAGGAAAGCAGAACCAATATAATTATTTCAGGTGTTTCCTGCAACTATGGTAATTCTCACAAGATCCTAACAATGTCACAAAGCTAAAACCTTAGGTAGAAAAAGGAAAGCAAAAAGGAGAATTACTTCTGCCTTTTGCTCAAGTGTACTTCTGTTGTTTCATCGGGACCAGGATTTGACTAGAGCTACTAGCAGCCTAGCAACTCTGCCACCAAAGCATAAGGCTGCTGGTGGTGCATGTATATATTTAATATAAAACAAAGACAAGCTTTTTAACCATTGAGTGAAAGTACTTATCATTAAACCAACTTATGAAGGGAAAATAAAGGGGTAAAAAGCAGTTCTTGCACATCAGGAAAATGAATAAATAGAACTTACAGGTGACAAGGAACCAAATTGAACTACACCATGAGGAAAAACAGGAATAACTGCAACTGTCTGCAGCCAAATAAAATTACCATCATGAAAGAACAATTTTTTTACCTAGCTGAAAGACAAATTAATGGAAAGCAATCAAACCTGTATGCCAGCTGAAAATTGGTGATGAATGTCATTTGAAACCTAAAAGCAACAACATGGCTTGAAGTTATGCAAAGTTCAACAAATCAGCACTCATTTTTAGCATATTGCAAGGAGGGGGAAAATGTAACGCGAATGTTGTTGGGGTACAAGGGGCTATTATTTTTGGAATTTAAAATAGTCACCTTGTGAAAGTTCATACTGCAGCTCAATTATGTAAGAAAAAAATTTGGAGCTTTAAAAGACAAAGACTTGCATGCACAGATCAACTAGAAGTCTTCAATTATTGTGACTGAGCATAGAAATTGAAAGGATGTTAAATTTTCAGTGGATATGGGAAACAAAATTGTGCCCTGAGCTTAGAAATTAGGTGCCAGACCCACGTTTCAGACTATGGCCACTGGAAAAATGAAGAATTATGTAGCGCACCTCTGGTGGGTGGACACCTCTGTTGTATTTGCTTGCAAGGATCCACTCATGGATTCCTGTAAATGCAACTCGTCCGACTAGTCTGGAAACAGAAAAGGTGAGTACTTCATGCATTAAATGATAGACCAAACAAAGAAACATAACAAAGAGTATGAACATAAAAAGGCAAAAAAGAAAAAGGCATACCCTTCACCAACTACATTGACATGATTACTAATCATCATTTTGTTAATAAGCAAATGAACTCTATCCCTTGCTTGAATCCCAAGGGAGGAATGGACATCAGAACCCCAGTACTGCTGCTGATAACCAACAGGCGAGTCAGAGCTCTCAGCTCCAGAATTTGATGGAGGAACTGAGTTTGATGCAGGTCCAATGTAACATTCTTCCCAAATCAACAACCTGCAAATTAAAAGCATATTTTAACGTAAACTAGGTACATGTGTGCCATCTGCATAACAGGAGGTTTTTCAAAATCCACAGTCAACATTAGTCATATGATTAGAGTAGAAAACCCCACAACTTCCATTTGACAGCAAAGAAGGTAGGGTGCTAAGGGAGAAGGTTAAAAAAACGTTAAAACACACAAAATTTGATTCCCATGTTCTATGCTGATTCTTTATACCTTTCAACATTACAGCATATTGTAGTGACACATCAGCAGAATCTTCTAGCTGATAATTGCTTAAAACGATGAAATAAAAAAGGCGCAATAATATCAACCAGAAAAGGAAAAATTGCAAATCATTATGCTTAAGAACAGATCATTTCAATAGAGATATGAATGAACCAAAACACTACGAAGAAACTTTCACTAGACAAGTTTCTAAAAGACAAGGGGGAATAACCCAAAGTAGGACATTCCAAAAGCAGGTTTTTTTTCTACTGGATTACAAATCGCAGACAAGACAACGGTAACCAGACTGGGACGTACCAAAGACCAAAAATAGCCACCCAAGAAAAGAGAACGAGAGGTTTTTTTTTTTTAAAGAAACCCCTTTTGGTCACCCAGAAGAAATAGTGAAAAAAAATTAAAGGGATATAAGAACTAAGTGATCCTAAATGTCGTTGTTTTGGAAAAAGATTCACCATTCGAGAGGTTTAAAGAACCAGTTGGCTTGGTTACTTTAAGGGATTCTTAAAGTTT
>JBAPLH010000128.1:980000-982500 GCA_037897445.1 Ceriops zippeliana
TTTTTTTTTTTTTTTTTTTTTTTTTTTTTTTTTTTTTTTTTTTTTTTTTTTTTTTTTTTTTTTTTTTTTTTTTTTTTTTTTTTTTTTTTTTTTTTTTTTTTTTTTTTTTTTTTTTTTTTTTTTTTTTTTTTTTTTTTTTTTTTTTTTTTTTTTTTTTTTTTTTTTTTTTTTTTTTTTTTTTTTTTTTTTTTTTTTTTTTTTTTTTTTTTTTTTTTTTTTTTTTTTTTTTTTTTTTTTTTTTTTTTTTTTTTTTTTTTTTTTTTTTTTTTTTTTTTTTTTTTTTTTTTTTTTTTTTTTTTTTTTTTTTTTTTTTTTTTTTTTTTTTTTTTTTTTTTTTTTTTTTTTTTTTTTTTTTTTTTTTTTTTTTTTTTTTTTTTTTTTTTTTTTTTTTTTTTTTTTTTTTTTTCTTTTTTTTTTTTTTTTTTTTTTTTTTTTTTTTTTTTTTTTTTTTTTTTTTTTTTTTTTTTTTTTTTTTTTTTTTTTTTTTTTTTTTTTTTTTTTTTTTTTTTTTTTTTTTTTTTTTTTTTTTTTTTTTTTTTTTTTTTTTTTTTTTTTTTTTTTTTTTTTTTTTTTTTTTTTTTTTTTTTTTTTTTTTTTTTTTTTTTTTTTTTTTTTTTTTTTTTTTTTTTTTTTTTTTTTTTTTTTTTTTTTTTTTTTTTTTTTTTTTTTTTTTTTTTTTTTTTTTTTTTTTTTTTTTTTTTTTTTTTTTTTTTTTTTTTTTTTTTTTTTTTTTTTTTTTTTTTTTTTTTTTTTTTTTTTTTTTTTTTTTTTTTTTTTTTTTTTTTTTTTTTTTTTTTTTTTTTTTTTTTTTTTTTTTTTTTTTTTTTTTTTTTTTTTTTTTTTTTTTTTTTTTTTTTTTTTTTTTTTTTTTTTTTTTTTTTTTTTTTTTTTTTTTTTTTTTTTTTTTTTTTTTTTTTTTTTTTTTTTTTTTTTTTTTTTTTTTTTTTTTTTTTTTTTTTTTTTTTTTTTTTTTTTTTTTTTTTTTTTTTTTTTTTTTTTTTTTTTTTTTTTTTTTTTTTTTTTTTTTTTTTTTTTTTTTTTTTTTTTTTTTTTTTTTTTTTTTTTTTTTTTTTTTTTTTTTTTTTTTTTTTTTTTTTTTTTTTTTTTTTTTTTTTTTTTTTTTTTTTTTTTTTTTTTTTTTTTTTTTTTTTTTTTTTTTTTTTTTTTTTTTTTTTTTTTTTTTTTTTTTTTTTTTTTTTTTTTTTTTTTTTTTTTTTTTTTTTTTTTTTTTTTTTTTTTTTTTTTTTTTTTTTTTTTTTTTTTTTTTTTTTTTTTTTTTTTTTTTTTTTTTTTTTTTTTTTTTTTTTTTTTTTTTTTTTTTTTTTTTTTTTTTTTTTTTTTTTTTTTTTTTTTTTTTTTTTTTTTTTTTTTTTTTTTTTTTTTTTTTTTTTTTTTTTTTTTTTTTTATTTTTTTTTTTTTTTTTTTTTTTTTTTTTTTTTTTTTTTTTTTTTTTTTTTTTTTTTTTTTTTTTTTTTTTTTTTTTTTTTTTTTTTTTTTTTTTTTTTTTTTTTTTTTTTTTTTTTTTTTTTTTTTTTTTTTTTTTTTTTTTTTTTTTTTTTTTTTTTTTTTTTTTTTTTTTTTTTTTTTTTTTTTTTTTTTTTTTTTTTTTTTTTTTTTTTTTTTTTTTTTTTTTTTTTTTTTTTTTTTTTTTTTTTTTTTTTTTTTTTTTTTTTTTTTTTTTTTTTTTTTTTTTTTTTTTTTTTTTTTTTTTTTTTTTTTTTTTTTTTTTTTTTTTTTTTTTTTTTTTTTTTTTTTTTTTTTTTTTTTTTTTTTTTTTTTTTTTTTTTTTTTTTTTTTTTTTTTTTTTTTTTTTTTTTTTTTTTTTTTTTTTTTTTTTTTTTTTTTTTTTTTTTTTTTTTTTTTTTTTTTTTTTTTTTTTTTTTTTTTTTTTTTTTTTTTATTTTTTTTTTTTTTTTTTTTTTTTTTTTTTTTTTTTTTTTTTTTTTTTTTTTTTTTTTTTTTTTTTTTTTTTTTTTTTTTTTTTTTTTTTTTTTTTTTTTTTTTTTTTTTTTTTTTTTTTTTTTTTTTTTTTTTTTTTTTTTTTTTTTTTTTTTTTTTTTTTTTTTTTTTTTTTTTTTTTTTTTTTTTTTTTTTTTTTTTTTTTTTTTTTTTTTTTTTTTTTTTTTTTTTTTTTTTTTTTTTTTTTTTTTTTTTTTTTTTTTTTTTTTTTTTTTTTTTTTTTTTTTTTTTTTTTTTTTTTTTTTTTTTTTTTTTTTTTTTTTTTTTTTTTTTTTTTTTTTTTTTTTTTTTTTTTTTTTTTTTTTTTTTTTTTTTTTTTTTTTTTTTTTTTTTTTTTTTTTTTTTTTTTTTTTTTTTTTTTTTTTTTTTTTTTTTTTTTTTTTTTTTTTTTTTTTTTTTTTTTTTTTTTTTTTTTTTTTTTTTTTTTTTTTTTTTTTTTTTTTTTTTTTTTTTTTTTTTTTTTTTTTTTTTTTTTTTTTTTTTTTTTTTTTTTTTTTTTTTTTTTTTTTTTTTTTTTTTTTTTTTTTTTTTTTTTTTTTT
>JBAPLH010000128.1:987500-1135000 GCA_037897445.1 Ceriops zippeliana
TTTTTTTTTTTTTTTTTTTTTTTTTTTTTTTTTTTTTTTTTTTTTTTTTTTTTTTTTTTTTTTTTTTTTTTTTTTTTTTTTTTTTTTTTTTTTTTTTTTTTTTTTTTTTTTTTTTTTTTTTTTTTTTTTTTTTTTTTTTTTTTTTTTTTTTTTTTTTTTTTTTTTTTTTTTTTTTTTTTTTTTTTTTTTTTTTTTTTTTTTTTTTTTTTTTTTTTTTTTTTTTTTTTTTTTTTTTTTTTTTTTTTTTTTTTTTTTTTTTTTTTTTTTTTTTTTTTTTTTTTTTTTTTTTTTTTTTTTTTTTTTTTTTTTTTTTTTTTTTTTTTTTTTTTTTTTTTTTTTTTTTTTTTTTTTTTTTTTTTTTTTTTTTTTTTTTTTTTTTTTTTTTTTTTTTTTTTTTTTTTTTTTTTTTTTTTTTTTTTTTTTTTTTTTTTTTTTTTTTTTTTTTTTTTTTTTTTTTTTTTTTTTTTTTTTTTTTTTTTTTTTTTTTTTTTTTTTTTTTTTTTTTTTTTTTTTTTTTTTTTTTTTTTTTTTTTTTTTTTTTTTTTTTTTTTTTTTTTTTTTTTTTTTTTTTTTTTTTTTTTTTTTTTTTTTTTTTTTTTTTTTTTTTTTTTTTTTTTTTTTTTTTTTTTTTTTTTTTTTTTTTTTTTTTTTTTTTTTTTTTTTTTTTTTTTTTTTTTTTTTTTTTTTTTTTTTTTTTTTTTTTTTTTTTTTTTTTTTTTTTTTTTTTTTTTTTTTTTTTTTTTTTTTTTTTTTTTTTTTTTTTTTTTTTTTTTTTTTTTTTTTTTTTTTTTTTTTTTTTTTTTTTTTTTTTTTTTTTTTTTTTTTTTTTTTTTTTTTTTTTTTTTTTTTTTTTTTTTTTTTTTTTTTTTTTTTTTTTTTTTTTTTTTTTTTTTTTTTTTTTTTTTTTTTTTTTTTTTTTTTTTTTTTTTTTTTTTTTTTTTTTTTTTTTTTTTTTTTTTTTTTTTTTTTTTTTTTTTTTTTTTTTTTTTTTTTTTTTTTTTTTTTTTTTTTTTTTTTTTTTTTTTTTTTTTTTTTTTTTTTTTTTTTTTTTTTTTTTTTTTTTTTTTTTTTTTTTTTTTTTTTTTTTTTTTTTTTTTTTTTTTTTTTTTTTTTTTTTTTTTTTTTTTTTTTTTTTTTTTTTTTTTTTTTTTTTTTTTTTTTTTTTTTTTTTTTTTTTTTTTTTTTTTTTTTTTTTTTTTTTTTTTATATCTTTTTTTTGACAACTTTAGTGGCGCTTTTAACAAATGGCTTAGATATAGCAACTGTGCATTTACATTTTATTTCACTTATGCTGTCACGCTATGTTTGCATGAATGGAAGCAGACTCAAGGATATTAGGTTGCTATTTCAGCAATTTTTGATAAATTACATTCTATCAAAACTTAGCCCTTCTGGCATTCATCATACAAGCTATCCTGAAGATCAATCCCCATTTGTCTTTGTGAGCTTCATTAGATAATAGCCTATCAGAAGTTATGGTTATAGTCAAATCCTTGTTGTTGTGAAGTTTGGATGTCAAGCCTTTATTGCCACATTTACTGATCAAAAAATGTCATTAATAGGTGGCTGGGTTGGCTACTTGGCTTATGACACCGTAAGGTATTCAGAGATGACGAAACTTCCATTTGCAAAGGCACCTGAGGATGACAGACACCTTCCGGATATACACTTGGGTCTGTATGACGATGTAATTGTATTTGATCATGTTCAGAAGGTACGCATTTTTTTATCAATAGAAATATTTCTTATGTAGGATGCCAAGTGTTGGTGGTTGTATTTATCCTTCTCAATTCTATATATCAGTTCGAATATTGAACTAGGGAGATTTTGTGATTAATTGTTTAATTCATTTTAAAGACATGATTGGGACATGCTTGCATTTGCATGTAGGAAAGAAACTTTTGAAAAGTTCTGCACTTGATTAACATCGAATATGCAATCAATGGTGTAATTGTTTAATTCGTTTTTAAAGACATAATTGGAATATGCCTGCGTGTAGGAAAATGGAAACTGTTGAAAAGTTCTGCTCTTGACTAACATCAAATATGCAATCAATGCATGTTCGATAAATACTTTATTCAATGCATGTATGGTAGAATGTTATCAACTTTTTCAAATGCTTTTATTCATTTCTGTGAACTTCTGCTTATGTGATATACTCTTAATGATATTTTAGTTGAGAATGTCAGGGGAAAAGCATTAAAAGCTACCTTTTCCTACATTGCTCGGTTCATTACTTTCTGAGGCTCTTAATATGTTGTTTTAATTGTTCCCAGAAAGCACATGTGGTACATTGGGTGAGGCTGGATAGGCATTTGAACGTTGAGAGCGCTTATGCTGATGGACTAAAACGGCTGGAAAAGTTAGTGTCCAGATTGCAGGATGTGGAGCCGTGAGCGACTGTTCCATTATGCCTCTCATTCCTCCCAACATGCCCCCCCCCCCCAAACAAGAGGCATTACCTTGCTATTAATTTATTTTTGCTGTTGTTTTCTATGGTAATTCTTAGTCCAAGGCTATCTGCGGGATCGATAACATTGCAAACACGACATTTCGGTCCCTTGCTAAAGAATTCAGCCATGACGAGTGAGGAATACAAAGGAGCTGTAATGAAGGCAAAAGAACATATCATGGCAGGAGATATTTTCCAGATAGTGTTGAGTCAGCGCTTTGAACGCAGAACCTTTGCCGATCCATTTGAAGTCTACAGAGCATTAAGATCTGTAAATCCTAGCCCTTACATGGCTTATTTGCAAGTATGTGATCTAATTAGCCCCTCAAAGATTGTTGAATTTGGTAGCTCAGAGCTCACAACATTTGACGTATTGCTATAAATGCTTTTGCAGGCTAGAGGGTGCATTCTGGTTGCATCTAGTCCAGAAATTTTGACACGCGTGAAGAAGGTAAACAACTCAAGTTGGCATATTTTTGCTAGAATTATATTTCCTTCCTGATTTGATGATTTTCTCTAATCTCTAATTTACTTTCAACATTCGGGATTTGGAATCTCCTCCATGCTTGATAAGTATGTGATCTTTTGAATTCTTAGGCTTATTTGATTGCACTGCTTTATTTCTGTGAAACTGGATTCTTGTTCAATTGCTTAAACAGAATAAGATAGTCAATCGTCCCTTGGCCGGAACAGTGAGAAGAGGGAAGACGGAGAAAGATGATGAGTGTTTGCAATTGCAGCTGCAAAAAGATGCAAAGCAATGTGCAGAACACATCATGCTTGTTGATTTGGGCAGGAACGATGTGGGAAAGGTTCTTCAACTCACTCCCTTTGCACAGACAAAATTCTACAATGTTTCCTCTTGAATATGAGCTACACAAACTTGATTTTGTCCAAATCAATTTTTTTCATTGCCTCCCAGGATATGTGGTATGATCTGATTAATTCCATATATAAACTTGTGGGAATTGAATTGCTCTGAAGCAATTCTTTCTCCTGATGCGTTCTTGCACGCCAGTTTCTCCTTTCATGTGTGAGAAGCAGAAATGCTCTGCTATGGCGACAAGCTCAAATATAGAAAAGCTTGTCTCTATTATTCATGTTAAATAACCCAGGAGAAATATGTTAATGCAAAAACGTGACATCTTCCTTCAGTGTAAACATTGCATAACTATCTATGTAACTCTCAATTGTATCGTGTAGGTTGCCAAATATGGATCTGTGAAGGTGGAAAAGTTGATGAATGTCGAAAGATATTCTCATTTGATGCATTTGAGCTCGACAGTAAGAATCCAGGCCTACCATATATCCAGACGTGGGCTATAAATACTTTTCCTAAAAACTGCCTCTCAGTGCATATGAATCCTTGTCCTTCTACACAGGTAACCGGAGAACTCCGCGATTCCCACTCCTGCTGGGATGCCCTCAAAGCTGCTCTGCCCGTGGGTACGGTCAGCGGGGCACCGAAGGTTTGCTACAAATAAATTTTTTGTTTTACTCATTCAAAAACCTGATTCCCACATCTTATTAGTTATTGAATCAAAGAGATGCTCCCTACCACCATTCGCACTATGTATCCAAATACTGCTGCATCCTGGGACCAGTGGCATGGGCTTGATTTTTCCCATGTACTTTCTTATTGTGTCAAAGATGAAAACTTCCTTTAACACCCTCTTCATAATCACAACGGTTGGCATTGCTAGGTCAAAGCAATGGAATTAATCGATGAGATGGAGGTCACGAAACGCGGTCCATACAGCGGTGGCTTCGGTTGGATTTCGTTCACAGGGGACATGGACATCGCCTTGGCACTGAGAACTATGGTGTTCCCAACAAGACCACAATTCAATACCATGTATTACTACAAAGATGCAAACGAAACAGGCGAATGGATTGCACACCTCCAAGCTGGTGCTGGCATTGTTGCGGATAGTAATCCAGACGATGAACAGCAGGAATGCCAGAACAAAGCTGCTGGCCTTGCTCGTGCCATTGACTTGGCCGAATCAGCTTTTGTGAGATAACCAATGCCCCTCAACGTTCCATAAAACTGTTCCAGGACAGCACCTATTCTAGCTATGCAGTGAAATGCATTGCAAGCATTAATTCTGAATTTGCTCAAGTCCTGTAAACGTGAACTTTAAGCTTTTCTATTTGTTTGTATGTTTAGAATTTGCTTTTCTGCTATAAATGTGTATGGGACTTTTTGCTATATATTTGAATTACGGTTCTTAGAGTTTATAGTAACAGAAAGCAGATGGAGGGAAGGCCGTTTGTTGAACTACTGGGTGACTGATGAAGAAAACCCAGAAAACTTACATTTTGTTTCTGACATCAATGAAGGCTGTTTATATTTTCGGACATACAAGCCGTTGCGACGAGAATATTGGTTTCCAACAGAAGAAACGATCGATGACGACGAAGGAGAACAGAGAAGCAGGTTGAGCCTGGGACCCAACTTTTAAAACGGCGTTGCTTTTGCTCTGAGATGCCGGCTTGCCTTTTGTTTTTTAAAGTCCCTTACAAGGCATATTAAATAGTATGTTACACAACAAAAATCTTTTTTTTTTAAATTATTTTTTTATAAATTTTAATTTTTAAAAAAAGGTTAGAATTCAACGTTTCTAAATAAAACGTTTTCTGACGTCCGGTTTGAATTTTATTAGTTAGGCTTTGAATTTCACGTCTTCTTTTGGGCTTGCCTAACTCCTACTGTACTATTTTGTCAAAAGGGGTGCCGAAGTTGGGCGCCAACCTTAGTTAATGTGGGTGGGTCCTTGTTTTCAGCTTACTAATGTTTTTCAAAAATCAATGCAAAAAGGAGACCGTGGAAGATTTTGCTAAGACTTTCGCTGACCAAAACCACGTAAAAAAACCAAAGCGACAAAAAAGAAACAAAAAAAAAAAAAAAGAGTTGTGAAACCATTTTTGAAAGCAACAATTCAATCAGAAGGTCAAACACTACAGTCTTATAAATTCAACTGATGGAAGGCAGTCTTTTTCAGTTTAACTTGGGAGAAAGTTATGGTTCCAGGGTGACCACAGTCACTTCTGAAACCGGGCCTCTAATAACTACATTATGAAACTGGTTCGATGCTAAATGCTACAAGAACCACAATCAAGGAGAGAGAATAAGATCTTAATATTTATTTATTTATTTATTTATTTTTGGCATTCGCAGTAGTTTTTATCACGACCATACCCATTATCTGTCTCAAGTTACGTAACCGACTTCCAAGTTATTACTATTATGACATTTAGTGGCATTTATACATCGAACTCAATAAATAAAAAGGATGATGTGTGTGTGTGTGTGTGTGTGTATAATTGATATAATACACGTAGCCGCAAACCCTTGGTACTAAAATGTAACTGAATTTTTTTTTTTTTTTTTGGAGCTTTCCGTGTCTATAATAAGAGAATTGATATTTACACTCTCATTTTGAGCCTATACAGGTAAAACCGTTGTTTTAGATGACTAAAGCAAATGTTTTGAGAGCGAAGACAACCGTTTTGGATGTGTACGGAGCCAAACCATTCATCTCAATAATAATTCCCCTGTAGTTACTTCACATCTAAGGCATCTGGGCCATGGCCTTCTTACATTGTTCTTCACTAATTAGATCAAAGTGGGCTTAGAAGGTATGCGTGCCACTGCTATGGTCACTCCTCACATTGTTATTTCTCGCATTGAGCCAACTTCGAATTATATGATACACACAGATTTATAATAATAATAAATAAAAAGGGTATATGTGCTTTTTTTTGGGGGGGGGGGTGGGGGTTCAAGTTATTGGTGAAAATAAAAAGAGCACACCATTTCTAAGGTTCCAATTGGAGGCCCTTTCTCGCAATAACTAAAATATGGGATATGGAAAGCCCACACCATTGATGTCTTAATCAGTTGTTACTGTAGGCATGTGCTTGTGATAATCCTCAAAGAATCTATCTTATCGGGTATTTGATGTCAAACTTCCCTGACACATTAGAGTTGCTGTCAGATTCTCACAACAAATGAAGAGTTGCACATGAGGACGTAACTAAATAACAAGGCAACTTTTTCTTCTGATAAAATAATTCTTTTCGATTGAGACAGGCAAATTTTGCTCTATATATACAGTTCAGAGGTCCGTTTCAAGAACTAGACATATTAAATTGATGGGGTAACAATGAAATTTGAAAATAAAATAGAAAATTTTTGCAAGCAAATAAAAGAGTTAATTCATTTGGTAAGGAGAGAAATCTTTTTTTTTTTTTTGTTAGGTTCAATTATTTCAGATAGTACTTCAGAAGTAAAATCCTTAATGTACCAGACCGCTTTGAGGAAGTGCATCATTAAGATCGTGCAATAAAAAATATAGTTTCGATTGACACGAAAATTAGATAGTGAAGTTCTTGACTATATATAACGTTCAAAAAAGGAAAAAAACTGAAGTCTGTAGACTTTTGTATTTGCTAGCGCACCAATTTACCAAGCCATTAAAATCATAATGGGAGGACAAGATTGACCAGCCAATGAATATGATCATGACAGCAAATTGTGAATCCTTCAAATCCCTTTTCGTTTATGGGGATAATGGTTTTTTGATGGAGGGCCTGTAACTTACAAGACAAAGGGAAGGTTATTGGATGTAAGTATATAATCTAGTGTCAGTACTCTGATGTCTAAGGGTTCTATTAAAGATGAGGATGAGAAAGATGAATACTGGAATCAAAAGGACGTATAACTATGGATATTTATGGTAGGATTTGACGACTTTTCGTTGGTTGGTATTTAGATGGTACAGCTTGAACCCTTGGCATGTAGTGTTGGTACGTTTCCCAGGTTTGATACCTTGAGGTAGTGAAGAGAGATCCTATCAAGGTGGTTTGGAGACGGGATATACCGGCGGCAGCTGTAGACATATCTCCTGACTGACATCTCTTCATACTTGGAGAAGGTCTTTCTTAATAATGTTTAGAGCGGGGCGGGTTAGCATGGTGCTAATAGATAAAGGATCGAGTTGTGGACTAGCCGGCTACTCGATTGGAAATAACTACCGACTAGAGTCTTTGGACTTGTAGTAAACTCGTTAGAGGCCCATGATTGTATTATCCTTGTCAGTTCCCTTTTTTGTGGGGCGGTTCAAAGTAATCAAGAGACCACGGGAGGATGAAAGGATCCAAATTTCACGCCGAATTCAAAGCTTTTGGTGAAGATAAAAGTTGTCAAAACATTACCTTTGTAAACAGTTTCCATGCTGGACTTTGGCAGCAGGATCTACTTGTTCATGCACCCGTACGCTATTCAATCATTGCTTGATCATTTGTTGGGGGGAGGGGGGGGAATTGTTAGAATCTCCTCTAGCCTGGCAAGCTGTCACCTATGATGCACAGAAGGTGCATGCCATTAAAGTGATTTTCAAAATGGAGCTCTTAATCCTCAACTTTTTCGTGGAACCCACTAATTTGAAGACTGAAAGAGTATTTCAGTTGAATAATTCATAGTCAAAACTATAATGATCATAGCAAATCGAGTGCAACTGGGACCAATTTTCATATAATTTTACATATTTTTAATCAATGAGATCTTCCCTTGAACGTCAGGGAGCCTGAGAGTCAAATTTGAAAATGTGGTATTAATTAGCAATTAATTCAACGCTTCTGTCGTTCTTATTCGGTACAATGGCATGCTTATATTGTTGGGTTGGATGTAAGCACAGTGCATGTATTCCTTTGAGCCAGACCCTTGCATGAAAAACCACTCAATTTCATACCGTCTTCACCATAATATTTGAATGTTGGGCATAATTGTTCAAGATCTCCACTTGTTGTTGTTTGCTGTATTGCAAACATGTAAGCCACTAAGGTATAGCATACTGCAGATAAGGCAATAGAATACATTTCAAAAGGAGTTCTCTTTCTCCTAAATTATCAGAATTTTTTCATAGCATTCTCTTTTCTTTCTTCTTGTTTTTTTTTTTTCAATGTTATTATTTAGTGATACAATATGTATGATCATGAGGTGTGAGCCTTAAAACTAACTAAACCCACAAAATTTGTCGTAGTAAAATTTTCTTGGTTCTCAGTTGGTCAGAACTGAGAAAATTGAGGTATGAACCTTAAAACTGCACTAAAGATCCACAACTCTTCCATCTACACTGTTGTGAAGTAGATTAGCATTTCATTCACAAGATTTAATTTCGGTCTCAAAGCTGTGAAATTGAAACTGGAATGAACTAATGGCAATAGTATTTCATGCAAAACAACTAAACAAATGCGTGATTTGTCACAACCATGGCGCTAAAACGGGCTACACAGAAAACAATGTCTCATATCTGTGGCCGAAACATAAAGTAACGACTAAAAAGAGAGAAAAAAAAAAAAAAGAAGACGTAACCTCAGTTTAACAATCTTATTTAGAACATAATTCATAGTAAAAGAAAAAAAAAATTAATTGAAAATTTAGATTTTTTTTATCCTCAAATTATCGTCATCCTCTAATCATGATGACATATTTTGATTGAGGAGGCTAAACTATCGTCTTCTAATGATTAATGAAACCCAATCACTTTTGACACAAGGCTCCAACAGCTTGAGAATCCATCCGTAAAAGAAAATTGATTAATTACAAGCACACATTTGCGATTGGCCTTTTCATTGACATCTTGACGTGCAGGCCCCATTATTATTATTATTATTATTGTTATGATTATTATTATTATTATTGTTATGATTATTATTATTAATATTTTGTTTTATTTGCAAATGGCCGATGGGTGTTTGGAAATGAGGGAAAGTTTTCGAGAGATCTAGATCCCTTGTTCTTATTTTTATTTTGAATTCCTTTATCATGAAGTCAATTGCTTTCAAATTTTTGTAACTAATTAATTTTTTTTGGTAAATTATTAAATCAATTTCTTGACGTAAACTTTCTTTTCATATCTATATTTTCTTAAATTCTCAAATTCAGAGTATTTTCTCTTGAGGACATTTTTGGAATAGTCAAATAGATGGAAAAAAAAAAAAACTTTTGGGGGCTAAACTATCATTTTCAGAAAATGATGGGCCCCTTCATCGCTATGTGTCGCTTCATTAATACGAGGTAAAGCTACAAAACTAGGAACCACCAACGCCAGACACGTGTCCAAGGACAGGAGACGGTTGCTCGAGAATATGTCCAATAACAGATACAAAAATTATTGTAGTTGCGAACCCCACAGCTTTTCTTATTGGAGCTCCCATTGACCTTTCGGACACGTGGGTCCCATGTCACCCGTCGATCCAAAAGCCACGGGAAGACCAGAAGCGCCCAGGGTATTGGCGGGGGCCATGGTGGACCCCTTTTCGAAAAAGAAAACAAGAATTCTTTTTCCTGTGGCCCCGATTTGCGAAGTGGAAAAAAAAACATCGCCGGACGAAGCGCAGCAGGACCGTCTGATGATCGTCCAAGGGCCCACCTTGGCAAAAGAAACTAGACGAAAAGTCGACGCGCCTTCCCCGGTGTGGCGCCCGCCAGGTCGGAATAAAAATTGCATTAAACAGAGGAAATTGGCTTCGGTTGGGGCCCACAATTCTTGTCGCCTAACGTCTTTTTTTAGAGAGAGAAATCAATTGCTTTTCAGTTTCGTGGCTGATTGCGGATCACTCGAGAGAAGGAGAAGAGTTAGGGTACGACCGGATAGATGATCTTCCCATGTGAGCCTACTTATTTAAGAATTTGTGCCTTTTTATTTAATATAGAAATTGCTTATTTCGGATTTGTTTTGAGCGGTTGTTTTTCTGGATTGAGGAAAGGGGCCTCTCTCTCTCCTCTCTATGTATATATATATATTGAAAAAATAAGTTAATAGTAAGTATACAAGTTGTTATATTTATAAGTCAAAATAAAAGTTATTTATTGATATTTATATTTAATTTTTTATATAAAAGATTTATTATATGAATACTATTAGCTACAAATAAATTTTTTAAAAATTTTATTTTAGTATTAATAAATTTAAATTTTAATATTACACTCTATATATATAATTTTTATCATAAGATTCAAATTTTAGTCAATACAAAATAAAAAAACAACATATTGAATGAATAACTAGATCCCCCAAACAATTAAGAAAGAAATAATTAATTTAATAAAACCTACAAACAAAAATTAATATAATGATTCACTCAAAAGATAAAAAAATTATGAAAATATAGTCATAAATATATGGGTAATTAATATTGAAAAATTAAATATTAATATTAATTATTAAATATCATGAGCAATTTAAGCAAAAGAACTACTATGAGTTTTGTTTATAAAGTTAAAGAATTAAAACCAAATAAGAGTGAAATTCTGAACAAGAGTTAAGTCTAATTAAAAATAATTAAACAATTAAAAAAATGATCAAATTAGAATTGTAATATGAACCAAAAATCATTAGAAGTTAGACTTCATATTCAATATCTTAGACTTTCTTTAAGTATTTACATGAATAATGAATCATTAAATTTATGATCTAACGATTGAATTTGCACAAAGCTGATAACAATCTTGAAATGATTTTGGTTATATCATATCGCATTTCGTTTTTCTTCTATCTTCTTGATTATTTCAGTTTTACAATGTATTAATCAATTTTAAATGTTTACTCCTTGTGTCAAATTAGTTGACTGAGATCATTGTCTAGGATTAGTAATCCCACCTGTTAAGAGAATTAATATCCGTCCTGGAAAGATTAGAATATGAAGTTTATGATGATTAAAAAATTATGCTCTTGACATAACTCAAAGTATAATAAATATTCTAATCAATTGAAAAAAGTATAGAAGTTGAAATCAATATAATATATTTGTACTTGTAATTGAGAGCAGAATATGCTATTATTGAAAATGATTATTACTGTTGATAATACTCTTTCCAGATCATCAATAAAAGAAGTAGATTATTGGCCTTCAGGTTTCTAAATAAAAATAGTTCGATGGTAACAAGCAATTGATGGTGACAGTAACGTATTAATCAAACTCTTAGAGAGTGTTTTGATGAAGTGACGTGAATTCGAGCTACCATTGTATAAAGTTGCTTCAAGCTTTGGTGCTTCATTGTGGATGCAGAACAATCCACCCCTATTTGTTTTTCTTTTTTTATATAATTTTTTTTTTCAGCCTGGTGTCAGACTCGAGAAAGGGGAGGATTCCTAGACAGGAGAGAGTAAGTCCTTTGGGACTGATTCCTAAATTGGAAAAAGTAGGGTGAAATGTGTGCTGTAACTCTCTCACGAGAGGGTTAATATTTTCATATTATTATTTTTTTATTTGAAAAAAAAGGAAAGTAAATAAGCAACAACAATTAGCACATCTCTTTCACTCTTTCCCAAGGGTGCTTATCTTTAGATTCTCCAGTTTTTGAAATGTAAATAATAGAAATGATATGGATTTTAGTTTTTTTTTTTAAAAAAAGGAAATATAATTAAAAATTAAATCACCACAAATAAATATAGTTTCTAGAAAACCGTTAGATTTTGGAGCCTCCAACAAATTAATAACAATTTAAAGTTTGAGGCTAAAATATAAAATTTAAATTACAGCCATTACTTATAAAAAAAATGTTACCCCCCTTCACTCCACTCCAACTAAAATAATAACAATAATACGAATTGTATTTTTTATATAAAAGTTTAATCCTGGCCTGTTTCTTGTATTCATATTCGCTTTGAAGGGGTTTGGAAGGAGATTAAAATCAAAATAAGTAGCTTGGGATAAGTGGTGTAATAGGAAAAAAGACCCCACCCCACAATCTCAACTTTATATAAAGTTATAGTAACGGTGGTATGACATCATGATGACTGCAGTTGTCTTTCGTATTATGTTCTGTACTAACTACGCTCAACAGCAACTGCAATGTCACGAGCCTGCACAATTCAAAACTCTGACAATAAGTATACATAATAATAATTATTAAAAAAGGCAAAAAAAAGAAAGAAGAAGAGAGATTAGCAGATGTGCATAATTAATGGTACACCACTGGGAGAAGCTGTTGTTATGTTCCAACTGTGTGTTATTACACTAAAAAATTAAGTTGTTAGTTAAAATACAATTTAATTCTTAACTATATATATATATATATATATATGTTTTAAATAATACACCTATTATCGAGATCCGCACGTCATAAATCAAATTATTAAACTCTTAACTTAAAAGGAAACACCGACATATTGTGCCAATAGCTATAGCCGGTAGTAGGGTTTTTGGCGTGTGGACATCTATGGGGCGCGGGGGTCCTATGAATTTTCTCGAGAATAACCAAACCGAACCCTACGGTCGGTTGCGTGTTCATCGGGGCTTTCGGTGAGAAAATGACATACGGAGACCCACATTTTGCAGCTAATGAATGGAAAAGCAAATCAACCACACCCTTGTGGTCCAGTACATGTCCACCGCCACTATCACCATTGCCTTTTGTCGTCGCGTAGGTGCGGAGCTCTGTTTGCCCTAATAATAATCCAATTCGATGGGTTGCATTTTTTCCCCGTAGGTTTTCTCGTTTCGTTTGGTAAAGCTGTTTTATACAAGACATGTCTACACGTAGGAATGTAGTAAACATGATATTAATTATGTCCGTAAGAATAATGCTAATAATTACCGAATGCGCCTGAAAACGTGCGACTGTTTGCAGTGAATATTAAATTTAATGTGACAAGAACACAAAGGGTTTGGCATGGTGGGTACGCATGCCATTTGCACACGTATGATCATATAATTTAATTTTCTTTTCTCTTTTTTTTTTTTCAATGGAGAGCACTTGAAACAAAATCTTCCTTTGTTGATTATTATCGACTGTGATTCAAAACTTAAACTGAAGACCTTTAATTAAAAAGACGAATGTAATTAATATTATTGAGAAAATATTCAACAATTACTCCAAAATTGCTATTGAGTTTCAGCCAACAGTCTTTTGTATTGGCCCAGCACCCACGTTACTCTTCGCCAGCAACCCAACCATAGCCTTATGAATCCAGGAATGGAATCCTGTTGCCGTCCCAGCCCCACCTTTGTTAGTCCATCCATCTGCAAGAAAAGGAGGAGGAAAGGATTCCCAACCCTTGTGGCAAAAAGTCACGCAATTCGGGACCTACAACTTGTTATTGATATCGTTAAAAGATTACGATGAAGTTTAAGGATTAGTAGATGCAAGTCAATCATTAGGCCTCACCTGAGATTTAATTATTTATGCTTTTCGCCCAACATGTCATCTACACGAGGAGATGTGCTGTTAGAGATTAATTAATCTTGAGTTCTCGCCAATTGAAGTTTCGCCTAAGAGTTTTGACTCCCAAGGTTTTGTGATGATATTCTCTGCATTAATAAAGTAATCTTCATATTTTCTTGAAAATAAATAAAAAAATCTGATATTTTAGTCTGATTATATACTAGAAGTCAATTAACTATGAGTAAAACTACGGAGTATTTCGATCCCATAACCCCAACATAATAAATTGATGACAATTTCGTAGTGGCCAAAAAGAGTAAAAAAAGCAATTAATTAACAATAAAAAGGAAAAATCTTTTTGGTCTAAAAGAATGAGGCCAAATGGTGCAAAATCATAGATAGGAGGCAAAAATTCCATCGCCATCAGGCACGAGCACCGGCCGAGGCATTTCTTCGATGAGTCGCTTTGATAGATGTGCAAAAGCAAGCGATGGGATTGATAATGCAACTTTGATGGGCCTCCAAATGTTCTTAGGGTAATTGACTTTAAATCACCTTTGTGGACCATTTGAACAAGATTATTCGGCCACCAGGCAAAAGTCAAGTCACTACATTGGATAAGGGTCCTAGTTGGTTGCAGTTACACACACACACACACACATACAGAGGGTAGGGTAGTGAGCAGTGAGTAGTGACATTGTCCTAATCATAGCCACATAAAGTTAGAGTTTTATTTTTCTTTATTCCTCTTACTTTTATATATATATATATAATTTTTATCTTTTGGATCATATCATCATTGCCAGTCCATATGTTCGGATCCACATTTTGCAGTCGTTGAGACTAAATGCTTGTATGTTCACCAAGGTACCATTTTGCAGTCGCACTTTAGATCTTTGTGCACGAGAATGTCTCGAAGAGGGTTACTCTAAATGAACTTGTTTAAACAGGCTGCTTACATTTACGTGTGGACACGATTACTCTTATGTCAACCTAATTAACACGAAGATTTAAAAATTTATGCATTAATGTTGTGGCTTTATACCATAATTTAAACTTTTAAACAAAATAATTTTTTAAAATGCTATTACAAGTTTTATGTATCACCAACTTCGAGGTAACCCCTGTTTTGCTCGAATAATTTAGCACAAAATCTGGCTGATATTGACATGTAACAAAAATTTTAGTGGAATGGCAAGACATTAGATGTAAGAAAATCTGGCTGATATTGATTGTTGAAATTGAATACAAAATAAGGGTTAAATCCCCCAAGAAAGCTGTGCCCAACATGGGCATCTAAAGATTGTTGGTTCCCTAATTTTAATCACTCAAAAGAGAAAGACACCTTAGGTCAGTCTTTTAATTGACCTCCAGCTTAATCTTCTTTGTAATAATAAATTAGATTCCTTCCCTTTTTTATGTTGCTTGACAAGATATATCGTGCAACTCTAGATAATTAATTCAAAGTGTATCCATTTGTCATTACTAGTTTACGTTTAATTTATAGATAATGATTTGATAATGCATACATGCATGCACTTATCATCTGAGAATTTTTTATTGCACGCTAGGCATCTTAGTATAATTTACAGTTGAGTTATGTATGGAAATATGCAATCTTATTTTCATTTTTTTATGGTTTTTTGGGGGTGGGGGGTTAATCGTCTGTGCCTTCTCGATTCATTATTATTAGAGATAGTCCATGCGTTAATTCTGCGGTTTCATACAACAATTCAAAAGCTTATGCGAAATAATATCATCAGATTCCAGATAATTCCTATTTTGTTTGAATAATTTGGCACAAAATCTTTCCAAGCTGGAAATCATTAAAAATATTTTTTAGCATCCCTGTTTTATTAAAAATCGTGTTCCTTCTCCCCCCCCCCCCGGTGTAATACAAGGACAAGCTTATATTGTAGCCTTTAGTTTCATGGCCATCTATGCAGGTTATATGCCTACAAAAATTCAGAATAGTTCATGAATGGAGTGCCACATTAATATTGGAAAAAGTACCAAAGTCTAAATACATACTTCACATGGTATGGTAAGCTAGACCAAATGGAAAAAAGAAAAAGTCATATATCTAATACTCTTGACCATTGAAAAATAAATATTAAAGTGAAAAGGAAGTACAAGTAGTATATTAGACTTAATTCTTTAGCTTAGATAATAGTCAGCTCATCAGCTGCCCTCAAGATAATAATTTAACTACTGAGAGCTTAATGCCCTTCCGCCAAGGAAACTTTCAGCATTTGTTTTGGATTTTTTTTTGTTCTTTTTTTCACTAATCTTAGTGATCACCGCAGTCCAAAATCAACAACAGTAATGAGAAGATGCAATCAAAACTGAGTCAACCACATTGACTAATAGACATTTTCTGCTCAAAAAATGGAATTCGATTGGTAGCCCCGACTGTGGAATGGGAGGCACGCAGGTACCAAATCGAAACCGTGAGGGGCCAGTAAACGGAGAAAAGGGGTAGATAGAAAATAACATGTACAAGTGGCCTCTCAATTATTGCAGGACTAAAGTTCTTAAAAAGAAAGAAAGAAAGAAAGAAAAAAATAAATAAAATAAAAGGTTGGCATGTTGAGTGAAAACAAAAGTTGGGTATCTTTCTTGTGAGACTTTTTAAAGCGCACACACACACACAATCTTTCTTTCTTTCTTTTATATTGGCATCATTGTCAGTTTTACTGGGAGAATGGCAGCAATCCAGTCTCTGACAAGATCAGCAACACACGAAGGCTAAAGAGATTTGCTGGCCTGACAGACAGCTTGTTAGATATATAAGCATCTCTCTCTCTCTCTCCCTCTCGTACTCAGACATGTGATGTATCCGTTCGATCTCCTCGTGTGCCTTTTAACCATAATTGGATGGTATTGAGTCCCTCTCTGCAGCTTCTTTGATGGGTTCCTTTCTCTTTATTCATTTTCTTAATTGTATATTTGTTTTTGTCTTTTGAAGGGGAGATCTTTGATGGGGTTCTCATCAAGCGTCCCTATTTATCAGTTCCTGTCTTCCCTTTTCTCTGTCTCGGCCTCTTTCCTAAGCTCTAGCTATGTGAACAGCACAAACACATGAGATACTTCATCTTCACTAGCTCTTCCTTCACCCTTCTGTTCTTGCGCCATATGAAATGCATCATTTCTACAAAATTGCACAGTTCCATACAGAGATCTTTGACTTTATTTTATACAAGTGATTTGTATTATAAACGGTTTGCATATTTTTTTTTTTGGTATTTCTGTTTATACCGGATAGAAATTGGTCTGAATTCCGCTTTACTCCTTATTCTTCAGATTATGTAAGCGAGGTAAAGCCAGTTTTGATATCCAATAAATCCGTGTAGATCAATCATCTAAATGGGCTGATGTATAGATTGGCTCCCCATCACTTCAATGAAATAGACACAGCAAGAAAGGGTCAGAGAGTTGGACTTGCCCATATTGATATTGCTTAACAAATCATCTCATGGAAACATACTTTCATGGGAGCTCAGAAATCCAAGCGGCAGCTGCTGCTGGTGCTGCACCAGCGGATGGGATCCAAACACTTCTTCTCATGAACCCTAACTACCTGTCATCCTACTCTGACACTACTCAACATCACCAGCCACAGCCACCAAACATGCTCTTCTTTAATCCTAGTAATACCGCGACAGCAGCTCCTGGCAACAGCACACTGAACACCGCAAGCCTTCCCCATGCCCCACCACCAAACTCTCACTACCACAACCACCTTGTCGGCATGCCCTTGCTGGGACATGGCTCCAACGTCACGTCCACTGTCAATCGGGAAACTCACAGCCGCTCATCATCCCTTCATGGGGGCCTACCTGCGGGCTTCCAGTACAACCTCTGGGGCCCTACAGATCACAACTCTGTTGTTACAGTTGCAGCAGCGAGCGAATCCAGTGGAGCTCACGATGTCTTCCCCTCACATTTTGGGATTCGGAGACCGCCGGTTATGGTTTCTCCGGCGAGGCAAGGGTTGTCACTGAGCCTCTCATCCCAACAAGCACAAGTACCGGCTCCATTGAGGCCTATAAGCAACGAGCATGAGATTCAGGCAATGACTATATCTTCAGCCGATGATGTTAGGATTGCCGGGAATTCTCCATCTTCTGTTTCTGCAGTGTCCAACGGAGGAGTTTCGGGCATGCAAAGCGTGATTTTAGGCCCCAAGTACCTGAGAGCTGCACAAGAGTTGCTTGATGAAGTTGTTAATGTTGGGAAGGCAATAAAGAGTGACTTTACTGATGGGGCTAAGAGAAAATGAAGATGAATAGAGAATCTATAATTGGAGAAGGTTCCAGTGGCGGCGGCCCCGGGGGAGAAAGTAGTGCTAATCGTGGAGCTGAACCTTATACCGCTCAAAAACAGGAGCTGCAGATGAAGAAGGCCAAGCTTATAAACATTCTCGATGAGGTAATTAACTATATATATATATATTTGTCACTTATAAGGAAGAATTTCTCCCTCGAGTGAATTGCTTGAGGCTCATCGGGTGGCTTGTGTGTGTGTGTGTGTGTGTGTGGATATACAGACTCAAACTCGATAGACATTTTGATCCAAAATCAAAGGTCACGGGACTTTCTATCAACTATGGTAAGATTGGCAACTTTGCTGGGAGACATTGAAAACTAGTATAAAGGCAATACATCCGGAATGAATGCTTGATGGTATTGGTTTTCACACGTGTTTCAATAATTGGGTCAGTGAGACAAAAGCTTGGCTTTTTTTGTATTATAACGCCAAACAAAAAGGGAATTGGAGTGTCAGGAGTTTTATCATGCATGTCTTGTCAACTGAATCGGTTTTTTTTATCTTGGCAAATGAAGCTCCTGATAGGCAATTCTATTTACTACCATTAATTCGTTGATGGGGACCTTACTGTGATGTCCAAAACCAGGAACAAGAATATTTCCTCTCTTGACAGTGCTTACAGAGTTCTGACAAATTGGGCATTTTAACTAGCAATTTAAATGGATGCTCACTCCTGTTTCTTCACCATAATCAACCCTCGAAAGGGAAGCTCCACATTCATTTAGAAACAGTACGAGAAAGCAGTGGGCTGGACTTGGGCCCGATGTAGGCAAGTGTCAGAAAGTTCAGAACTGTTCTTACTCATTCACTCGTTCGAAAAAAAAAAAAACCCGGGGGGGGGTGTAACCATAGAAATTTAGCATCTTGGCTACTAGAAATCAAGTACTTGAGTCAGATCCATGACAATTGGGTCCACTGGAGAAAGCTCTATAATGTTTCTGCCCAACTTTAACAGCACTCAAATGCCATCGACTATCCGAGATAATTGTCCTTTTGCTTTCCTGCCATCCCCTTTTTTTTCATTCTTGTTTCATCCACTCGTCTACTTGCGGGAAACAAATGATTTCCTTCATTGCATTTTTCTCTTCTGAAAACTCACCATCTCTATTTCCAATGCAAAATGTCAAAAACATTGACAAAAATAAAATATTAGTCTTCATATGTTGCTTACACAAACACAGTTGCATTGATTTCCTTTCTCTGCCTGCTTGAAGGTGGACCAAAGATACAGGCAATATCACCACCAAATGCAGCTTGTAGTTTCATCATTTGAGCAGGCAGCTGGATCTGGCGCAGCAAAATCCTACACTTCACTCGCTTTTCAGACGATCTCAAAGCAATTCCGCTGCCTCAAAGATGCAATTTCTGCGCAAATCAGAGCTACAAGCAAGAGCTTAGGTGAGGAGGATAGCTTAGGGGTCAAGTTTGAAGGTTCAAGTAGACTTAGGTACGTCGATCATCAGCTTCATCAACAGCGGGCGCTTCAACAGCTGGGAATGATCCAGCACCATGCTTGGAGACCTCAGAGGGGATTGCCCGAACGTGCTGTTTCCGTTCTCCGCGCTTGGCTGTTCGAGCACTTCCTTCACCCGTAAGTAATCTGATTAAACAACATTTCTATTCTTTACAGCTTCGTGGATATATTGTGTGTGGGTTCATTAAAATTATACGTGCTTGGGTTGCAGTTATCCCAAAGATTCTGATAAGCACATGCTTGCTAAACAAACAGGGCTTACCAGAAGCCAGGTACGATTACTTGAAGCCAGGTTTTTTCATTTTTTAAATGTTTATTTTTATTTTTTAATTTATTTCGGTCTAGTTGAAGTGGCAAAGGGGGAGATTTAACTAAGAAGTTCAAATCCCAGATCTTATCCTAAATTTTTAAAATCACTAGACTATTTGTAGAGCCGGGTTTTTTTTTTTTTTTTTAAGTTATGTAAAACGTGTCTCTAATGGGCAATTTTTTGAATACTTGCCTGCGTGAAATGCAGGTATCTAATTGGTTCATAAATGCTCGAGTTCGCTTGTGGAAGCCAATGGTTGAGGAGATGTACACGGAGGAAATGAACAACCAAGAAAAAAATGGTTCTGATCAGGAGAATACAAGCAGAAATGAGAACAAAGAAGCCGGGTCTAATTCAGTTGCTGGGATAGAGTGTAAAACAATGCAAGTGGACCAGCTGAAAGCTATTCAAACAAAACAAGAAAACCCCACAAACCAGAATGCTTCTCTTACTGAATTTTCAAACTCTACCATCCCAATTTCTCCCGCTGGAGTATCCATTCAAACGCAACCTGGCTTTTCACTTATTAGGCCATCTGAATTGGAGGGATTCGCTCAAAGAACTCTGAAGAAACAAAGAAGTACAAGTGACATGCAAAATTCTTCAAGTAGTATCCTCTCAATGGACATGGACATGGACATGAAGCATGGAGAAACGAATAGAGAGATTAGTGTGAACCTTGGCAGGTTAACCAAAGATGGATATTCCTTGATAACAAGCAATACCACGACTCATGGAGGTGGTGGTGGATTTGGAGCATATGCCATGGCAGACCTCAGTAGGTTTAATCCTGAGCAGTTGACACAAAGATTTGGAAGTGGAAATGGTGCCGTGTCCCTTACTCTTGGCCTTCCACATTGTGAGAACCTCTCTCTTTCAGCAGCACAACAAAGCTACCTCCCCAACCAGAACATTCAGCTGGGGAGGACACTACCTGACATTGCTGGAACCTCCGGCGAACCAGAATTTTGTGGGATCAATGTCTCGCAGAATTCTCATGCCAGCACGGGTTTCGAGAACATCGACAATCAAAACAGAAACAGGTTTGCCGCTCAGTTGTTGCCAGACTTTGTGACTTGATCATCGCCAATTTAAAGGCTACTTCAAATATTCCTCCCAATGCATGCATGCATGCATGCATGCATATTGCATGGCAGATAATGGCTTCAATGTGCAGAAAAAAGTTTGTCTTTTCAACTCCTACAGGTCTCCCTTACAAAGGAGAGGCTAAGCACGCATTCTTGCCAGAGGAAGAAGAAACATTATGTACAAAGATATTACATTTAGACAGAACAGCTATCAGCCTTGCTTGTGTTCTTACTTAGGCGCAGAAGCTGGCCGAGTTGGGCTCATATATAAGAATTAAAGGGTTGCATACTATTTTATATATAGTTTATAATTTATATTCATATAGTTAATTTGGTATAGAACTTAGATAGCTTGTGAAAATTTGTAAACATGCAAAACCTGTTATTTGAGTTAAGTACGAATCTGTAATTTGAAACTCAATATTTATGTTAATGTGAATGTGTATGTGATTTGCACGTGCATAGAATAAAGGTGGTTGATTTAAACCTTTTAGTGGAATTTCTGAGGAGGAAGAAAGTATTCGTAGCTCTCTGGTCTTTTGAAAAAAATAAAAAAAATGCACGGAGGGCTGAAAACCATTGTTTATAACTCACAAAAATGAAATTCGTAGACGTACATAATCCACCACAAACAAAGCCATGAAAGTGTTTTATTATTATTATTATTGTCATTTTGGTCAAAGAAAAACAAAAAAATTACGTATTCATTCGATTTTCCTTCATATAAAGGTTGTACAGTTGCGAGATTGTGTGTGTGAGTGTGTGCGCGATGGGAGAAGACAAGGACAACAATTGTGGCTTGATTCTCCTCCCACAAACCCTGCATCTCTCTCTCTCTCTCTCTCTTTTTTTTTTTTAAATTAAATTAAATTATTTTGTTTCAAAATAAGAAAACAACTGTGACCCCCACTAATTCTGTAAAAAAAAAAAAATACATTTTTTTTTTTAGGGGTAAAGCCATGCATATTCGTATCATCATAGTCATGGATTTTAGGGGTAATAGTTGTGCCCTAGCACGAAACTCACAAAATTAAGTTAATTTTTTTATATTAAAAAAAAAAAAGAAATCAGACATATTCAATTTTAATCTTATTTTTTCACCAGAACATTTCACTTAACTTTCGAAGGCAGCTAAAGAAGCCGGGCCCATGAAATTGGGCTTGAAATTTTGGATAAAAGGTACGTCGGCCCATATTTTCATTCGCATTAATGGAAGAAAGTGTAGCACTTTTCGAGTTTCCTGCAACAGCTGAGCCGATGGGCAAAATGGCAGAATCGGAATGTGCGCAGCGACAGCAAAACCAAAACCAAAACTGGAGCGAGCAAGTGGAGGATCTGGTGGCGGCCGGGGACACAGATGGAGCCATCTCTCTACTGGAAACGTTGGTCTCGAAACTCGATTTGGAAACCAACCCAAATGCTTTTCTTCCAGAAGCGGTTGATCATCTCCAGCTGGCCTCTGCTCTTTCAGAACTGGCTAACCTCTATGCCTCCAAGGACTTCTCCCTCAAATCTGACCAGCTTCTCTCACGCTCTTCGCTCCTTAAACAGCGTGCTCTTCCCTCTGGCTATCCTTCTTCGTACTCTCTCTTTCTCTCTCTCTCTCTCTCTCTCTCTCTCTCTCTTTCTCTCCTCTCGCTGCTTTTTCTGTTTGGTTGCTGAGAAAGTGAGTGAAAGTAAAAGTTTATTTTGGCCTTCTTTTATTTCAATTTTGCTCCTCCGCCATCTTCTATAGAAACGCATTTGTGGAAACTTATTGTTTCTACTCGAAATGCATTCGTGTTCTTTTTTGTAAGGTTATTTGTGGTTAATCCATAGTCGAAAAATGTTGATTTTTTGTCTTTGATTGTTTTTTTTTTGAATTCTCTTTTCAGTGAAACGGAGAATGTGAAGGGAGACTTTAAAGAAATTAAGGTTTCGAAGTCCAATAATGATTTTCCTCGTGGTGATGCAGTTGCTGTTGGGACATCTGCTGATGGTGTGGATATCTGGATTCTTATTTGATTCTTTATATTCCTTTTTGTAATAACATCTACATTTTCCAAAATCATTCTCGAAAGAGGAACAAAGAAGGTGAAAGAACATGACTTTCATGTTGGTTCTTTCGTGAAGGTTGTCTCGAGCAATCCCAGAAGCCACTTGCAGATGCTTCTCCTCATGAGGGATCCCTAGAGGATGGTATTTCTCCATTTAATAATTTGAATCTTTTTATTTTTGGTAATCTTTTTTTTTTTTAAATTTTTATGGCCTGTTGGCCAACCACCCTTTTGGCTGAAAGCCCGGGTAATGCAAATGAACTTCTTTGCTGAATGAATCAGAATTCCAATGTTTCTCATCAAAATAGTGATGCTTGCAAATCACAGATTGGGAGGCTATTGCAGATCGAACACCTAGTGAATTGTTCTCGCTAGAGAACTTGCCCAGTGTATCAAAAATTTCATCGGAGGATACCAAAGTTCAAACATCTCAGAGACGTGGTAGGGGAACATTCTCGTACAAAAAACACCAATTGTATTCTGATCACATATCGGACAACTCTTTTGTTGATAACTTTGAGGATGAGGATTGGGACCAGTGTAAACAACAGATTACTGGAGAAAGACACTGTGAGATATTAAATTTCATGTACAATGCATCTCATCCGTGAATTTTCCTGAACATAATTATATTTGTTTGTTGGGATGTTTTTTATGCAGGTGTTTAATTGCTCTATGGTAAAGTTCTGATAATATTAAATGAAATTGTGTTGATTGTTGAGTGTACGGTGATTGATGCCTTAAGTTGCCTGGGGAAACAATGGTTAGGAAGGGTTTACAACAATTAGTTTGCATGCAAACCTTAGTTAATGATAGAATGGAATGACAAAAGATTCCTTTAGCTGATCCCATTTCAATTTAGAATTAAGACTTTGTTGTTGTCATGTATGATGATTGAGATAAGTGCATTAGAGTTGGTCTATTGTAGTTCATTTATTTATCTCATAATATAATGGAATGGCAAAAGATTCTTATAGCCAATCCCAATTAAATTTGAAATTAGGACTTTGTTGTTGTATGATGATTGAGATAAGTGCATTAGAGTTGCTCTACTGTAGTTTTTTTTTTTTTTTTTTTTTTTTTTTTTTTTTTTGTGAATTGAATAAGATACCATAGTTACTCTTATAGTTAGAAAATATGGTTCAGGGACCTGCAAAATATTTTGAACCGGCGTTAATTGATCTTCATATGTTATCAATAATGATGAAGTAGATATAAGCTCTTTCATTGTGTCCCTACCTCTTGGTTAAGAGATATAGGAAGGCATACAATACTAGCAATAAAATCCATTCAGAAGCTGTAAAGAGGTGCTGGTGGGCTAGGAAATTTTCCTCGTTTACAGAATTTATGACTTTTTTAATGATCTTCTTTACTGTTTAAATATTGGGTTTTGTTGCTTTTTCTTTTTTGTCAGCTTTAAAGCATCAGCAAAAGAAATATCTTTTTGTGCACATAATGTTGAGAAAAGAGGTTTCATTGGCTAGAAATCATAATCCAAAAAATTTCTTTTGTAACATTCCTTAAATTTACAAAATGAGTATGCATTCAGTTTTGGTACAAGACTCATCAATTTTAGTGGTCTTGAATTATGTTCTTGCATGTATGCATGTTCTTTTTCCCAAAAACCCTTCATTTCTGATACTGTTCTAATGGTTTTGTCACTCGAATTCAGCTAGATATGGTACACACCATGTTCTGGTTTTTGGCTGACTTTTCACCAAACACCAGGACAATAGACCTAGAAAGGCTTTTTGAAGGCTTCAAAGATCGTGGAGTTGCAATTCGCTGGGTCAATGACACAACGGCCATTGCAGTGTTTCAGTCACCATCAATTGGTAGTCAGAATCTTACCACCTTCTGCCGTGTTGTTTTAAATATATTTGCATTTCCATATCTTATAAACCCACAGCTAACAATTTGTTAAACAACATTGCAATTTTAGATAAATAGTATGTCTGCATGTCAATCATCCAGAGAAGAAAATGACATTGAAGATGTTTCCAAAAATTTTGTTTTTTTATCAAAAATAAAATGCTACTTGAGCTCAAATTTCAGGAATTACAATTCTGTATATTTGTCAACACATTACATAAAAGGGTTATGCTATTATTACTTATACAGCTACGCATAAATGGAAATTTAACGTAAAGTTTTGTGGGATTTTAGTTGTGATTGACACTTGGCTTAAAAAGAAAAAGGAAATTATTGTTCATTAGTTTTTCCACAGGTCTAATTTATTATGTTAAGTCTGAAAAACCATAAGTTACATTTTTGCATGCATGCAAGAATTCTTCTATTGCATAGCTGATGAGTGGGAGCAGCTGAGTTACTGTGTAAAATGTACATATAAATATATATATATACAATATTAGGTCAAGTAAAACTGTAGGCAAGTGACCCCACCATAATCACTTTATTATATTGCATCCTCCAAAGAACCACTAAATTTTCTCTTTATCCTTGATTACAGTGCACTCTCTAAGGTATTGAATTATAACATTTGAATTAAGGGATGAGGAAGCTGCTCTTTGATGTCTTGGAGATGGAAAATCAGTATTGATTTCTATTGGTTATTAGCTGATAAGTATGTGCTAAACTTCTAATAGATGAACAGCCAAAGTGAAGCTTAAGGATCTATTAGAGCAGTTCTGAATTTATTGGTTTGGGTGTCTCTAGATTTGCTTGTCTGTTCACCTGTGGTTGCTCTGTGAGAAACTCTGTGCAAACCAAACTGAACTGAAATTTCTTTTTGCTTTTGATATTATTATAAACTTTTTTTCCTTTTTCAATTGATCACCACTTGTTCATTGTTTTAATGTTGGTTACCTTTATTTTTTCATGTTAGTGAAAAACAAAAGCTAAAAGCTAAGCCAAAAAACTGAGAGTAATACATTTAGAAACAACTCAATAATTGAAATGTATTGAAACAATTAGTTAGGCAAACAGGTGGAGCTGACCAAATTTTGGTTCTACATTTTCTTCTATCAAGTTTTACCTTTCAGTTAACTTAATGATGGTTCAATAATGGAGGGATAATGAGCCAATAATGCATGTACACTTGAGCCAGAAAGACATCCTTCTTATGCGGGATAGCCAACCAAAGTCATGATGGCCTTTTAGAAGACACAACTTGTTATCATTTGGCTTTAGTGAAAAAAAAAAGACTGTCCTTAATATTGGTCTTCTCATTAGTGTGAATGCTTAAAGAGACTTGAGATGCTCTCTAGCTCTCTACCATTCCCAAAATTACTCTCTAGCCAAATTGACAGGCCTTACTTGTGGTACCTTTTTTCCTTTGATAAGTGGTCAGCATTTTGGTTGGTGTTGATGGAATATCTGGCAGATGGCTGAATCCTGGCACCCTTTAAAATCGCGGTCACCTGTCTTATTTTAATATTGCAATTTGTGACTGGGATCCCATGAAGACTAATGCCCTAAAGCAATCTGCATATGCTAGGTACTAGATTTTGAAACAGAAGGCTGGTGTGCTGTTGATAATTTTTGTTCTCTAATTCTTCCATTTCTTGCTTCATGGTATAATTATGCAGTTTGTGATGCATTCTCATAACTGATTGACTGAAGTCCAGTGTTTCCTCTTTATGGTGCTTGTGTTAAAGACTTAACACTTGCAGCATTGTTCTCCATGTAGATGAAGTTCTGTTTATGGTCAATTACACTAGCACATCTTTATATCATCTGTTGCTGTTCTTATTTACCTTGAGGCTTTTATTTCTCATCAGAGTCTTTATCTGCTAATGCAGCACTTGAGGCGCAAAATCATGTTCGATGTCCATTTACTGTTCGCATTCTTGAAGAAGATGATATTCTTATGAGTTCAATATCAACAAAAGGTACCTGGCATAATCTAACTTTTATTTTATTTTGAATTTGGAGACATGACGCAGAACAAAACAGTTACTGCAGTTCTTAAGAGCACCTACTTAGCCATCAATGACCTGCAAATAAATTTCAGTTAAGATTTTGTTTTGCATTTCATATCTTCTTGCTGAACTACCAATTAAGCTTCCTTTTTGAATTGCTTGGTCTTGAAGTACCTACCAGGAGTTGCCCTCCCACGTGCTTTATATGTGACAGCTATACTCATTTTATCCTTTTCTAATCTTCTCCTTCCTTTTTGAACCTTGAATAAATATCTATTCTTGCCTTGCCAACAAGCAGGACCCTGCATCGGAGATATTTGGCATCTACTATATGTGTATGTTCTGGCCACAGTTACACCATGGCAGAAATGATTTGAGGTGGTGCTAGTAACCTTTTAACAATTTTCTATTCTGATTCCAAAGAGGCTTGCAAATAGACGGCTTGTTAGTCAGAATTACTCTTAAATTAACAATTTAACTTATTGAATTAGAGTGGACATTGGTTAACTTTCAAATAGCTTCTTCTTTGAAGTCACAGTGCATTTTTTAATACCATTTTTTCTCCTCCATCATGACATGCAATATTGAGAAGCGGAGTTATCTTCTCAAAGTTCTCTGCTCTAAATCATTTAAGCACAACACAATCATAGCAGTGACTTGTAGCAGGAATAGGGATGGTGAGAAAGCTGTGTTAGTTTCGCTCCATTGCAAGTTTCAGTCATGTTAGCTATGTCTCTTGTGTTTTCGCTTTTAATTTCTGATCCCTTTGTCAAGGTTTCCTCAGTTATTCCGTAGTTCCTACTGTATTCAACTTACTGGAGTATTATTTCTTGTCCTATAGTTGGCTGCTTTTTTATGCTTGATGCGGAAACTCCCATCAATATCTCTTGGCATGTCTATAAATTTGACCTTATCGTCTGCCATCCATATCCTTAAATGCTGTTGCTTTCCTGAAATTACGTTGTCTTTTAGACCTGGAACCTCCCCGTCAAAGGCCACAAACATCAGCAAGAACTGCACAGAGGCTGATTGCTCAGGGAATGGGGTGGAAGTTGCCTGGCACAACCTTTGGCTCTAGAGAATTGAAGGGCCAGGAAGAAGCCAGAAAGAATCGCATAGTTACGAGGCAAAAACTGAGAGATGATGCTTGGGGAGATGATGACGATGGAAAGTAAACCTTATTCCTCATGTCTTTATTTGATTGTTCAAAAATACGAGCATCTTGCTGTCTGGTTTGTAAGTCTCCTAAAAGCATTTTTGTTCTCCCATTCTCTCGGGGAGTAGCCCTAGACATATTTTCGGGGCAGCCGGAGACTTCTCTCATGAAAGTCAAGTGTGTATGCAAAGGCTGATGATGTTTAGCTCTGGAGCTTTTATTTTCACAACTGATAAAAGGTGAATGGCATTGCATGCTCTGTTTACCATAACATTTGATGTTTACAATTTGATGTACAACAGAACGACTAGAAAAGACTCATATAATTGAACTCAGTTAAATTTAGGATGAAGGCTTTGTTATGTGTTGTATATTCCTTTGGACCTTAAGAAACAAGGTACATAGATTAAAACACTTGGGGTGTTTTGAATTTACATTTTTTGTTTTATTGATACGGTCAGTAGTCATCACCTTATCTGTACGATCGTGGCGTTGTTGGTTTCATAATAATGGCATTGTTTCACACATCTTCATTTGGTAGTTGAAAAAAAAAAAAACAAAACAAAAGCAGAGCATCTCCAAGCATTTTCGTGGTAGGCATTTGCTAGGTAGATTTGCTTGGATATGGACTTCTATTATGTGACAGTGAGACAGGAATAGCTTGGAAGGACCGCTGAAAATAAAATTAAGCTAGAAAGAAGCAAGGTTGGAGACGACGGGAGAGGCAAATCCGGGAAATAGCTCTTGACGCTGCCAGTGACTTCTCTCATTAAAATCAAGCGTCTATGCAAAGGGTTAATGACCTTTTAGGTCGAGCGATTTTTGTTTCACATCATCTAATAAGCAGTGGATGACATTTGCATACTTTGTCTACCCTAACATTTTATGTTTACAATTCACAGTAGAATGGAATTTAAGATTAATGATTTGACCGCTGGAGGCAAGGTACGTAGATTAAAACACTTCGTATGCTTTTTAATTCATTTTTTTTTTATATAATTTAATTGATGTAGTCAATAGTCATCACCTTATCCTTACAAATTGTAATTGTGGCATTCTTGCTGTCGTAATATTGGCAAAGGAAAAGAAATCACAGAGGGATTGGGATGCAACTTGATTTTTATTATACAAGTGTGCCGTAGCAAAGCAAGGGTGACAATGTCTCTGAAAATATTCCAGTTATTTTTAAAATTTTAGATTCTAATTCTAATAAAAGTATAAAATTTATATAAATATAAATAAATAAATAAATATATATATATATATATATGTTACTTTCTTAGATGGATTTAATGTACCAACTTTTTTTTTCTTTCTCGGATTTAATGGATGTAAAGAAATACATTTTAATTGTCCGTACTCTTTTCTACGAGAAAAAACGTATTTAAATTATTATCATGCTTGTCAGCCATTGTTAGGGCAGTTGGCAAAGAAAAGTCCTCAATTTATTTGTCAACAAGGCTCAGGCTCCGTCATTGTTTGGAGCACAGAAACGACCCTGGAGTGTCAAACGCTTGCGCCGTTAGTTTTTTGTAAAAAGTCAAACCTTTTTGAATGTACAATATCTAAGTTTTTAAAACTTAGAATTCGTTAAACGTGAAAGAAGAATAGCTTTGCATGTCGGTGTTGCCCTCACGAAGCACAGCGAGTCGCCAAAGGAAATTTTATGCCTTCCTGCAAGTTTGCCGCACTCTCCCTTTGAATTTTTTTTTGATACAAAAAGTCAAGAACTTTCAAATTACGAACCCAACATACAGAGAGCCCTTTCCCCCTTCTTTTCCACCCAAGTTTAAAGGGCCCATGCCGTCTGGCAATTTGTAGTGAGTGCAAGAAAATCAAATGTGATTTGTATGCGTTGACCACCCCCAGAGAAGAAGAAGTTTGACCGGCAAAAGCAATACCAAAATTTACGCGTCTTGAACATCTGTGCCTTGGAATTTTCTTCTTTACTTTTGTGTATATAGATACGTTGTCAAATGCATATATTGTCAAACCTTCAAACCTCATTCACTCCCCGGAAAAATGGCTACATTTGGCAGGCTATTGCGGCCATTCCCATTCAATGTATGTCCTTTCCTCTTACCACCACAAATCTTAGAAAATTATAATAGCCGCTTTCATGCTCCTATGGCACTTTCTGTGTAAATTAAACGTATTGGTTTCTAGCTAATCTTTCTCTTGGTGGCAATGGATGAAATAGAGGTTCCAACATATTTTCTTTGCCCCATATCACTTCAGATCATGAGGGATCCTGTTACTGCTATAACAGGCATCACTTATGACAGAGAAAGCATTGAGCAATGGCTAAAGTCAGACAAGGGCGTTCCTTCTTGTCCGGTAACCAAGCAGCCCTTGCCAAGGGACTCTGACTTGACCCCAAATCACACCTTGCTGCGGTTGATTCAAGCTTGGTGTACTTCAAATGCCAAACATGGCGTTGATCGGATTGCGACCCCAAAGTCATGTCTCAGTAAGGCTTATGTGGTTAAGCTCATTAAGGATCTGGAGGACCCTCGAGGGTGCGTGGGCGCGTTGGTGAAAATGGAAGGCCTTGCCTCAGAAAATGAGAGAAACATGAGGAGCATGGTCGAAGCTGGCACAGAAAGCCATGGTGGCTTATATTATTAAGTGTTTCAGAGAAGGTAAAACAACTGGCCTTCGAGAAGCAGTGAGACTCCTCTATATCATTTTGAATGCATCAGAGAAAATCAAGCTTCATGTCAAAGAGAATCAAGATTTCATTGATTCATTGACATGGGTTATTGGGGGCTATCAGATGGATAATTACGTTGCCGTCAAGACACAAGCAATGTTTATTTTGAAGAAAGTGACAGAAGTTGCATCTGCAATAGTATTGGAGAGGCTAAAGCTTGATTTCTTCAAAGCTATCATTGGAATAACGAGAGAGAGAGTCTCTCAGCAAGCCATAAAATCAGCCTTGCTTGTCTTAATAGACATGTGCCAATGGGGAAGAAACAGAACGAAAATCGTCCAAGCTAATGCAGTTTTCGAGCTAATCGAAATCGAGTTGGGAAAGCCCGAAAAGAACATCACGGAGCTGATTTTTGTTCTTTTGGCCGAGCTTTGTGCCTGTGCAGATGGAAGAGCACGGTTTTTAAAACATGCCGGAAGCATTGCCATGTTGGCCAAGAGGATCCTGAGGGTCTCTCCCGCAACAGATGATAGGGCCATCTATGTTCTTGATTTGATCTCAAAGTTCTCTGCAACAGATGAAGTTCTCTTGGAGATGCTGAGTGTGGGTGCCGTGTCAAAGCTTTGCATGGTGATCCAAGCAGACTCTGCTACTTATTTGAAAGCCAAGGCAAGAGATATCCTTAAGCGGCACACTAATGTGTGGAACAATTCTCCATGTATTGCTGTGTATTTGTTAACTAGGTATCCTAGGTAATTAAATATTATCAGTTGAAAAGGTGAGAGAAGAGAAGAGAAGAGAGGAGTAAAATGCATGCGGTTTCATTATTTTTTTTACAAATAATATTGTTCCAACGATGTGAACTTATGAGCATGTTATAAATGAATGACCCTTTTATTAGAACAAGACTTACTCTTTTCTTTCATAATTAGATTTTATTAGTATCTCTATTTACTAAATTGTGCACAGATCGTTACATCAGGTTTTGTTTTATTCAATATGGTTCAAAACTTGATCTAACAATCAGTGTCTGTTTATTTTTTTTTAAATTTTTATTTTTTTTTAATGTAAGCATACTCACATGCATAATGCAATATATCTGAGTTTATCTCCGCACCCTCCTTTCCCTTTTGAAGGAACGAGAGAGATTAATTTATTCCATTGGTTTTCTTAGATAAGAAAAAGTTGTATATTCGGTCGTCTTTTACAAATTCTCATCACAACTTGTTCTAATCTCATCTAGATCATACATATGATCTAATGATAATGAAGAACACAAGCTCGTAAAAGGTGTTAAGAATATTGACTAAATACAAAAACTTGATCTAGTTCATAATGTTTATCTTGCCTATGGCTCAACCCCAGGCTAGACGAAAGATTATTTTCTCTTATGATTATTATTGTTAGTATTATTTACAAGCAACATGAGCAAAACTAATCTAGTTCAACTAAACATTTTACCAAGTTGTTTGATCATCGACAATCCATGTTACATGACAGGCTCCCCTCAAAAATCAAATATGTTAGTGCTATTGCATTCCAAGTTTTAAAAATATTTTCTAATAGGTTACTTGAAAATTTTGTACTATATTATGCTCATAAAATTTTGTTTACAGAAAGGCCATTCTTGTAACTAATTGTTTGTAATGTTGTTTTTTTTTTATTAAAAATAAAAAAATAATCACAATTTTGTTATTTAAATTATAATTATTTTATATAATAATAATTATTATTATTGTTGTTGTTGTTTTAAAAGATAATTAAATTATTATAAGTTTATTGTGTTTTCTTACTTACGTCAAAATACTATGTTTTGGAAATATAAGTTTAAGTTATAGTAAATTTTATAATTAATTAAATACTAATAAAACTATTTTCACTCTAAACGTAATTTTTTTAATGCGCAATTATAACTTCGATCATGCCTTGATATGCGTAATGTCTTTTCTAGTTGAGATTGAGACCAAAATAGTCCAGAATCTGGAGAAATATTAGTAGTGAGGTTTTTTTTTTTTTTTTTTTTTTTTCTTCTTCTTCCACAGGATACCTTAGTCCTAATAATGTAGGATTTGGGTAGTGTGTGTGTAAGTTGAGACCAAAATTTTTCAGTTTCACTTAGTGCGTGTCTAAAAACATTAATAAGAACATCAATAAATTCGGTATTGGAGAATATAGTGTATGCATATTACTCAACTTACACGCACTACCCAAATCCTACATTATAAAAAAAAAAAAAATTTTAAGTTGTATAAACGTGAATATTTTATACATCAATAAGTTATTTAAAAAAAAAAAAATTAACGTGTGTGTCGTGACAATTTGTTATTATTATTATTATTATTATTATTACCGGAATATTTGCCTCGTGAAGTGAGGGGCACATTATTTGCCCATAATGGATTTAGATGTAGCCAAAATTAACCCAATCTAAACAACCCGACTTAACGTCCAATAAAACTCAATTTCATTTGCATAAATTAAAAACAACAATGACTCATAATTTGTTTTAATTTAAAATTAAGATGATCTTGAACTCGAATAACATTCCTGCTAAATGATTTGAAATCTAAATATTTAAAAATTCAAAATCAAAGTATTTAAAACTTAACGATTAAGGATTTAATTAACTTAAAATTCAATATGTCCTAAATTTTGATAAATTCCAAATATGATATACCTAAATTTTCAATGTCAACACCCCCTGAAACATTCCAACCTAACTCCTCCTCGAAACGTCATCTATAAATAAATGACTCGAAAATTCGAGGTCACGATACCCAATCATTGTTGAATGTAGAGGTATACTCTTGGGGTCTTGAGGGAATTTGGGGCTTGAAATAATACTTTTTATTCAATAATTACAAAAACAGTTTTATTTAGAGTTATTTTAATTTTAAATTATAAAAAATGGTTTTATTTTAAGGTCTCATGTCCCTTGTGTATTGGGTTCGGCATAGAATTTTTTTTTTTTTTTGGAATTGTAGGAATTATGGGCTTGAAATAATGTTGATTCAAAAATAAACGAGAGCAATTTTTGCAACTCAAGCCCTCAACAAAAAGAAAAGGCCAATGAAAACGAAAAATTTTTGACCTTTTCATTTATACCTTTTATCAATTAAGTTTGCAACCCAATTGAGACAATTCACAATAAAAATAATGATAAAAACAAACAAACTCTTGTTACTTGATACGTGAACTATTATGGTAGAAATGAATCTGTTGCAATAATTTTTTTAAAAAATAATAATATTTATCCCAATTCACCTTTTTCTTTTTTTTCGCCAACTATGTTACGTGAAAAATTGAGAGACTCCCGCAAAGTGTAGATTCCCTTCCCTCAAACCGTAAAAGTCCTCCATATGAGCTAATTATGAAAAGTCAGAGATTAAGTCTTAATATATATATATATATATATTATATTATTACGCTTTTTACGAGTATACCGAAATCTTGAAGTCTCATTCGTACAGGTAATCGTGATGTTATCACACGTCCCGAGACCGTGCAAAACGACAAGTTTTGGGCCGGCAAACGTTGGCTTCAAAATTGATTAAACATACTAAATGATGCAACCAACCCTATTTTTCGTCGAGCACAATTTTTAATTAATAGAAAAAGGAAGACTTATAAAAGAATTATAAGCTAACCAACACATATTCCATGGATGTACGTAACATAGTATTGCATTTCCTTTTTCCATTTTTTCTTTTATAAGCAAAAACCATAACCTTAATTGAATTCATGAGTATTATAATGATATGAGCAGTACAAAATATTGACTTTCAAGAGAATGAAGACCTGTCTAAAATGTCCATTCGTTCAACATGTCCAGTAAATGTTTTTGGAGGCAAACCTTTAGTAAACGAATCCACTATCATCAATTCAGTGTCAATATGCTCAATAGACACTCTTTGGTTTTGCATTTCTTTCTTAATAGATAGGTATTTTAAATCTATATGTTTTTTACCTTTAGAATACCTATCATTCTTAGAGAAGAAAACAGTTGCAGAATTATCACAATAAATTCTTAACGGCTTTTCTATACTGTCGACCAAACCAAGTCTTAAGATAAAATTCTGTAACCACAATGCATGAACAATAGCCTCAAAGCATGCTACAAATTCAGCCTCTATAGTAGAAGTAGCAATGACAGACTACTTCCTACTTTACCATGAAATTGCTCCTCTATCCAGGAGAAACATGTAACCAAATGTAGATTTCCTTGAATCTACACATCTAGCATAATTTGAATCCAAGTAGCCTACTACTTCAAGATAACTTGATCTTTTATAAGTAAGTATATAATCCTTGGTGCCTTGTAAATACCTAAATACTTCCTTTCCAGCTTTCCAATGATCTATTCCAGGATTACTTTGATATCGACCTAACATTCCAATAGCAAAACTAATGTCTGACTGAGTACATGTTTGAGTATACATCAAACTTCCAACCAGCGATGCATAGGAAATGGATTCTATTGTTTTTTGGACATTGCAATTCATTGAACTTGTCCCCTTTCTGAATTGGAACTATTTTTGTAGAGCAATTTTTCATTATAAATCTCTCTAATACTTTATTGATATAACCTTTTTGATACAATCCTAACAATCATTGTGATCTATTTTGGAATATATCTATTCTTATCACGTAGGATGCCTTATTTTATCTTTCATTTTAAAAGTTTCAGAAAGAAATTTCTTGACATCATGTAACAAATCTATGTCATTAGCAGCTAAAAGAATGTCATCGATATATAAGACCAATATAATAAAATTGCTCATATTAACCTTCATATAGATACACTGATCAATAGTGTTCTTTACAAAACCATATGACGTAATGGTATTATTAAACTTAATATACCATTGTCGGGAGGCTTGTTTTAGTCTATATATCAATTTTTTTAATTTACACACCAAATTTTCTTGTCATATAGTTATGAAACCTTCAGGTTGGTCCATATACACTTCCTTTTCTAAGTCACCATTTAAAAAAGTGGTCTTTACATCCATTTGGTGGAGTTTTTGGTCATTATGAGCTACCAAAGTCATAATAATTCTTAAGGAATCTTTCTTAGAGACCAAAGAGAAAGTCTCCTTATAGTCAACACCATCCTTTAGAGTGTAACCTTTGACAATAAGTCTGGTCTTATACCTTTCGATGTTACCTTTCGAGTTTTGCTTGGTCTTGAAGACCTACTTACAGCCAACTCATTTTAATCCTTCAGGCAGCTCTACTAGTTTCCAGACTTGATTTACATCCATTGATTTTATCTCTTCCTTCATGGCATTGAACCACTTTTCAGAATCATTACAATTTATGGCCTGTTTAAATGAGACTGGATCTTTATCAATGCTCAATTTCGATTTATGCTCAAGTGAGTAAACCACATAATCATTTGATACAGCTAGTCTTTTCTGTCTTGTAAACTTCTGTAATGTCATTTCTTGTGGTATCACTTGTTTATTTGTAAATTGCACATTGTCACTTGGTTCATCTCTTATGTGTTCACTTTACATGTTTCAAGTATCAATTTGTTTTCCTTGCATGTCACGTGATTGTGATACAACAAAAGGAACAATAACTTGAGTAGAAACACTGGGTATGGAGATACCAACTTAAGTAGGAGTACTCATTGTGGATCTTTCATTTTGCAATTCTCTAATATCCACCTTTCATGATTCCTCACTCCTACTGAACTGACCATTTTCAATGAACCGAGCATTACCAAACTCAACTATTTTAGTGCTGTAGTTAGGCAAATAAAACCTATACCATTTGGATTTTTCAGGATTGCCAATGGAGTGACTATTAATGGTTATTGCATCAAGCTTTCTTTTATGTGGATTATATACCCTTACTTCTACTGAACAACCCTAAACATGAAGGTGTTTCAAACTGGGTTTCCTACTTATCCATAACTCGTAAGGAGTTTTACGTACAATTTTACTAGGAACCCTATTCAACATATATGCAATAGTTTTTAATACATGCATCCACAAGGATAAAGGTACAATATTGCAACTTAACATGCTCCTAACCATATCCATAAGTGTGCGATTTCGCCTTTCCACTACACCATTCTATTGCGGTGTACCAGACATTGTATATTGTGCACATATGTCTTGACTTTCAAGAAGTTTTGCAAATGGACCATGACATTGTCCACTTTCATTGAATTTTTCATAATATTCACCACCTTAATCTGACTTAATCACTTTTACTTTTCTATTTAAATGTCTTTCTACTTCATTAATAAACACTTCCAGGGTGTTTACTAATTGAGACTTTTCATGTAGTAGATATAAGTAACAATACTGTGAGTAGTCATCTATAAACGTGATAAAATATTTCTCACCACCCCATGTTATGATATCAAAGGGGCTATAAATATCAGTGTGTATCAATTCTAAAGGCTCATTACTTCTCATGGTTGGGTTTTTTTATGTATGCCTTATTTGTTTCCTTTTTATACAGTCAACACATATATCCCAATCATTAAAATCCAATTGAAGCAGGACATCACCTTTTACCAACTTCAATATCTTTTCTTTGGATATATGACCCAATCTTTGATGTCATAAGAAAACAGAACTATCATTATGTGCATTACGTTTGTTACCTATGCTATGCTCAACAAGAAATAGAGAATTAGCATACATAGCATCAAGATTAAAATGGTACAAATTATCAACTAAAGTACCAGATCCATAATGGTATGAATGTCTATACAATGAAAAAGTATCGTTTTCAATTTTAAAGTTAAATCCTAATTCATCTAACTTTGCAACAGAAACTAAATTCCTAGCACATTCAGAATATAGAGACACTTTTCTAGATCTAAGTGACACCTAATGTCCAAGATCAATTTGTACGTCCTAATTTCTTTTATTTGTACCTTTATTCTGTTTCCCATATAAAGGAACTTCTCAGTTCTTGTTATGGGCTGAATTGAAAAGAATCCCTACATAATATATAACACATAAATAGTAGCTCCAGAGTCTAACTACCAAGTATTATTGGGTACTTCAATTACATTTGATTCAAAACATATTGATATATAGTACATACCTTTCTTTTCGAACCAAGCCTTTCTTTTTGGGCAATCTTTATTAAATAAAAAAGGATTCACTCACATCCATGCTCATAATTTTCAACTTTATTGCTAGATTAACCATATTAGTCACATGATCATAAATAAACTGTGACCAATCAAATTTCTTAGTCGTCAACTCACTCATTAGGCTTTCTACAATGGATTTATCAACTATATCTGATTAAGAGTATTCCTTAATTTTCATCATAAATTTCCTAGCATTTTTCGTCTTCGGCATTGATGGCTTAACATTTTCAGCTATTGTCATTCGCATCAAATTCAAACTTAACCTATTAGACTGTACCCAGGCCTCATGAAGAGACCTATCAAATTCTGTTGGTCTTGGTAAAGGCTGTAGGCTTTTCATCCGAAATGACTGCTAAGTCCAAACCCAAAACACCTAAATGAAATTGAATATGTTCAAACCATTCCACATAGTTCAGCCCATTGAATTTGATTATCGCATTGCCCAAGGCAAATACATTATTGGATGCTGCAAACATAATTCAAATTTACACATTAATTCTTTGAATAAATTTAAATGGATTCAGATACATATATTATGAACTTTAATTATGTATTTAAGTTCACCTTTGAGTGATACTCAAATACATAACTTTAATCAATGATGATGCTAATTTAAATATACTTTAATAGATCAATTAATCATACTAGAGTTAACATGAATATTATCTTTGGATATACAATTTTGTTTACCAAGTATATCAATCAATCTCTTTTATTATCATTAATTATAAGTAATGATCCATCTTTGAATGATTTCCTAAATTCATAATTAATAACCACAATTGTTCATTTCAAATTTGTACAACATTTTATTAGCATCCAAAGAAATGAACAATTGAAATTTACAATCACAAGTTCAAATCCCTTCAAGTCAGGCCACTTTGGTGAATAACAAACTTTCAACATTTGATTCATGTTAATGTAATCTCAATAAACTTTAAAATCTTCAATTATGAAGATTATTCAATTTAACAAAATATCAACAAGTTATCATGATATTTAGATTTTCCATTTTGTGGGAGTCAACACCCCACACCCCACACTCCATGCCGACAACCACCCGCGATGCAGGGTCCAATGGCCGGCGCATGCTCCATGCCAACAAGCCCCGATGGCGCAGAGTCCAATGGCTGGTGCACACCCCACACCGATAAGCCCCACCAATGCCACAGAGTCCACAGACCCCCACTCACCCTGGGTCATTGGCCATACTTGGAAGCTGGCGCTCATCGAGAAACCTTCCTCCACAGGTTTAGGTCTTGGCAAACCTGGAAGCACAATGCTCATCGAAAGCCCTTCCGCCAACATTTTAGGTTCCGCTGTATCCATCAAAGCGATCCAAGTCCCCAGCAACACCCGGAATCTTGATCTCTCCAGGAGGCCGTTTCGTTGTACCCACCAGACCGATCTAGGTCCCCGGCGATACCTGGAATTGCGATCTTCCCGGGAGGCCGTTCCGCCGTACACACCCGATTCAGACCGATTCGTATCTTTGGCCATTCCCAGAAGAATAGTTCTTACCAGATCCACACTCGATCCGTGTCTCCGATAGTACAAAGTCCCCAAGGCTGGCATTTTCCCTTTCAACGCCGATCGTTTTTCCAGTGCAAATAAATAAAAGGAAAAACCAAATTGCAGTATTCGTAAACCCGCTCTGATACCAAATTGTTAGACTTTTCTAGAATTTCTTTTTAATGCAATTCTTATTTCTATAATGCAAAATCTTTTCTTTATATAAATACTAGTACAAAAACTATAATGAAATCAATATACCGTTATCCATGATACTGAATTCCTATTACGAAGATGAGAATTCTCTTTAGATTTGCTCCTGAAAATTTTTCTCTTTTCTCCTACTCTTCCCTTTCTTTTCTTTCGTTTTCTCTCTGACAGTGGAGAGGAGTAAAAGTCCATTATGATAAAGGTTACTCTTTTTCTGTAACCATTACTTTAAATAGGGAGTTACCCCTCTTCTTTTATAACGGTTATCTTTCCTGCAACAATTATCTTTAAATAGGGAGAGTAAAGGGATTTTAAACCCAATGACTTAAATTATCGTTATACCTAACCGAACATCATATTAAATTTTTTATTTTAAGTCATACTAAATAATATGAATCATTTATATTAATTAATTTAATATATTCTACTAGCGAACTCTCACCGTGAAGCTTGCCTTTGCCTACTACCACTGGTTTCATGATTCTTTTTCCAGTGATACCCATTTCTTAACTTTGATGCTTTCTATTTGGCTGTAAATGTATATTCTATACGTGCTTACAAGTTCTGCTCATTTTGTTGGTGAGATCAAGTAAAGATTTTGGGTTGCATTTCTATTTTACCACGTGAAAAAGTAGGTGGACGGGGGTGGCGCCAACGGGGCATGTAAGCTCTGCATGTAATTTTTTTTTTAAATGTAAAATGTGAAATGAGTAGCGTAGAATATGCAACAATTATCATGTAATATAAAATCAAGTGAGCAATGCAACAATTACATACACCAGTGAACAAGCACTGCTAGTGTTCGGTCTACATTATTGGATCAAAACATGGGCACTTCGACAGTGTGGACGACTCATCTTAATCATGTTGACGAAGCATAAGATGAGACGTTTAATTACGCGTTGCAACTTGCATTCAGCTCCGAGATCGTAGCTGAGTTGTTAAGTTAATTAACATCAGTGGCCCATGTCATTTAAAGTATGACTCAAAATAAAAGGCCTAATATGATGGTCGTTTAGGCATAACGGTAATTTGGGTCATCGAGTTTAAAATCCCTCCACTCTCCCTATTAAGAATAAACGTTACAGGAAGAGGAATATCTTCCTATTAAGAATAATCGTTACAGGAAAAGGAGTATCTTCCCATTTAAGATAATTATTACAGAAAGGGAGGATCTTCTTATTTAAGGTAACGGTTACAGGAAAGGAATATGTGTATATATATATATATATATATGCTATTACGGACCTTTCTGAATCTAAACCATCAGACAGAGAAAATGTAAAGAAAAGAAAGGGAAGAGTAGGAGAAAAGAGAGAAGCGTTCAGGAACGAAAAGAAAGAGGATTTCATCTCCACTGCGGGACATCAGTATAATGGACAACGGTATGTTGATTTCAATTACAGTTTTTTATTGCTAGTATTCGCATAAAAAAAGATCCTGTATTATAGAAATAAGAATTTTATAAAGAGAAATTTTAGAAAAGTCCAACGCGAGTTGCCTGCAAGGAACCAGATAGATGCTGCTGGCTTGGAGAGGTCGGGCAGTCTCAACCCTCCGTCCCCGTACTTTGTACACAAAGACGGAGTCTCATTGTGTCCGTTGATGGTCTTAATTCAGGATAAGGTCATCTTCCAGAGTTGGTAATTAAGTAATTTCGTCTAAATTATTAATAATCTTTTCAAATTATGTGTGGTTTGGTAAGAGCTGTTGAAGTTTTGGTGCTAGCAACGAAGGGTTTGAAAAATCAAACCAAAATAATCAATTTAGATTAAAAAAAAAGTTGTCTTTTTAATTATAATTATTAATTAAAAAGACAATTGGCCTTTTTTTAAAATATATATATATATATATATATATATATATATATATATATGAATTGATTCTTTTGTGTGTCTTACGAGACACTTTTTTACATCAAATTTTCTTAAATAACATTTCTACTAAGATTTATTCTCTACCTACGGGTACCAACTAACGAATGCAGTTCTTGAAGGGGGAACTTCATTTGACATGGTCTATGGAATGCAAGCATTCGAGTATAGTGCTAAGGGCCCCCGATTCAACCAGGTATCCAAAGAGGCGATGTTGAATTCCACCACTATCATCATGAAAATGTTTCTCGAATCCTACAAAGGACTTAAGCACCTCAAGCAGCTGGGGGACGTGGGTGACTGTTCGGAGCAAACTCTCCTGGCTATAACTTCCATGTACCCCCGTATCAAGGGCATTAACATTAACTTCGACTTGCCCCATGTTATCGAGCATGCCCCAACTTACCTTGGTATGGATATAATCGCATCTTGCATGTGGTTTTAGGTTAATAAAATTTAAATAAAAAATTAATTACTAAATATAATAAAATTTAACCAAAAGAAACTGTACTAGGATTTTGGATCCCCCACGTCAACGTTATACAAAACTCTAACCATATAATTATATCAAATTATATAATTATAAAAATAATTTATGTAATTTTATATGACAAGTTTTATTTTATTTTACAAGGTATTAACAAAGTGATTGTATGTTTAAAATAAAATAATAAAACTTAATTATTAGTTCTATTGGTGGTTTTATAGAATATTAATACGAATTTTTATAATTTTTTATTCTTATTATTAATACATACATTGAGAATTATTCCCAGTAATGAGTAAAGTCCCTCTGACATGTGTGCTAAACTTCACTTCACAGGTGCATTGTCTCTTCTGTGTAGCAACTCTATCAACTTTCCTCTAATGGTAAGTAACTCTGTCAACTTTGTCTGATTAACGTTTGTGGCTTCAACTTCTTTGAAAAATAGACTGACAATCTTCTTATCGACTCTCCTTCTATGCCAGCCTTCGCGCACTCATTTCCGGAATTAATTAGATACTCCCTTTTACGGAAGTAAAGTTCACTGAACCCAAATGCATGGAGAAACAAAATTCAAATGTGTCCTGCTTAAAATATGTATATAAAAAATTAAATTGAATCAATTCTATGAGAAATGAACATTGGTATTTACTCGAGTCCAAATTATCATATTTTTCCAGTCACACATAATCGAGTCATATTAAGAAACATAGCCATAACCTTACCCCAACATTTTTTTTGTTTTTTGAAAGGCTCCGAAAATAGTGGCACCATGCTTGCTTTGTCATCATCTTAATTAGGAGGCCAGCCAGTTTGCTGAAGACAAACTGCCTGTGGAAAACGTCCAGAGTACGTTTGGCTCCATGTTGCCGGCCGTCAAAATCAAACACCAAAGGCTACCCTTTTCGGAACTTGCTGCGTGGAAAATGTTACATGCAATTAAACGAGTTGTTTATTTTGATACGGGACCGAAAAAACATGCATTAAATAATAAATTTTATTATTTAATAAATATAAATATGCAACCAACCGACACTAGTTGGCAGAATTATCACCTATTTAGGGGACTTGGCTCTTGGAATGAGCTTTGTATGTTTGGGTTTTCTTTTTCCTGGGAAAGCCACCAACGAGAATTTTCGCCGGGCTGTCCCATGTGTGTAGGTATGCAAGTAGCAATCTTATTAGTATTACTCCGAAAAAAAAAAGAAAATTCATAGGATTCAGCAAAATGTGTAACTTACAAAAAACATCGTGAATATATATGTATGTCTAAGCATACACTCGCAATCCAATATAAAATTGATATCCTTCTAATATATATGAATACATCAAAGTTAAATATATGTGTGGGTGCGTGTGTGTGTGTGTCCGTTAAAATATTATTTCACCCGTATCAACAACCTGTCAAATTGATTTGTTCAAGTAATCAAACTCTCTTCAAATTTCCGAAATGGATATATCGCATGCATTGCTCTGCACATTCAAATGTCCCTTTAAGATGAAAGCATAAAGCTACATTTAAGAGATCCCAGTAGATGCTTAACCAACAAAACAGGAAAAAGAAAGTTCCTTATGCAAGCACATGAGTTCTAATACAAAATGACTTGCCAGGAACAGGATTCAATTTGGAGCAATATAACTGCAGTCTTTTAACAAGTATAAAAGACCGAAGTACAACCTACCATATAAGAAACCTCCAAAAAAATTCTATTCTCTCTGAACTTTTTTCTTAGGAAACATTCCATACCAAATTGTATGCTTCAAAATAAATTAAAATTTATTATTACCTAAGGGATAATCTGATTTCACATATTTGCGGTATATCAACACAAATATAGCTCCAATTTAAGTTGGATAAGAAGACTTCAAATGAGGAGGAAGACTAGGGGAATCGGACCAAACTCCCGCATGCATCTTGAGAATCTCTCTAGCTCTCTCCTTACTCTTCAAACTACCATCAACTTGCAACACCAAACACAACTTGGCCACAACACCAAGTTGCAGCATTTTTTGCAGAACCCTAGAAGTAGCCGAGAACTTGCAAATGGAGCACAGAATTCTCACTGCCCTATCGCGAGCTGCATGAGACACACTAAGTATTTTCTTGGAAACAACCGCAAGACCCGCCTCATGATTCAACAGCTCCACCCGCCCCTCGGCGCAGCCGCAGAGTAGATCCAAGACGATTAGCGTGAGCTCACATGATCTCTTGTCCTCCAATTCATCAAGGAGGAGCTCAATTAGCAGTGTAACTGCACCCCCTTCTACAGCTTTGATTCGGTTTCTTCCCCATGGAAGGACCTCCTTAAGAAGCTTCAAAGCTGCCTTTGAGGCTTGTCGTGAAATACGATCCTGCAATACTTTTACTATTTCAATAAACGTTTCTGTTCTAATGCTAACCAATTGGATTGGATCGGCCGCTTGGAAGAGGGACTTCAGTAACACTGTTGAATAAGCTCTAGATTGATAATTGCCATATTTCAATATTTCTGTCAATTTCTCTATGATCCCACCATTATCAGACGTGAGCAGCTTCCTCAATTGAGAATCCGGGATCATGAGATGATAAAGAATAGCCAATGCCTCATATTTTGGTTTATCCACTTCAACTAAACTTGAAGTATCGTTCTTTATGATTGAAACCAAGAAATCAACAGCACCTGCAGCCTCGAGAAAGCTTCTATTCCTTTCACTTTCAAGTGCTATCGATTTAAGCCTTCTCAGGCATCTGAGCTGCGTGTCTGGGAATTTCCAAGCATCGCTGATGAGCTTGGCGATCTGGGTTTTGTCGATGGGGGGCACTGGAGTTGGGATCCGGTCAACGCCAAGCGAGGCATTTAAGGTGCACCACGCTTGGATCAAGCGGCGGAGGGTGTGATTTGGGGTTAGCTCTTCTTCATCAATCAGGTATTGTTTTGTTACTGGACAAGTCTTGTTCCTGCATAAAAATAACCATTTCTCTATGCTCTCTCTATCGTAGGTAATCCCGGTTGAGATGGTAACCGGATCTCTCATGAGTTGCAAGGAAATTGGGCAAAGAAAGTGGCAAGGAACATCAATTTCATCCATTTTTTGGTGGAAAGGAAACAAATGTAAACCAAACAAAATGGTTACCGAGCCAAGATTCTAAGGGAATATTGTTAGATTTGGAAGGTCGAGATCTATAGAAAAAATAAACATGGAGTTAAATTGTCAAAGGGAAATGGAGGCCTAAAAAGCACAAAAGTAAGCTTACTTGAATTTAGGAGCTCCCTACCAAGTCCTTTTAGAGGGGTGACGTGGTTTGAGAGATGAAGGGAAGGGAACGCAAGCTGTTTATAACGATAAAGTCAACACACGGAAATTCGACGAGAGAGTGAGAGGGTGGGTCTGAGTTAATTTACGACCACTCGGGAAGTCTTCATAAAGCGAAGACTTTGGCTTTTGAGCATGCAATAAATGGAACAACGAAATGAATTCTGGAATGTGATTACTGCATCTTGGGGCAAGAGTCGGTGTTGCATTGTGTATTTTTGGATGCTAGCCTATAGACCATGACTATGGTTTGGTTTTTTGACCTTCCTTTTAATTAATAATAATATTGCTACAATATTATACAGAGTTGGAAAACAAATGCAAAGTAAAACAAAAAAAAAAAATGATACTTTATTAATTTTTGTTTCTTTTAATGTGTCCATATTTTGTGTTTGAGAATCCTTTTCATATTTTTATGTAAGCGATATATGTGTATTGTCTGTGTGTGTGTACGTGTGTGTGTGTGTGTGTGTGTAGATATAGATATTGGCTTTTCTTTTAATTTCCTCTGGCTTCCTCCCACATTTTGGATCAGGCATAGCAGGGGTGCCAACAACTTCTCGTGTGCCTCATGAATGGGGGCCTTAAAGACTTTGCCGTTCTTTGCCTTGTTTACTCAACCAATAAGTTGGAACATTTCCGGTAAACATTCACGGCGATAGAAAAGTTGACGTAGCATGCGGGTTGACGTGCCACAACTTTTTTTTTTTAAATTTTAAATTTTTTTGTCAAAAATTATAATGTATAATAATAATAGTATAATTTATAACAAATGTGATAATATATGCAATAATTCTATTAAAAAGTGAATTTTATGTTCGTTGCATGCCAATTATATGTTTTTGGGTGGAAAACTCAGATTTTTTTAAATAATAATAATAATAACTTTTTTAAGTTATAGGAGCCAAAAAATATCTCATTATGAATTTTCTATTGACAATTTTCTCTTTCAATGTAATAATCCTTGAACACTTCAAATAAATAAATAAATAACAGCCCATTCAAAAACAGGTTTGTAAGCTTCATTATGAGAGTTGGAGCTCGGGAAATACTATTTATCTGGCCTAGTTAACCATTAATTACATTATTTCTCACAAAATCTTTCTCTTCCAGCATTAAATGATGTTGAATAGGTAAAGTGCAATTGGTCCCCAATCGGCTTGGAGCAAAATGTCAAAATGTTGAAATGGCAGGCTTACGTGAAAAGGAATTCAAAAAAGTTGAAAGAATGCAAAAAAAAAAAAAAAAAAAAAATTGAATGGGGTTAATAAGGTGTTATCACAATTATAATTATTATATGCAAAAGAAAAATATTAACTATAACTGACAATTACAAAAGAGATCGAATTTATTTTGTGTTCTAATTTTACATGTTTTTAATTAAGTTTAAGAGAAATTTCGGGACAAGTTTTCTGATCAAAGTGCTGGTCGATACGAGGCCATGGAGGCAAAAATCTTGCCAACGAGATGTAACAAAAAGAAGAAATGCTGGAGGCTATTGTGGCCGTGGTTTCTAAATGTGGCCTCCTCTGAACCGTTGTGTGCTTTCAATTCCTTGAAGTTGGGAGAAACATTATTTTTGGCCTTCCAACTTGCGACAGCTAGCTTGAAGTGCAGTTTTAGAGGGAATGCTTCTGCGATGGTCTATATGCTCTGTACGTCTTAATTTGGTCCCAGCAAGTTTGAAACTTGTTCCTGCTGTACCAACCCATGGATGTTCAAGAAATGGTGGCACCAGAATTTCAAATCTACTTTTTGTAGTTTTGTAAGCCGTAGTTGAAGAAGTATTAGCCTAAAACAACGGCAAAATTAAACCTTTAAGTATAAAGTGTATAAAAGGCTAGATCTTTTTTTTTTCTTTTCTTTTCTAGCATCATTTCATTCATAAATCGAAGCATCATTCAGACACTAAACCAGTATGTGAAGGAAAGCTACACAGAAGTCTTGTATCTTTGCTTGTCCCTGTACAACGATCAGAGCTCTAGCACATAAATAGCAAAAAATCATCTACCTACTCACCTCACAGCCAAGCAATCGTATCATCAAACCCTAGTTACTCGATTTTCAACAGCATTTAAAGCAAAAAACATACCGCACAGAGTGATGTATTTCCATTAAAACGGCTAATCGTATAAATGCAATAACCTCCTGACTGAAAAAAAAAATTATTGATTTTGACCTAGCGCATAACGCAAAGAAAAATGGAGACAATTTTCTATAAATTATCCATTATTCCCCCTAATTATCATTTCTTCCTGTGATTCAGATCAATATAACCATGTTGTTTTCAAACAAATAATTTAAATATGTATGTTGGTACGTGTAATGCCTACATCTACATACGCACAAATCGAATGATCGATAAAGCTATAAATTTCAAAAGATTCCCAACAAGGGACCATAGACAGAATGCTTTGACTGCAAACTTGCAAATTACAAATTATGGATTAAAGGCATCTGGTACCCTACACGCTTTCTAATTACAATTTTTCACACACCAACGAACCAACTACAAATTGCGTTAATTATAGCAAACGTGAACCGGTAAACAACTAGCACTTGGAACAATTATCAAATAGACCCGCAGTCTATGTATGACTTTTATGAATTATCTTTTTTGTTTTTCAACATCAAGCAGTAAACAACGGGAGTCACTTTTGATGATCAATACAGTTCCCAGCATATCTTACCATTGACTCCAAAGATTCACTCTCTTTTATTGTAAGCATTTTAGTCTCATTAATATTAGTAGCTCTAACCATATTGGAGAACATACAAACCACCTTTTTATTATCGTCATGTAACATGACTCCTGTACCAACCATCCCACCTACATTGGTTATTGCAACATTTATATTGAATTCACTGTGCATCGATGATCAAGTTATCTCATATTTTTTCTCTTTTTTAATAATATAGAAATTTTTAAAATCTATTATGAATATGTCGAGTATAAGGTCACATTATACTTTTATGAATTAATCAGTCTGGTGAAATAAAAACCTTGACGGCTACTTGTTTTCATTTTTGTGTTTTGTATTTTTTTTTTTGGCACATATCGCAGAGGAGTTGAGGTTAGCTATATGGATCTTGTTTTGCCATTTGTTTCCTCGTAAACGCAATTCAACTTTATGGTCATATGGTGATTGGAACAGTATATGTCCATGTACACTTCTGAAAATATATTTTTCTAATTCAATTAAAGGCATTTCATTGACACAAGATTGAAGATATTCTAACTTATCACAAACAACAAAATGATTTAAAAGATTCTAATAAAAAAAATTAGCCCCGTAGGTAAGAACTCTTGCATCTTGTTCTCAAATATATAAATCTAAGTTATTAATTACTAAGGTATTCATTTAGAGACTTTTTCTTTTTTCTTCTCAAATGAGCAGATTATAGGCCGTTTGTTTGGCGAGTTGTAAGTTGACCGAGTGCACTTGGATTCAAGTTCAGCATCATTCCATCAGGAAGGCTTTAGGGGCGTTTGGTTTGACATAATTTTACGAGAAAATGAAAATGGAAATAAGTGATTCTAATTTTAAATATCTGGCAAAAGTAATTCCCATTAATTTACCAATAAAAAGGATAGATCTCATTTTTCATTTCTTTATTTGTGAGAATAAAATTCCTCTTTATGCCAAAATCACTCATTTCCTGCTTTCTCTAGTCAATGTCGTGTTCATCCTCCTTTTATTCTCTCTCTACACACACACACACACACACACACACACACATACTACAAATAATTCTTATGTTGGGGTTTTTAGGTTGCTTGAGAAGTTAATTTTATACATGTGCTAACAATTAAATATGTTTGCACATTACGTATCTCACCTTTTAATGAACTAACAATAATTTATTGGTTCATTTGTAAATATTTGATATTTAATCGTTTTTCAAAAAGAGTCCATAATAAGATCCATTTTATTTAATTAAGTTTATAATATTCAATGTATAAAATAAAAGAATTGATAATGTTCATCATTAACCTTTTTTTTTTTTTTGGATATGTTCCAAGTATTTGAATTATCTTGACTAGTAATTTTATACGGCTTGTATTTAGAGACCAAGCCAGAGAGACTATTGGACGTCTCGCAGAGTGACTAAAAACGAGGACATTGCTAGTCATAAAATTGTTGTAAGTTTTACTTTGACATATTAAAGAATACTCTGTATATAGTCCCTCTTTTAAATTTTCTTAAAAAAAAAAAAAAATTTTCTTTTTTCAATTTTTTTTTAAGTCAAAAAATGGTAATGACAACACCCTTTACAATGGGCTTACCGTCTTGTGGCCCTTGAGTTAACCAAACTCTCTGAAAGCATGACGAGATAGGATGCTGGACGATTCAGCCCAAAATAAATTGTGATCTCCACATTGCTTTTGTTACCGGCCCTCTTACCATTTTAAAAACAGTGCTTTTACAGCAAGGTGTTTTTATTTTATTTTATGTTTTATTAATTAGAAATAAGGAGGGAGATTTAATTAAGAATGAAGCGTATGGTTTGAATTCCAAATCTCACCCCAAATTAAAAATTAAATTAAAAATTTTTTATATGATTTTGTAAGCCCTTAGTTTAGATTATATAAGCTGGAAATGTACTTTTTTACGACATTTAAAAAGTTAATAACATATAAATCATCCGCTTGTAACATCTAGCTATGTTTATATATATATATATATATATACAAAAAGAAACACTTTTCTTCGCTCTGTTTTGTTCAAGAGCGTTGGAGAATACTGTTTGTGATTCCTAGTTGTCAACAATTTGTTCACCAAACGTTGCTATCTCATGACGATGAAGGGAAGCTGTTGTTATCGTGGCTGTTGGGAGGCTCGAGATTAGAGAGTGCTAGCAGGTAAAAGAGCTTCCATTGGTATACCCTAGGGCGGCCCAACGTTAAGCAGATACAGAATCCGGAAGTAATGTTGCACTTCTGGGTCTTGACGATTTTTTTTTTATATATAATTTTCTTGATTCTGCCTATTTATTTATTTTTTTAAGGGAAAATTTCATCTTTTTTTTTTTTGTGGTAGGCTGATTGAGTGTTGGCTCTAGAGATAGTGCTTTTATACATGGGAATTGTTTTGTTTTCTCTTAATAAACATGAGAGAACTACAAGTCAAACGCAGGGGTTGTAGCCGTGCTTCCATGTACGTGTCGATTATTTCATTTTGTCAGCTTATCGTGTGGTTGTTCAAGGTTCTCAATGAGCGGTCAAGCAAATCAGCTCTCCATCATGAGTCAAATCTCCGACCAATACAAACAAGGAATCAAGAAATAATATTTTAATTCTTTCTAGCCCTGCAACGAATATCATAGGCTAATTTGTTCAAACCATCTCTCTATCTTGTTTTGGGCAATTTATCTTTGTTTTTCGTTGATTAATAATATGTTCGACCAGCTGCTTTGTTATGAATGGACAGGATGAGCACCAGATCATTGTGATGCAGATATTCAAATGAACTGACAAGGAAATTTGCAATCATTTATGTATCCCAGGGCATCAGGGTTCAAGAGTTAGGAGTGTGTACATTGAGGCCCCAAGTCAACCTTACGAGGGAGAGTACTATTTTTGCATAGAGGCTAAGAACCGCCAATAAATCTGACCGCCCTGTTCGACTTCTTAGGAGACATTGGATAATCACTGATGGGAATGGGAAAAGTGAAAATTTTCGGTTGGTTAATTCATTTCTCTTTTATTGGATCAGCATTTCGGTGATGTTTCTATATGCTCCTCTTTTTATTCTATCTTTTCATTGCTCTGTGGTTATCAACAATTACTACAATAACAAAGCCTTAATATAAATGCTCTAGGGGTATCAGCTGTAAACTAAATCTCCTTGGCATTCACATGTATTTTCTGTATATTTGCCACACGGATGGGGCATTGGAGTTATGGGTGAACAGCCTGTTGTATTTCCTAATACAGGATATGAATACTAATCTGCAAGTCCGCTGCCTACTCCCACGTAATTTTTTTTTGTTGATGTTACGATGAAACAGAGAATAGTTCGACTTATTAACTTTGTAGCATGGTTTTCAAAGCATTTGAACTTTGAGATGATGTTTTATCTTGGGTGCCGATAGTCTCGTTTATGTTTAAGGTCTTGTAATAGTTTAACGGTGAGTTCGTGGCCACTGTAAATGACGTTAACTCTTGATATTGACCAAAAAGAAAAAAACAAAAAGAGACCATTGGAGACAGAGAACAATAAGAAGACGCCCACTACACCCAAGCCAATATTCGTCGTATCCAGGACATCAGTACTGTACACATCTCTATCTATTAAGTAAGAAAATTACACATTTGATCTGTCAATATCTTTAGTAATCATGTATATACTTGAATGTCATATATTTTTAAAGAAAATTAGTCATTAATTTATGAGTAAATAATTAATCAATACGAAACATTTCCTATGAGAACGATGTATTTTGTTACGATGTTATATTATTTTTGATTATGATCAAACTTTTATAATTATAGTATATCTTAATATTCTTAATTTATAAATTTATGAAAAATCATCACATAAATAATACTCAAAAAAATTTTCAAATTTGAAAAAATATATATATATATATATTGTTAGTCATGCACTAATTGGTCAATTTTTATTATTATATTTTAACATTATAATTCTTGAATTTTATAATTTAAATATTTTAAAATTTTTGTTGTAATATTCTAAATGTATTTGAGGTTTCAAAATATTTTATTAATTTTTAAAAATAATTTAAATATTTTAACTAATTTCGTGCAAAGTACGGATAAATAATCTAATTAAACATAAAATTGTTGTGGAATTTACTCTACACGTAAAAGAATGTTAAATGCATGAAAAGTGATATTTCCACGCATGAAAAAGCTTTGTATACGTAAATTAGATCCAGCTTACCACAAGACAAAAATGTTCAATGTTCCAAAATATTTTCGCTACATTTTCTCGACCTGAAATTCTCAATTTCTTATCACTTTTTTTTTTTTCTCTTCTGCTTGAATCACTCAAGCCCATCATCTACTTGAATTGTTCGCACATGCAATCTTTCGACTTGAACCACCCAGGCCTGTATCCTTCTGCTTGTTTTTCAATGGCATTCTTGGTAACCTCATCAATAAAAGATAAAAATCCCACTTTTCCTCGCATTTAATGAAGAACTGTGTCCTTAAAAGAAACTCTATGCACATTCCCAGTTGGTGTAAAGAGATAAATAATCTCCCAAACCCAGATTGTATTTTGCCTTCCTGGTGGGATGGTGCGTTGGCTCGACTGAACCGGCCTCAAGGCTGACTATGGCCGACGTGGAACTTTCTCGTACGATTTTCACCGATTCTCCTGGGATTATGTTCATCCGTTCGAGAATTTCGATGGCGGAGTCCGGATATATGGACATGCCAGGGACGGCGAGGACGTTTGAGTTGTTGATGGATTGGGTGTTGACGACGTCATCGATGGAGAGGCAAGTCGCTGCCGGCGACGTCGGGCATGATCTTGAGAGGGCGAGGAGTTGCCCTGTCAGCGGCAGCGACGGTGGAATAAAAATCATTGAAAATGAGAAATAAAAATAATAATGATATTTGTCAAACGGAGACATAAAAAAAAAAAAAAAAAGTGAGAACATGAGAATGTATGAAGTAGAAATTGAAAAAGAAATATTTTGGAAAATTTTTGTTGTAATCAGCTAGATGAATTTGCCTGTAAAAAGAGTTTTTTTTTTATGCGTGTAAATATTATTTTCCAAACGTATATTGTATAATAAAGTAAAATTTTTTGAGTGTTACAATGTTCCAAGAAAAAAGGTGGATTTTTTTGAGGAAGGTCTTTCAAAATTCTTTGACAAAATCAAAGAAACGACAGGCTTTGCCTGTGACCTTATTACGGTCCTCCAAGTTAACCAACGGTTTGGAAGCTAAATCAATCAAAGCTTAGTTTCTCCTCTCAAACACATTTTCTCTTTTCACATGCCTTCAACATTATTTTTCCTCTTATATCACTGGTTAATTTGAAGTGGTCATTAACAATCGAGCTTAGGAACAAATAATTTCTATTAGATTTTGACATCACTTTTTATCTAAAATCTTAAAATATTAAATTATAAATTTTTATTCACTTATATATTACTTACTCATTATTATATATATATATATATATATATATATATATATATATTTAATTTAACGTGCGACTCAACGCCCATTATATTTCAACATGGTTTCAGGATGTTTTGTGGGCAATCTACTCACGACCAAAAGAGCTTCCTTTTCATTTTGTTTCTATATTTTTCGTAGCAGGGTTTGAATCCAGCAGTTCTACCACAACTAGTTGTATCAAGGGAACATGGATTGTCTTTGGCGCAATCGATTACGACCCTCTTCATGTTTTTTGTTTGAGACTCCCACTGTGGGAAAAGAAGAAAATTAACAGGGCAAAATGTGACTTCCAAAATTTAAAATACCATTATTTTTTTATTAATTTTAAGTTTTTTGCTTGCAAAATAAATGATATGTAACAACTATAACATAATGTGCAATAATTATTATACAAACAACGAGCGCTATCAAATCGTTCTTTGTCTAAAAACAGGATATTAGCCAACTATAGACAATTTATGGTTGCGTATGACCCTTGGGGCATCGAGCTCAGGGCCGATGTATGGGTATTTCTTTCTTCGGCCGTTGAGCTTCTCGCCAGCAACTATCCACACTGACCACATTATTTAGTTATGGTATAAATACATATACATATCTTATACATATAATTATTCAGAAAAAAATAAATTCTTGATTTTTAGTTTGTTGAATTTAAATAACAAGGTTATCAATAAACTATAAGGATAAAATTTATTAAGTAAATAAAATTATTATAAAATCATGATTATAGAATCTATATTATGTGAAAGTACCTAGTGTTAAATAAATCTAATCGATACAACACGAGGACGAGACATTGCCCTGCGACGTGCTTGCAAATTTTAAAAAACACTGTTTCCTGTTGGAATAAAAAAAACAAAAAAACCGAAACAAACAGTTGGCTGTAGTATGCAAAATAAATATATAGAACACATTTTCAAGGAAAAAAATGGTTTAAATTCTTGGACAAGTCTTAATTCTAACAACAGCTTTTTACGTGTGGACTTGGTGCCATTGAGTTTACCAATCTTTTGTGTTGGGAGCTGGCAAGGAATACGAATCTCTTCATTCTTGGGATTCGGTACAGTTGCAGTAGGTAATCATGGGAAGGAATATGAATCTCTTCAGAAAAATTGAACTTGGCAGTCGGCAAAATTGTCAATACTACCAGCGGGCATCATGGGAAGGAATATGAATCTCTTCAGAAGAATCGTACCACAGGGGCCCATGTAACTGGCAGGCATGATTGCGAAATCTGGTTTACCTGTGTTTATAACGGATGATTCTTAGTTATAAATCCGGTTGGCTGTTCAGCAATGGAGTTTCATCAGAAAGGAGGCAATAGAGGCTGGATATTCAAGACAATCGAACCCCATTTCTTCAAAATAGTTCTGGAAGGTAGCTTGCGTGATGGGAAGCTTGTAAGTGTTCTTTTGCTTCTTTCTTTATTTTTTCATGTTAGTTTTTATTCTTTTTTAGGTTAAACCTTGCTTTTATCCACCTCGCTTTGGATAATTTCTTCTGTGTTAGCATCTGCAACTCTGCTTCTGTCCTTTTTGGCTAAGTTCTTCATGTTTTTTTTTTTCCAATGCTTTGGAACTTTTTAACTCTGCACGGTATTCCGAAGAAGTTTGCAACAAAATATGGCAATAATCTGTCAAATCCAGCACTTCTTACGGTTCCCAGTGGTGAGATTTGGAAAGTAGGGTTGGCCAAATCGGAAGCCGAAACTTGGTACTTTCAAGCTGGTTGGAAGGAATTTGCAAGGTTCTATTCCTTAGCCGTTGGTCACTTTCTAGTTTTTCAATACAAGGGTGGCTGCCATTTCTATGTGCTCATATTTGATAGAAGCGCAACAGAGATACCAATGAAGATGATATTAAGCGGAGATAAAGGGTCTGATCGTGAAGGAAGATTTCAAGAAAAAAGAATGGAAGAAAATGAAATCTTGAATGAATTTGCTCCAAGCAGAAAAAAAGAAGAAAAATTCATTGCCACCGCTTCGCATCCTAATAAGAGGAAGAGAATTGATCCCTAAGTTTGAAAGTTGTTGGAATATATTTTGTATTTTAAATTATTTTTTTATCTTTTTTATATTCCTATCTATATATATATATAGGCATAATAATTATCCTAATTACAATAAATTTAGAAACTACTTATAATTTGTCACTTGTACTGAATCTTCCCAGTGAGTAGAAGCTGTTAATACAGCTTGTTAGTTGGTAAATCAATTTTCTTGTACTTCCATTAAGTGTAAGACACGTGAAGAGGTGTGGTCAGGCAAACCAACAGATTATTCTGATTTGAAGATATTTGGTTGTCCTGCTTATACTCATGTTAATGAAGAAAAGCTTGAACCGAAAGTTAAGAAATACATTTTTCTTAGCTATACTTCTGGTGTGAAAGGTTATAAGTTGTGGTGTCCAGACCCTAAGTTTCCAAAATTTCTCATCAACAGAGATGTGACATTTAATGAATCCACTATACAACATCCAAAAGAGGAAGTCTTAAGGCCAAACGATGAAGATAGTGGGAGTTCCACATAGCAGGTTGAGTTTGAAAGTGATATTCTTTCTAAGTCAGGTCAACAGATTTGGGTTGACACTTCAGAAACAGATGAGGATACTCTAGATACTCAACAGGCACAGCCATACAGTATCGCCAGAGACAGACCCAAAAGGACTATCAAGCCACCAGTCAAGTTTTCAAACTTAGATTTTACTTATTGTTTGGTAGTAGCAGAAGAGGTGGAGTACAATGAACTTAGAAACTATTCAGAGGCTGTCACTTGTGCTGAATCTTCCCAGTGGAACATTGCTATGACTGAGAAAATTGAGTCTCTTCATAAGAATCAAACTTGGGACTTAGTGAAACTTCCCAAAGATAAGAAGACTGTTGGCTGCAAATGGATCTTCAAGAAGAAGGAGGGAATCCCAGGAATTGAAGATGAAAGGTACAAGACACGTTTGGTTGCAAAGGGTTATAGTCAGAAAGAAAGGATTGATTTCAATGAGATGTTTTCTCAAGTTGTGAAGCACACTTCCTTTCGTGTGCTTCTAGTTATAGTTGCTATGTATGATATAGAACTGGAGCAGTTTGATGTCAAGACTGCTTTTTTACATGACAATCTTAAGGAAGTCATTTATATGAATCAACCCGAGGGTTTCAAGAGTGAAGATAAGGAGGATCATGTTTGTAGGTTAAAGAAATCCCTATATGGTTTAAAGCAGTCTCTTAGACAATGGTATAAGAAGTTTGACAACTTTATGGTAGGTCATGGTTACTCAAGGAGTGAGTATGATAGTTGTGTCTACCATAGAAAGCTTCATGATGGAACATTTGTCTATTTGCTACTATACGTCAATGATATTTTTGTTACCTCTACAAGCATATCTAAGATCAATAGTTTAAAGAAACTACTTAGTAGAGATTTCGAGATGAAAGATTTAGGAACTGCAAAGAGGATTTTGGGCATGGAGATCATTAGAGACAGGCAAGCAGGAGAGTTACGCCTTTCATAGAAAAGGTACATCGAGAAGGTTCTTGATTATTTTGGGATGATGAGTTGCAAATCGGTAAGTACTCCTTTAGCATCACACTTCAGACTTTCAACCTCTTTGTCACCCAATAGCCTAAAGAAGGAGGAATATATGTCACGTGTTCCATATTCTAGTGCAGTAGGCAGTATTATGTATGTTATGATTTGCACTCGTCCAGATATTTCACAGGCAGTCAGTGTGGTCAGTAGATATATGACTAATCCTAGGAAAGAGCATTGACAAGTAGTTAAATGGATACTTAGGTATCTTAAAGGCACTACAGAGGCAATAGGTTGATTACTGATTTTGTGGATTCTGACTATGCAGGTGACCTTGACAGAAGAAGATCAACAACTGATTATATTTTCACGCTTTCAGGTAGTGTTATTTGTTGAAATGTAACATTGCAATCAACAGTTGCTCTTTCCATTACTGAAACTGAGTACATGACAATAGGAGAAACAATTAAGGAAGATATTTGGTTGAAAGGTTTGGTCACTAATTTGGGTTTATCACAGGAAACTACCACTGTATTCTGTGACAGTCAGAGTACTATACACTTGACCAAAAATCAAATGTATCATGAGAGAACCAAACACATTGATGTCAGATACCGTTTCTTGTGAGATGTTATATCTCAAGGTTTGATTTCAGTGAAAAAGGTTACTACTACAGACAATCCAACTGACATGTTGACGAAACCAATTTTTCGTAATAAGTTCAAGCATTACTTGGATTTGATTGGTGTTCGTTTTAATTGATTGGCTCTATGCGATCATTTGGAGGAGAGATAGAAAGATTTTATTTTGTTGTGTGTTTAGATAATACAATGCAAAGTGAAAATTTGTTAGAATATGTCTTATATTTTAAATTACCTTTTTGTCCTTCTTATATCCCTATATATAAGCATAATAGGGTTATGCGAATTAAAGAAATTTGAGAGGTGAACCACACTCTTTGTATCTTATAACATATTTTATCTAGTAATAAAAGTGTTCCCTTTATCTTTTTCGTAAACATAGCGTAAAATTCTGGTATTATTTTCTCTTCAATTTATCATTTGTCGTAACAAAAGCTGTTCAACGTTGCAGAGTCCCAATTTAGTTCCTCCTCGTGGCAATCAATCTGGTGTGGTGAATCTGGAGAATACAACAACAGATGCAAATGTTGACATTCTGGCGCAATCTAAAGGTGTGTTTAGCTTCTACTTAATATTACTCAATATTTTTGGTCTCTCGGACATTTCATTTTTTGCATTTTTAATTTTCCCTCTTGTAATAATCCCAGTGGATGGCGAGAAAAGAGAGTAGAAGAAAAAAATTAACTTGAAAATCTTTAGTTAAAAGATTGTTCAGAGTAATTAGGTCTCATCCCTCTGAATAATTATGCAATCAACTTCAATAAAATACTCTGTTGTTGTCGTTCCATGTTGTAGTCATTTTGCTTCCTACTTGTCATATGGAGGCCTTATTTTGCAGCAAATGCTGGAGAAACAAGCATGTACAAAAACAGGCTGAAAAGATCACTGCCAGGGCACATGCATTGTCAAGGGATGAAAAAAACGATGCTTATATTAGAGCTAGAGCTACTTTCAAATCTAATAGTCCCTTTTTCATGATCGCCATGCAACCATCATATGTTTCTCAAGCTGACAAACGTGCGGTAGGTTTTTGAGTTTGAGACTTTTGATGAGTGTCAAACTGTGGATGCTGCGGCTTTACCTCTTTTAGGCTCTATCACTTTGAGACTTTCTTCTGTTTTATACAGAGAATACCATCAGATTTTGCCAGGAAATACTTCAAGAGGCGTGGCAACTCTGTCCTTTGTGGTTTGGACGGAAGAAGCTGGGATGTCAGCCACAACCACGGCAGATTCAGTAAGGGGTGGAAGGAATTCGCACGAGATAACCATTTGGAAGTTGGAGACGTCTGCATCTTTGAACCGAGTAAGGGCACTGAATCTTCATTCAATGTTGTCATTTGCAGAGTTGTTCAAGGTGGAAGTTAATTAATGCCCACCTCCTTGGTTTCAACCGAAGCCAATCTACTCACAACAAAAAGAGCTTCGTTTTACTTTGGGTTTCACATCTTTTGTAGCAGGATTTTTATCCTGGAGCTGGAGTTCAGAATCCAGCAGTTCCACCACATAACTAGTTGTATCAAGAGATCATCCTAATTGAAAAGTGATTGTCTTTGGAGCAATCGATTAGGAAAGTTTCCTCATCCAAGGGTCTTGTTTTTTTATTTTTATTTTCAATTTTTGCCCTTGTAGAGTGCATGCAAAGCGATATTTTTACTCATGGCCGGAAGATCGCCAGGCCAGCCCATAATGCAAAGTTTTTTACCATTATTATTTTTTTTAACAGCAAAATTACATTAATGGCTTAGAGTATTAACAAATGTATAGGGCCCCAGGTCCATGGGTTTGACCAATTTTCTGGCTAGTTTGGAAGAACTCTGATTTTAAAAGCTAATTGGACCGAATCATGAGCTGGTTCCTAATGTTGTTTGGTCTAATTAAGGGATTTGATCCGCGATTTTTAAAACTTTGGTCAAAGCCTACGGCAAGACTCCTAAATTTATAACCATGGAGCCAAGTCAGTCGTTCAAGCTACCCTTGGCCTCGACAAAAGTAATATATCATGCCATATCGCTCCTAATATGATTGACAATTAAAGCATGATGTATCTCTGGTCTACTCTTTGGATTATGCATCCATGCGATGGCAACTTTAGAGTCGCTCGTCATTAAGGAATTGATCCCCCAAGCGCCTTCACTCGGACCACAAAAAGATAAACCTAACAAATTGCTTTTCAACTCCATTAAATTTGATGAATTCACCATACCCACTCCCCTTCGAAAAGAAGAATCAACCTTCCCATCACCTCCCCTAATTAAAAACTCAATCCTAGCGGGACCCTAACGCAAATTAATTGCATTTACGTTAGAATCATGTTAATTATGCCAGGGGGTATGGGTTGGCAATCTTAGGAGATGAAATAGACGGGGGATTTCAGAAGTTACTCAGCTATGAACAGAATACCGAAGAACAAGGCAGCTAGGTTCCAGTTCTTGTGTATGCTCTCGTCAAGGATTTTTGCACCAGGAAACAGATCTCTGGGAAGTTGTCCGTTCTTCCCGGTATGAGCCGCTAAAGGACGCTTTTCTTTTTCTTTTTTTTTTCTTTTTTTATGATTTCTGCAATCAGTGTAGCCTCTATCCTTTTTAGGTATACAAATCCCGAACTGAAGCATGACCTAACGATTAACAGTAAACTTCCATCTGTGGTTCAAGTTATTCGGTCAATATAAGTCAAAAGTGAGTTGAGTTGAGTTTCAAATCAGTCATTTAGGACTAGTTAAACGTTTATTATTTCTGCCACAAATACTCAAAATACAGTCTAAAAATATTCACAATGAATTAATATATATACATATATATAAATTACATGTGGGAGGACAAACTGCAGCCCTAGACAAAGCCCAATTACATGTGGGCAAAGATTCTGGATACCGAAAGAATCTATCCAAAATTTGTCCCCAGTTAGCCCGCAATATAAATTGCCTTTCCAAATATTTTGTTTTTCACCCATGTTTGTTTATGCATTGTCCTAAAAAGAAAGGCCTAAGGCGAGTAAGCTAAATACTAACAGAGTTTCCAGCGGGCAGTACAGGTTATGCGAGTGTACAGGGTCTACTACGCGAGTACAGGGAAATCTGGTTAAAGGGGTTTGTAGTCAATGCAAGAGTTTGCTCCTTACTTTCGCAGCAGGGTTGCGGAAAGTATTTCTTAGTCTACAGTTAACTTATCAATTAGACGTGACTAAACTCCTGACTGAAATTGGACTTCAGATTTGCAATGTTGGCCGCTCATGATGGGTGCCTCCCACTCCTCCTTAATCTAATTTGGTAAATTTCTGTGGAGAGCTGGTCTACGAAGAATGGGACATCCACATCACCGATGTTAACAGGGAAGGAAACCAATATGCTGACTCGTTGCCTGGCCTAGGGCCGACGTTATCATTGGGGCTCCGTGGGTTTTCCTCATCCCCACATGAAATCATATTTCTGCTTGATCAGGATATGGCGGACGTGCAATGGCCACACTCTGTTTACTACTAATAGTTTCTAAATTTTTTCTGTTTTCAAAGGTGTGACAACCTAATTTGGATTTAAAAAAATAAAATAAAATGGAAGGGCCTAAGGAGAGGCAGGATTGAAATAGTCTTATCGAATTGCTTTCTGTAGTATCTGTCTAAAATTTCCCCCTTGTTAGCCCAACAGAGAATCGGTGCATGACCATTGGAATTGACAGAACAGAACACTCGTAGGACTCCGTTTATACATATCCTACCATCAACATGGTAGGCAAGAAAGATTTCACTCACTCCTCAAGAGGACTATGCAGGAAATAAACTATCATCACATTTTATTGCCCTTTCACTTAAAAAGCGGGAACATATGGACATAAAATGTTTAACAGGCTTGCTTAAAATTCGAGCCATGCACTCAGCAAAACAAAGTGGTGTCTCGTCCTAACTCCTAGCCAGTCCTTACAAGCAACTTCCACCTGTGTACTCTATGGTGGGGCCTGGGGGATGGACAATGTCCAAACCCCATTGCCTGGCGGAGGTGGCCAATGTACCCCACCACCACAACCACAACCACCACCTCCCCCCGCACCGCCATGTTCCACCACGGATCAAGTCCAAAGACTTTTCCCATGTCTCTTGGCTTCTTGTCCAATTACATGGTCATTTTTGCTACGACTCTACACATCCCAAAATCCCTGCAAGATCTACGGTACGTCTAATCATTTCTTTCGCTTTTGGTTACCACCTAGAATTTTTGGTGGGATAATGCTCGAGATATTGTAAGATTTTGGCAGAAGAACGTTACTCTCTTCTGCCCCACCTGGATCATCTTTGTGAATTTTGTGTTCTTCACGACATGTGAACAACTGAGAACATCCCCCTTTATATTTCCTCGCTGAGAGCATTGGCTTTTCCTGTCTAATTGTCCTTGAATCTGGACTACGGAACAGGAGTAGTCCCTCTCTTGTAACTCATACACATTCTTATCCGACTAAATTCAAATTTAAAATTTCCAATTGGGAATTTGTTCCATAACAGCAAGAGAGTGGCAGTTTCCAATTTTAGTGATTTTTTTTTTCGAACTTTTGATAAAATTCAGAAATATATGAATAGATATGCACACCGCGTCATTAGAAGTCCAGTTTTAAATTTTCTTTAATACAATGGGCCTAAAGACTCATAATTTGCAACATAAAGACATCTAGGTTCGAACCTAAAGCCCAAGTTTCCCTGACAAAGTGTTTGTAACATTAAACTGAGTCAAAGAGTAGAAGGATTTAAAATTATATACTTTACCACCGAATGATGCGGTGTAGTGGTAACAAAGGTCATTCGATCAAGCAAAATTTTGAATTTGACTGTTCCTCTTGGCATTTGGAGGGGCATAAGTATGCACAATTATAAGTAAAGTTGGGATTATTGGTTATTGATTGTTTCATCTCAGTTCATAGAGTGTATTTCTCTAGTAAGTCAAGTTGGGATTCAGTTAACTATGTAATGTAAAGGCATAATTATCATTAGCAGATGAGATTATGAAGTACCAATACTGTTATTTATTTATTTACGTACCTTATAGTTATAAGTACGCTGTGAAATCACGTGATTCCTTATAGGACGAAAATAAAGATCAATCCCTATTAGACCGCATGTTAATTACCTTTTTGAGAACTTTGGGATGGCATTGTAAATATATGCCTAGTGTCTGCCACATGCTCGTCCATGGGCTATAGACCTGCATGGCATATATTATGCAGATTTCGCATGTTGCGCAAAACCACAAGGAGAAAGCATCGTTTCATGCAAATTGCTTGTTGCCAACTCCACTTTGATCAAAGACTAGATTCTGACGCAAACTAGAGTTATCAACACCCCCGATGTGCACATGAAATTGGTTTTTCCCTTTTTTTTTTTTTCTTTTTTCCTTTTTTGTTTTTTGGTCCCAAAAATTTGAGTATAATTATTGTGTGATTCAAAAACACTTAAAGTCTAGGAATGCTAGCATTTTCTCAACTTCTTTTATTAACGAGGATGCTGATACTTTCTTAACTTTTATATGATATACGGTAGAAAGCCTAACGTGAGAAGTTACTAAATTTAATTTGGAGCAAATATTTTCCAGATATAAGTTTTGCAAGAAGAAATCATTTTGTCGAACGCTGTCTTTTTTTTTTTTTTCAAGCAAAAATAAAAAATGTTTTTACAAATAATTTCCTAATTTGTTTCATAGGCTAGGCATAGTCTCGATATTTTGTTTTTGTATTCACACTTGATTATTCCTTTCGTAAACACTAGCCACCCTTATGATCTCCTTTAAACTAAAGAAGAAAAAAAAAAAAGGTGAAGGGACGAAAAGGTCGGAGAAATGCTTACGCTTTAAGGCAAGATCAAAATTGACAATTTCAGGTCCTGTTTGCTCACCTACATTTATCCCCCCCCCCCTCCTCCCGGCCCAAAAAGGAAAAAAGAAAAAGAAAAAAAGAAAAAAGAAAAGATTGTAACAGAGTTGCTTGGATAAGACTTCGACAAATAAAGTTGTCCCTCAAAAGCAACGATTTTCATTTACTTTTATAATGTTGCACCACAGCAACGCAGCATTATGCACCATTTGCTCTCTTAACCACGAACTTAGATTCCCGACAAGTTTTTATTAGATTCCAGACAAGTTAATATTAGCATTTGTTCTATGTTAACAACTGCTAAAATTGATCGGTTTTATATAATATTACCGAAGTTCTTAATTGATTAATCAAATGCTTTTCCAAAATGTCTTTTTTTATATATGCATTTGCAGAAAGTAAATTAATGCTTGGAGGATATGCTACAAATGTGTTCGATGGATTTAATCTTGCTTTCTGATTAACATGCAATTATGTCATTGAAGACTAAAAATTTCAAGAATATTCTCAAAAGCATTAATGGGAATGCTTTGATAAACCACTCAAATGTTCCATTACACAATATATGATGTCATTATGAACCTATGATTCTTCGTTAGCATTAAGGAATCCTGTAATTTACACCTTCAAAGTGTTAGTGTAGTAAGATACAAATAAAAAAATTAAAAAACAAAAAGAGTGTTCTTAGTACACAAAAATCTCACACCGTAAAATTGTAATTATATTTTTACTTTTAATAAAGAGGCTGTATCGAAAGTAATTGGTTTTATTTTTTCCTCTTGCAGTCAGTCAAGTGCTCTCACGAGTCAGTTGCCTCTCACCAAAATATGCTTTCCATTGCACCACTTCGATGAAAAGTAGACCATTCACGTTAGGATTCGTGAATGTTTATTGGCCTCGTAGAGCACTCAACATAAAATGAAGGTCGAGGGACGCTGAAAATCAACTTTCGAGGTATATAAAAACGAATTCGATTCTCAATTGCAAATAAATTTTACAAATATATGTTCAGCACAATAAATTGTGCATTCGTCATTTAGCTGATAAATAAATAAATCAATTGGGCGCATTGCCACCGATACCATAATAAATACAGGTAATATAGATAAGTTATTATTTATTTGTGAAATATATTGATATGATTTATTTACAATAATAGGATAGGATTAAAAGAATAACATCATCCGTAGGATAATAATAGTGATTGCTGCCACATTGAGTTATATGGCATCGTCGATGAAACAGGCCCAGTTGCAAGATAAAAGCATGCCATGATTGGATAACAGTGAGGACTCTGGAGGAGATAAAGAAAGTTACAGATTTTGATGATGGCAATACTCTTATATACCGTCTATTGAACCAATCAGCTCAGACCCTAGAAATTCCCAGACAGGATCTTGTATCTGTATTTCACCCCATAAAAAGTAAGGATTCCCAGAAAATAATGGGACTGACAAAAGCCCAAGTCCGCACGAGCCACCACAACATCACACACACACACACACACACACACCCAAACCTAGGAATATTCCCAAGATTCTGCTAGGCTGGATTCCAATATTACCAAGTGGGTGCGGATGGTTCATTCCCATTTGATCAGAAAAGGCAAAGCCACACCCACCGCTGGTCTTACCATCATGCACTAGGTTCGGTGGTCTAGCCTTCTAAAGGGGTTTTATATGGCTTGGACCACGACAAAGACAAAAAAAGGAGTCCAGGTCCTACTCAAAGCCAACGACAAACTGTTTGAGCGTACATGTAAATTGGATCAAAACTACTTAAAAATGATGGTAATGATTCGTATATTAATTTAAGGTTTTGAGTTGGATCTATTTGTTATCTTTTTTTTATATATATCTTTTATTATTTTACCTTGTATCTTCAGTATTAAATTAATCATGGATGTTCAACGTCGGTTTGATGAATCATACAAGAGTAATTACTAGTTTAGAATATTTCGTGTGTCCTTCCATATGCATCATAAAAGAAGAATGTTTTAATATCCGAGTTTTTTATGTTATAGAATTTCAAATCAAATTAAATGTACATAACATTATTTTTATTTTAAAAGAATAAAAATCTGTTTTAATGACTAGAATATAATCTTTTAATTACAATGGAGTGTATTTATATATATATATATATATATATATATATATACTTGATAAATTTTCCTAGCCATCGGTCCTCAAATAAAGGTTGGGTGCCTCTTTAAATTTTTTTTTGGCCACGTGCAGCATCCTCATTGGCAATATTTGCTCCTGATATTATTGCATGAAGTGGACGGAGGAGAGGGAATTTACCCAATCACATTCTGGCATTTTCCCACTCTTTTTGTCTCTCACTTTCTTTTTCTTTTCTTTGTTTCTGCGCCACCAAATGGATGATGCAGTCCCCGTCATAATGGGAAAGACTATCTATCACTAATATAAAGATGTGTGTTTTATGAAAAGGCTTTTGCCATAAAGCGAGCAATTTGTTGAGGAGAATATCTCCCTTTTCTTCTTATTTGTTGAGTTTTTCCTCCCTTTTTAACACATCCATCTTTTAAAATAAAGTAAATAAAAGGATTATTGGTGTGATTTTTCCAGAAATCCTTTCTCTAATGGAGTTTATCTGCAATTGGATGCGCTTTCCTCTGATGACGTCCCGGAAAGCCCTAGTTCTTGGATATATATGAATTGTAAGAATAATTTTGGAAGCTTTTTTATTTATATAGTTGCATATTGATTGGACATATAAGCTTTTTAGTGTGCAAGTGAAAAACTAATTTTCCAACAATCCAGAAAGAGTGGGGGAAAAAGAATGGCATTTTGGAACTACATGCCGCCCACCATGCATCGTGCCATAGTGGTCACTGACCCATTTTAGTTCATCTGCTCTATTATCATACAGCATGCAAATTATTGGTATTTTGTTAAGCCAGCTCCTGTTAATATTGCATACGTCCATTTTTGTTCTTAATCTTTTTAATGAAGAGGAAGTCTTTCCAAATAAATCTCAAAAATTGGTTGGTACAACATTTTATTTTTGTAAGTCTTTATTTTAAACATATAATGAATCTAAAAATATTCAAATTCATATAATTTCAAGTTCGACTTTATAACTAATATAAGCATGAGTAGTTTTTTTTTTTTTTAAAAAATCAAATTGTATCACATAATGGGGTATTTATTTTCGTGTGGATCATAGTCAATGCAGGTTGGGTTTTTTTTTTTTTAATTAATTTTTCATTCTTTTAACAGCACCATTCATTCGCGAAGACAAAAATATCATTCCAACACCAAATCGATATCAAAAGAGAAGCTATGCAGGAATCCAACATCGCTGCTTACAACAATCAAAATCTAGCAGCATAAGACAACACAAGACTTAACGTATAAAACAAAACCAGAACATCTGGTCCAATTCCTAAAATCACAACCATGCAATGAAATCACTTATTCTAGTGGTTCCCATGGTCATGCAGTGTTCCTAAAAAATTATGAGTTGTGCCTTTCTCTTTTGGGCCCAGTTCTTAAGAATTAATTCATGGAGGCTATTATTGGTCGTGGTTGGCTAAACATATATCATTCGAGGTTTGATGCACATGTGCCATGTTTATAATTTGACCCCATAAAAAATAATTATGTTATGATACACGTAACATTTGTTTTGAGCTTTCTTTTCGAAACCTTTTTGCATTTAAAAACCATTATTTGACTGAAAGGCTCACTTGAACTTGAACTAAATGAATTTTCTTTTCATTTAATCTGTCTTCTGTCCGTAAGGTAACCGGTTATCATTGAGAACCGTTCATATTGTCCACGGCTCCAATTAAGTCACGTATCACACACAGACACAGACACAAAATACGCGCATGTAATCTAAACAAATGGAAGTCATTAATCACCAACGAATAAGCTTGGAATACTTATCTATTTAATTACGAGGATGTGGTTAATGTGAAGCATCCCCAAGCCGATGCATATTAAATTATTATGATATATTTGTAGTTTTTGTTGTTAATTTGAGATAAAATAAAAATAAAAAAATATAATTAATTATTATGATAATTTAATATATGAATTTGTATCTAAGATGTATCAAATTGATCGCATCCGTTTTACTTTATTGGTACACTAATTTTAAATGTAACGTGTCAACATGAAGTTTAGGCACATGCACGTGAAGGACATCTAATGCCCCACTTAAAAGGTGATCTTTGTATAACCAAAAATCAATATGGCAATGTATTCTTAAAATAATAGTGGAACTTTTCAGATGAAATGTACCTTATGCAAACGCGATTACACATTGTTATTAGCTTGATTTATGATTAAAAAAAATAAATCAAAAAAGTATGCACTTTTTGAAAGTTTATAATAATTTTCTTTGTACAAAAATTTCATTAATTAAGCACAAACAAGTTCTAAGTACACCATCTTGAAAACGGCAATTCCAAGCAATCCAGCAAATCCTTGGCCCAAAAGCCCGTGAAATTACACAAAACCAGTATCAGCATGAAAATATTTTCTATTTGTAGCAAGTTTACCTTGAAATTCATGTTGCTTTTTTTCCCTTGTTATCCTCGACTTTTTTTTGTTATTTTTATTTCAAAATTATATTAAATTTTATATATTCATGCAATTCTGTAATTCAAATGAGTTAGCATTTGATAAAAAAAAAAAATCTGATTTTGAAACTGATTGTCCAATAGCTTAAATGCTAGGCTAAATTGAACAGTGTTTTGATGCGATACTGATCCGAAATAGTGTTATACATTTGCAATAACTTCAGAAAGGCATTTCTTTAACAGTTTAGAGTCTAGACCATCTAGTAAAGCTAAGGCAATGTATGTATAAAGATGTGTTGAGACTCTTACCTACTTAATAAGACTTGATTCCCTTTCAAAAAATAAGACTTGACTCAATCTATCGAAAAACAATGTATGAATGAAGAAGCCTCACTCGTGAGCTAGCATTCCTGATTATAAAAAAAAATAAAGGAATAGAGGATTCTCCTCTTTCTTTTCTTTTTTTTTTTAATTTTAAATAATTTCTTGTCGTAATTATATGTGGTTGATGTTACTTATAAAAAAATGTAGTTGATTTTGCTTGTTGGCACAAGTTGCCTCATCATCTTTCATTAGAAATAAAAATCAATTAATTACTTAAATATATTATAATGTGACAAACATAAAATCAGAGTAATCAAGCCATGGAGAATTTGAAAATAGTGGCCAAAAAAAAAAACAAAAGAACAAGATAAATTGAAAAGAACCGATGCGAGATTCCAAACTGATCAAAGAACCCCCCCCCTCCCTTTAGATGCTTGTGTTTGTGATAAGAGCTGCATCAAAGCTAGCTAGCAAGAGAGGCAGAAATTTAAGATAAAAGAAGAATAGCAACAGAGAGAATTCCAAAAATTATTAGTTAATTTACCGTTCCAAAAATAGCGCCAATTAAGACTTCAGGCCAATTGCAGAAGCTGCAAGATTCCCATTGAAAGAAGAGGCCTGAAGTCGTTTCAATATCAAACAAAACCAGCGAAACCCCATCAAAGAAACAGTCCAAATGTGTCAAATTTTAGTCCCAAATTATGTGTGCATGAAATTATGGGCATTTGTGTCATATGTGAGCTTGCGGTTGTGGGCTACATTGCTTTCTTATGGCAAACAAGGTAGAATCTCTACTAGTAAATATCCAATATCCATTGTACATTTCTCTTTTTATGGTAAATAAAAGAAACAGATAAATTCATACACATATTTGAAAACAAAGTGGAGTATAAGAGCCCCTCCTACTAGACCTCCAATATGCACTGTCCATTTTCTTTCTCCATCTCTTAGTGCAAGTGGGAATCACAGAAACTGAGAGGAATGCTTGGCTTGCTATGCTTAAAATAACAATAATATAGAAATTTTGATAAAAATAAAGTTAAAGTGGACAGAACCATATGCTTTCCCTTTCTACAATGCCAGGCCTCCCTTTTAATGACGTTTCTTTATTGGGAAAAGTATGTGCAAATGATCATTGAAGGGGTCTTTTTTTTTTTTTTCTGCTTCGGATTACTTGGTTGAACCTATTTTCTATTTTTATATGCCTTTTTGAGATTCTGGCGTTTATCAGGGGTTGTATCTTGTAAGTGTGTCAATTAATTGCAATTGCAGAACAAATAACTAGAAACTTCCTGTGGATTTTTTTTTCTTGGAATTTAGCAAATTTGGTAATATATGACATTTTTAATAATGGTGTTGTACCAAATGGAATTTTTACCAACATTCATATTCCAGCTAGCGGAACCAATTCTCTCTTCATCTTTTGAATTGCTTTATTATCTTCCCAATAAAAATAAATTTCAATTGTGTAAAATAGGCTAAGATAAAAATGGAATTTTTTCCAACTTATATTAAAAAAATTAATGGATGAAACGCATGTTTTATATAAATCAGTAAAAAATGAAATAATTACTTAACTATTTATTTAATTTTATATTTCATACTGCTTGATAATTTATTCTTGAATATACTGTATATGAAAAAAATTAATATTACTTTTTTTATCAAAAAAATTAAGCAAAATCAACTGTTTTTGGTTTATCATTATTCAAAAAAAAAAAAAAACTAGCGCACAAATAATTTATTGGAGAGGTTGAACTAACAAAAAGCTGAATTTCTTCACAAATTAGAATTGAGAAGGTGAACCATTCGTTGCTGCCAGCTTTGGTGATGATGTCTGGAATGATTCTTCTCCATCTTCAATTGCTGTGATTAGGATATGTTAATGGCGTTTCCCATTCATGTTATCATAACATAACCTTCATTTTTCAAGTGTTGAATGCGGTCAATTTTTGTCAAAATATACTTATTCTCAATTCCAAATCCAGTTCATACCCACAACTGTCGAATCCAAATGCATACCTTTTCTTTTCCTTTTCCATGTATACAATCGTAAAGTTATAAAAGGAGATAAATTAACGACAGTAGCAATGTACCCCTTAAAGTAATGTGAATCCTTAAGGATGGCAAATGCAAAGCATATGTCCCATTCGGTAAAATGGATATGATTCTAACAGCTATTCAAACTCCACCACCCAATTAGCTACTCTATAGTTCTATACATACATATATATATATCTATTGGTCAAACAGTATCAACCGTTTCTTTATTCTTGAGAAGGTAAAGATTTTTCTTCTTTTAACTTTTGGGGGAAAAGGCTTTGGAAGCAAGGTCAATTGCATTGTTTAGCAATTGATCGACTTGGTTTGGTCCATAATGATGCGTCCTAATCCAAAGCCTTTATACCTACCTACTCAAATTAAGGTTTCATAGGATGATGAGGTCACCGTATCAATTAGTTAAAATATATACTAACAATGGTCCACACTCCACGGCAAATCCGTCAACTTCATGAGCGTCTCTTGCTCATTGGCTATTGTGGGAAAATCAGTAGAAGCTGCATGGAGCTGTACATCTTTCTTTTGGACCGTGACCATGAATGTACATCAATGCATTATATAGATCAATAAATAAATAACACCACAATACCTTTCAACAATTAAGAACAACAAAGTAACATCACTAGTAATTTTAAATTAATCTCTTCAAAGTAAAATTCCGATTCCAAGCCATCATTAATTTTAAATTAATCGGAATTTTAGTCTGTTTAATTAAGTCGTCCTAATCAACCTTTTAAGTTTGTTTTCAAGTTTATATGAATAGGTGGGCAATCAAGGGGCGTTGACTTGAAAGCAGAGAATTTCATCTCTATTCTAATGTATACAGGACAGGTAATCTATTTGGTATTTGCTGCAATTTTCAGATAGAATACGAACAAAAACCTGTCTAAGCAATTGTTTTGCACTAGATCTATATTCCTCACAATTTTTGCGACCCGTATATTGCAATTAAAAATTCTCGTCACAATAAACTTTCTTAATTAATAATAATCTTTTTAGTCACCAAATGAATTAAATTAAACATAAGGAAATGAAAGATGACAAGATTAACTAAGTTGGACGGAATGAAGGGAGAGATGTCACGGAAACACAAATGGATAAGGAATGCAATGTCAAGTTTCTTCGAATAAATTGTGATTTATTGGAACTTTGGCGCCCCCCCCCCCCCCCCCGGTATCTTGTTCATGTGTTTTTCTTTTTTTTTCTCATTACAAGGTTCTTTGGGTCGTGAGATAATAACTTCATCCATTCCTATGAACTTGTATTCCCTTTTCATACTTAAAACGCAAAATTTCAATGATGAAAATTTAAATTTTTAATCACTGTGATATTCCTAAAACCCCTTGTTCTATGTTACTGTTGTACTACAACCACTTCAACGGCCTCGAAGGTAATGCAAGACCGTGCCTTGATGAATTTTACAGCGCCTATAAGACGCTACGGAGACAAGAATTCTTGTAGGTGAAAGTGACATACTATCGTATTGCTTTAGAGCAGACAAGACGCATCCTGCTTTTCTTTCCGCCCTTCCTCGGTTTGCGGCAAAAGCCTGCATTAGCTGCTTTTATTTGTCATCTCTCTCTCTCTCTCTCACACACACACACACTCACACACACACCCACACACATTTATTGGATTTTAGAGTCATGTGATATCATAATTCAGTTCAATTTAATTCATTTTTAAAAGAGTCAAGACAATTGGGATTTAAAAAAAAAATCAACTATTAAAATTATTTTGTTATAATTTGGTTATTACTAACCTCCAAATATTAACTAGCAGAATAAGTATAATGTGAACTTGGCAACTAGGCCAATTCCTTGGATTCTCTTCTTATATAGTACGTGTATATTGTACTTTTTGAAACACTCAACGTCATTACCTTTTAGTGTGAGTGGCGCACGTATTGTCAGCTTCTTCACATACGTATAAACCACATAACTTCTCTCATCACAACACGTCAAGGCAAGGAGATTAAAACGATGGGGACAAAATTGAGCAATAATTCAGAAGGGTCCCTATGAATCCAGACGTGACGCCATAAGTTGGTCTCGCACAGATTGTTCCTTTTTGGAAATCCCCATTCGATTTATTGTTTTTTTTTTCCTTTATAGAAATATTTTCATGTGATAATGGGTAGTGCATGGAATTGTCTTAGCTAAAGTATATCTATAGCTGAGGCTTATATTTGTTCTTACGATCAATGAATTTCGGCCGGCCAATCATTTTGCTTTCTGAAAGTGATGCCTTTGCTTCCTCCTTAAGCCTCATTCTCTGATTACCTAATTTGTTATGTTACTCGTACATGTCATGGCCGTGCCTTTTCCGCTTTAAGGTCTTAGTGGGAGCTTCGTTCATATTCCTTTTATCAAAAAATTAAAAAAATTAAAATTAAAATAAAGAGGTGTACAGCTAATTCAAGACCTATATCTATCAATGAATTTCTTGTCACTCACTCAGTTGTTCAAATCTAAGGTCTTCAAAATAAATGTTTTTAAGCTAAGTATCCCTTATAGATATTTTCCCTTTTAAGTACATGTAAGCCCTGTTTTCGTTTATCTTAAAAGAAAACCAAATCGATTTTATTGATGAACTTAGCTGACTTAAAAATTTATGCATTCAAAGAATGGTTTCATCATCGGCAAGAAATTTTCTTCCCGTAGTGTTTTCAATCAATTTTTCCGGCAGGAGGGCTCCTACGGTTGTAAACTCTTTTTTTTTTTTCTTTAACATCAAATTATATTAATGCATAAAAATAGGTATATAATTATATTAAATTGACAGTTAAAATGACTTTTCAATATAGGCAAAAAATACAAAAAAATTTAGATAATAGACCCTCAAATCCATTATATTAAGTAATCTAACAAATAATTTCACAACCCCATATGCTTTATAAATTAGATATTTCTTTTATTGCGAGACTTTTTATTGATAATTAAGTGAAGAATTTTGTATGCAATTGCTGTCCAAATCGACCCTGCATCTTATTTATTGGTCAATTTAAGTATGTGTCTGCCTATCCTTGTATTTTTTCTTATTGTTATGAGGTGGAAAATCCATTAGCTATCGAAATAAAAGTGGCTATCATCCAGTAATTAATTCGAACTTTTCTGAAAATATATATTTCATTAAAAGGGAACAATTCATTGTTCATGGATGATTTTTAAGAGACGAGTTATCTATTTAAATAACTGTATTCACCAAACAGCCATTATTTTTCTTGTAATGTTGACTTGGGTGTTCACAAGACAAATACTATCATGTCTTTAAGCATTGGATAAATTATATATATATTTTTAATTTCTATAATACTACATAATTGTCTGAATTTTATAAAGTTTCTTTCTTGTAAAATCAATCTAATTAATATACTAATTCATCTATGTTTATATCTTTCTCGTGGTAAATTATTATGACAACATGAAATTTGTTAATAATGCATTTACACACACACACAAACACACACACTGTCATCTCATCCATATATCTCAACATGCATATCCTCCAATGTTTCTCACATTTGTTTGCAAAATCTTGGTTCGTAATGCTTGCGCCTTTCAAAGTGCATAGCTATCATTGTTTCTAACCTTTCAACTAATTGTTTTAGTTGACATCTAGAGCGAATTGACAAACAGTTTGCTCTGAAAACTCCATGTAACAGATCAAACACAATACCTTGAAATAGGAAAAGTCTTTTACGCTTCCAGCACTTATATATATACACACATATATGAATGAGTCATTTTACATTAAAAACTCACCTACATACCGTCTGAAAATGCATAACATGAGCGTATAAAGGCCTATTATATGAACTGAGCATACAACACAAATGATCATTACAATCGTTTTGATGTGGCAGTCAGATTTTGTTCACACATCTGCTGTAAGTTTTTTTAAACTTAACTCCTTATGATTTTATGTTATGTTGAGGGTGCTTAACATACTGGTATGCATGCATGATGCTTACTTTTTTTCACTTTTAATTTGCAGGGTTTTTTTTTTTTTTTGTCTGTCAAAGAAACAGAAATGAATGCTACAAAAGGAAACTCATTGCAGCAATGCAACAGAAAAAGATTAATGTAGAGAAAATTAAAAATTTGTTTTATGAAAAAAGGTTCATGCACCGAGAGAAGACAAAAAAAAATTCAACATAATTTACGGTATATATGTCTTAAAAATTCAAATTTCTGTAAAAAAGAACAAACTAAACGTGTAATATGACTGTTTCAAATATACAATAATATTGCTTCAAATATGTAACAAGTTATTAAAAAAAAATCAATAATGACTTGTTACAAACTTAAAAGTGTTATATTACATATTTAAAGTAATCTTGTTATACATATTCAATCATTCTTTAATATTTTTATATAAAAAAAAAACTTGAATTTTATAACAATAATAATTTAATGTAACCTTTGCATGATGTAAATGCGTCTATGACCCTGTCTTGACCCTTTTGTGATGTACCGCTCTCATGCCATATATAATACAATAAAATTTATACTTCCAAGCTTACCCTCTAGGACTAATTCTTTTTGTGTCACACCACCGTCCCCCCCCCCCCCCCGGCGCAAAAAGACACTGCTGATAATGGAAAGAAATTGAAGACCAATGAGAGGGAGAGAGAGAGAGAGAGAGAGAGAGTCTTTTCATGGTGGCGTAAAGGGGGGCCCAATGCACGCGGTTCCGAAGGCCTTTTGGCCACTTACAAATACTGGCACTCCCTCCCCTCCCTTCTCTGCATTGCCATTACCCAGGCCACGGCCATTCCTCTACAAACATCATCTCTATATCTATCATTATCAGAGTTTTTATCACGGACAGACAGAGACACCCCTCATCATCTTTCTTCATTGCCTACAACTGGTGCACCCCAGTGGTCTCTTGGCAGGCCCCTGCTGGTTGCCGTTGCTCTTTGATTTATTATTATTTTTAATTAGCTTAACCCCCAGGTAATTAATTAACAATTCAATTCTCTTGGCTACCATGACGTGCATGTTTTTGGCCTTATTTACTTACTTTTATTTATTTATTTGTTTTGTTCACTTTGAGCAGATAAAAGAAGCAGTTTTCTTTGGTGACAAGAAGATCATGTCATCTTTTCTAGGCAAGAGCTTTGGCTTGTCTTCTTCTCTGAGAGAAGAGGTGATGATGACCAAGAAGCAGGGCATAGTGTCCATTCTTGAGTATGATGGTGAAAGAACCAAATCTGATGCTTCTCTTAAGAGAACTCTCTCAGCTGATATGTCCTCCGAGAAATGGCTATCTCAACATGGCTTCTTCTTCCCACTCAAAAAAATTCCATCTTCTGATGGATTCCAAGTCTCCTTCATCAAGGACTCAACTTCATCTGAGGAAGATGATTATGAAGAAAGGCATCAAGTAGAGGAGAAGGAGGAGGAGGAGGAGGAGGAGGAGGAGGAGGCAGAGAAGCAGTCTGGAGAGTCGGATATATGGAGCTCAATCCTATCCCGGAAGGCACAAGAGGACTCCAAAAATCTCTCACCTCCATATATCCACCCACTGGTTAAAAGATCAGCAAATTCTATGAGAGGGAAGAGTCTTGAAATATGCACTGAAAGCCTCGGATCCGAGACTGGCTCTGGTGAGTTCTCTTCATATCCTCCATCAGAGACTGGGGATGCAGAGGACAAAGAAGAAGAAGATCTTCAACAACACGAAGAAGAGAAAGCTACACAAAAATATGACATGGAGGATTGGCAAGTAGCAAAGTACAAATATGTTAGCAGCAAGAAAACGTCACCAAGATCGTTCCCTCCATCAATTCCATTCCTTTCGAGCCAAGATGGGGCGTCTGTGCGCATGAGGTCCCGGCGCGATAATGGGAGGTTGGTTCTTGAAGCTGTCTCTGTTGCTTCACAGAATAACTTCCGAGCTCAGCGCCAAGACGGTCGCCTTGTCCTAACCTTCATCAATAAAACCAATGAAGAAGAACAGGCAGAGGAAGAACACAAAGGACCCAAGAATGAAGAAAGCAAGGAAGAGAAGAATGAGGTGGAACAATTTGAATTAGAGCTTGATAATTCTGAAAATGAGACAGAACTTGATGATCGAGATGATGGAGAGGAGAAGGAGGAAACAGAGGAAGATGTTGAGAGGGAAGTTGAAGAGGATATAGGAGGAGGAGGTGGTGGAGCTGGTTTTGATGGAGAAGAGTTGAGGTTTGTGATGGAACTGGCACCAATGATGAATAAGTCTATGTTATTGGCCAATAGGAACCCAACATGGCCTAAGAGCCTTAACAAGACGGTGAACTTTGAGGCGGAGGAAGAGGAGGAGGCGATCATGAAGACCATTACTCCGCTTACTCAGTCACTCCCACCCCGTCCCCCTGTCGCAGCTCGGATGATACCATCACCGCCAAAAGCAACGGTGGCAGCCACAGCAAAAGCTGCAGCATCCCTTAATGCTTACGAGTATTATTGGAAGCCCAAGGCCATATCAGTAACAACATCTGTTCTTAATGCCCCCATTGCCCAAAACCAAGCTTCAAGGTGGAACAGCGATAAGCTTATACTCTCCAAGAATATAGTGGGAAATGAGCAACCTGAATTGCTAGTTTTAAGAGGGAACAATGGTGATTACTTTGTTCCTTTCTTCAAGGGTTGCAAGGAGCCAAGGAGGTCGCTTTTGTTCTTGGAGAACTATTGCATTGCCACTTCCTAATTCCTACTCCTCCCACAAAATCCCACTTTTTAGTCCCAACATCAAAGCCCATTATTATAGTTAGTTGCTACATATTTGTGTCTGTGTCCCGTTTGTCTCCCTGTTTTCCACTTCCTCCCCTTGAGGGTGGAGATCTGTGTAGTCGAATAAGAAATTGAATGGGGAGAGAAATTATTGCTGTTGTTGTCATACTTTGATTTAGAATATCAAAGGGAATGAAAGCGAGAGAGATGGCCTCAGACAATGTCATATATAATTATGCGTACAACTTCTTTGTTTTGTTTTTCAGCTTCTGCTGATTATTAGTATATGAACTAATTAAAAAGAAGGCCTCAGTCAATGTCACGTATAATTATGTGTACAACTTTTCTTTTTTTTTTTTTCGGCCCCTGCTGATTTTTAGTATATGAACTAATTAAGCAAGATCTTTGCATCAATCTTTGACCTTGGAGGACTGTCCTTTCTTTCTCCTGCATGATTTATATTGCCTTTTCCTCCTTTTCACTTTCTCCTGCTTTTTCATTATTTCTTTAGGCCAGTAGGGTTTCTTTGTGGGTCTTGTCTGGCCTAACTGATCTTATTTTTGGGGACATGTTTATCTTTCCTTTGATATGGACTGTCCTTGTATGGATTCAGTCATTTAAATATCACTTACCGTCATGGTTATTGAAAAAAACAAAAAGAAAATCCGGTCCACAAGTCCTTGATATTAATATTTACAACATAAAACTTATATATTGTCCATAATTAAAAGCATCTCTATGTATTAAAAAATTATATTATTATATATGAATTGAGTGATTATATAATATAATGTAAATTAGTATTTGAAATATAAAATTCACTTCATTCATATAATTAAACTCAATTTACAAACATTTCATGCAAGAGCAGCGTACTCTGTCTATGTCAGGGTATACCATTTCCCTACCAGAAATGAGAGGCTAGCTTGCGGTAGAAGATCAATCCGTTCTAATTAAAGCTTGGTATAATCAAATATCTTATGCTTCTGTTGCTTACCATGACTTATTGTAATTTTTCAGTGGTGGGGCATACTGAAAAGCCGTTTAGAAGCAAGTGAAAATCCAAGGTCAAAGGCTTCTTAAATGTTTATAGCAACATAGCGACTTACAACTTTCCTTCTTCTTCTTCCTTTCCTTCTTCTTCTTCCCATGTTTATTCGCTTGCTCGTTCAAGGGATTATATATATATATATGTTTTCATGAATCGTCGCTAATTAGGAGTGGAGTCACCATGCTACCGGTTGCGCTCGGCGTTGAGGCTAAGGCTCGGAGGAGGGGACTTCGACCGTTAATACTGTGATAATTGGGTCGGGAGCCAAGAGAGAACTATGGAACCCGGAGGCGAGGATGTGTCGGACCGTTACCTTTTAATAGTGAGGCTTGAGCTGTCCATAGGGTTTGTTTTTATAAACTAACCATATTTCTCAAAAAGTTTTTATGAAACTCACAAACAAGTTCATTTTTTATATTTTAAATAAAATTATGCTTTTTTTTATATTGTCATATTAAATTGAAATATTCTTTTTAAAAATCAATTATAATCATATATAATAAAATAAATATTTTATATTTTATTTAATTTATCTAATTTTTACTATGCCATTATGTTTTTTTTACTAGGTTTATTTATAATAATCTATAATTTAAGATATTTTTTACACTCACTCATTTATTTTAGTCTAATTTTAAAATATAATAACAATGACTGAATACTTGTTACATAATAAAAAAATTTACTATATATCTAACCATTTTTTTATGAATTGAGATTTAGTTATTATAATTTATATTAAATAGTATAAAATTTAACATTTTAAATGAAAATTATCTAACTCTGATCATTTTAAATAATTTTCACTTAAAAACATATTCTTTTAATGATTACATATTACATATATTATATATATGACATAATTAAGACACATGTTAACATAATAATTATAAAAAATTACAACCAACTGACAATTATATACATAACATTAATGATGGAATAATATTAACAATACCAACATTACTTGAAATTGTTATTTATTTACATATGATTATAAAAAGATAGAAAACTTAAATTAAATTTTTTTTATTAATAAAGTCTCTATCCTTATAAATCAAGAATTTATCTTTATTTTATCAAAATAAATATATTTTGCATCTCAAAAAATTAAGACTGATCTATATAATACAACAAAGCACCTTGTAACATGCACGATTTTGTAGCAACGCTTCGACAGCAAATTATTCGTGGAAGTCGATGATTAGTGCGCTTGGTTTCACTTGAAGTCCACAAGAGTATCTTGCATGTCCACTCTCTTTTATGTGTTTTTTTTTTTCAGCATTAGCATGGAATTTTGGTTGTGAAACAACGGATGAGTGGGTTGAGGAACCCGAGGCATGGGCTATGTAGGAATTTGAGGCCCACTTCGATCCATCACTGGGCACTAGCTCGGGGTACGATGTTGGCTTGGGTGTGCACGGAGCTGGGAGCCTGTTGGGCTTAGTGGGCAGAGAGGATCATTGCTTTGTCAATCACCCTTTTTTATTTTCCAATGCGTTAAGGTCTAAGCTACCTGCAAACTACATTCTCAAAAAAATAAAAAAATAAAAATAAGAAATAAAAATCTTTACTTCTCAATTATATTGAATGGCGACAAGTTGTTGAAGAATGAGGAAGAATGAGTCCATGAATTGTGATGGAAGCAAGCAATGGTTTGTAGCGTTAGAATTTGATATAAACGGATGGAAGATTGACAGGCATCACCAGGCTTTAGAGGGAAGTGGGTGGAATTGCTTTAGTGTGAGTGAGAAACGGGGAGCAAATCTGGAGACTCGTATGAAATTTAACTGAAACTTTCGGCTTAAACAATCCTGAAACAAAATCTGACATAAAATGGCTCAATTGGAGCCAAGTTCAGGAATTGCATTCTTCCTTTGTTTTCTTTTGCTGGGTTTGCAGGGTTCTGGGTGAGAGAGAACCCACTACGCAAACTTCTCTCGATGGAAAGGATTATACCTTTCAGGGCTAGCCATTCTCGTTTTTTGTCGTCCATTTTCTGTAGTCAAGTTTCCCTCATGTGTAGAACTAGGGTGCTTCCTGTGGTTACTATTATTGATTTTTTTTTTTTCCGCCCTTCTTTTTCCTTGTTTGTTGAATCACCATTGAAAGAGATTCCCATTCGATGTTCCTTGTAAGAGTAGACAACTTCTACCATTATTTGGCTTGTACAGTTACTTATTACATGGCATTTCGTACTGATTTTCTATATTCTTCTTCTAACTTTTTCTTTTCTTTTCTTTTCTTTTCTATTTTGGAACTTTTTCTTTCGGAAAAAAACCTTTCGAATCCCATAGAAGTCTTTCCTGCTTCAAGCTAAATCCATTTGAGTATCCAAACATGCCGTTTGATTCATCACTAGAGGACTTGAAAAAGTGGGGTCGTAAGGTAAATTTTTCTCCGAGGGGCATTAGCGTAGCTACTCCGATGATAATTGTTTACAAGATAATTAATTATTCCCCTTATATAATCTGTGTACAAATATCTAGTTGTCTTTGCTGGTTCACCCTGAAAAATGCAAGCATCCACAAGCAAAAGAGGCTTTTGCTGGTAAGTTGATTAATGTTCTATACCTAGTATTAGAGGAATGTATGTATTATGGTAGGTTTTCATCTTTTCGTTCACGAACATCTTTCTAGCTCCAAAGAATTTGGTAGCAGGTTCAAATGATCTGCAGCCTGTGCTCTTTTTTTTCTTTTTCTTTTTTGTGTGTGCGTGCGTGTTGGGGGGGGGGGGGAGAATAATTGCTGAATCCCCATGCTTCCAGTTTAGGGTACATGCTTAAAGCTTGCAGAGGGAAGGTCAACACTTCTTTGTTTTGTGCCAAATGTCACTGTTGACAAAGTGTTGATGGTTTTGTGCAATTGCTATAATACCAAGCCTAACATTTTGTATCTGTGGATGATATCCGGCTTAACCATGTGTCAATAGTAGAGATATATAAGAATTATTTAAATTTAAATTGTAAATTTGTAAATTATGTGGTTAAGAAATTTTAAATTAAAATAGAATATCAATCCTATAAGTCTATTAATTATGTAATTAGTTTTTTTTCATTAGAAATCAACGGGTTTGAGTTGTTGACTTGTGAGCAGCATTAGCAAAAGCCCAACGGCTGCTACTTGACCAGCAAGAAAGAGATTAAATTCTCAGCCAAGTAAGCGCAGCAAAAGGTTAATTTTTTTCAACCAGTACTCTTCCCATGTTAAAATGCCCCCCGCCCCCTTTTAGAGGCCTGAAAATGTCAGTCCTTCAGCTTTATATAAGCAGCTCTTTAGCACATGCGCAATTCTTGACGTCCCAAAAATCTTATCTTCTTGTTCTCTAAAATCCAATCAAATATTTGATCAGCTTTACTCAGATCAAAGTATTTTTTTCCTTTCTTTATTTGCTCTATGGGAAGAGAAGACCTTCCACCTATACAAATATTTGTGTCATCATTTTATCCATAAATTCTTGGTTATATCTTAATGTTTCTTTTACATTTTCTTCTTGCTGGGAAACATACTTTAGATGTTCCATGCATGCACCATGGCAGACTTCTTTTACCTTTTGTTGCCGTTGATTCAAATTCAAAATCTGAAGCAGGGTATAAATAATTCACAATTGATTCATTTTAGAATGCTGCACTTGTGTCTTGCGCTTCATTTCTTGTCACTTAAGTGGATTTTATTGACTGAGAAAATTATTAATATTATGTGAACTACAGAAGAGCTTAGACCAAAGAGGAAGAAGCAGTTGAAGAAAGATACCGCTTATAAGATAAATTCACTTGTTGATGAGGCGTGCAAAATTATTACTCTCTATTTCCCTTGACGCTAGCCAATGTGTCCATATAGATCATTCTAGAAATACAATTGCAACATTGGAATGATTGTTTTAAAGCTCGCTACTAGATTATGGCCTTCTGAGTGTAGTGCTATGTGTCTCTGATAGATTGATAATTCTTGGGATCATTTATATCATTTAATACCAGAATTAACCCAAGTGTTGATAATACATATCACTCGCAATGTTGGCATGTACCCACCTTTATCCTATGGATATCAAATTTTTTATTTGTTGTCTTTATTATTAGTTGGAATCTGTGATTTTCTTGATCCTTGTATATTTTTCTTGATCACTGCTTGCTGACTTGGTTGCTTATCAATTTGTCTGTTTACTCGTCTTCACAGCTGGGGGATATTTGTTTGAATTTTTCAATACAGAGCTTCTCTTTTAGAAGGATATTAATTCTTTGCCTCTTTGATGTGAGATGGGGAAAATATGAGCAACGATATGAGCATTCAGAGGAGTTCCAGCAGGAGCTGAAATTGAAGATCTGAGAAATATTAACACAAGAAGAATGGCGAAGGAGGAAAATGCAGATGAGGGTATGCTGGAAACTCATTTTTCTTGTTTTCTGCAGTTGCTATCATTTAAAATTTCACAGCTTTCTGGTTCACCCTTCCGTTGTTATTTAGATATAAGAAGAAGAAGAGGGTAGATTGAAGAAGGATAAAGAATAGCAGAAGGAGATGTAGAAGAGAAAACCCGAGCATGAGGAGCAGTGGAAAGGAACAAGAAAACAGAGGGTTCGTTTATACTCTTTACCATTTAGTCTGTCTTCGTGGATTTATGCAAGTTACTGATTTGGCCTGCTTATTCTTCCTCAAGTACGTGCACTCTTGTGCATTCTCCTTTACAGTCCAGTATCTTATACAGCGCTGGCCGTAGTGAATATTTCCTGCTACAATGTATCTTAAGAAGAAAATGCCAATGCCATTGTGTGCAAGGGCAAGTAATTGTTTAGAGTACTATATTCTGGATGTCAGAGAGAAAAAGTTGTTGAAGATATAGATTCGATCCCTTTTCGAGTGAAAATCCTGCATGGGGTGATAAAGTTTACGCAAGGATTTAATACAGGCACACTATTTTCTGCCTATTTTCATTCTGAGTGAAACACTGTGGCATTCTCAATTTCATCTTTACGTGATGTATTTTGGTCATCCCTCTCTTCCAAAAAAAAAAAAAAAAAAAAAAGGATCCCAGGGAACCTAAAAAATTGAAAAGAACAGAAAAAGAAAGAAAAATCATCCCTTCCCCAGTTGATACATTCTCGGCAAACTTTATACTTTTAAAAGCTAATAATACCTTTCAGCCTCGAAGCTATGCATCGTAACAGTATTTCTAATTAGTTCAATATTTGACAGAGTCAAATCGGCTTTACATGTTTTCACTTGATTGTTGGGTTTTAAACTGGAGAGATTTCATGAAGACAGGCAAGAAGGTTAGATGATTCCGACTCTGGTTCTTTTAGATGAGCTGTAATTCAGATGTACATTTTCCGTGAAACTTTGAGCTCATAACCTGAGAATCCCACACCCCCTTTCTCTGTTATCGTATCTGCTTTCACCTTACTTGCGGCATTTATAGGAAAAAGGGAGAAACTCGGCCACCAATGCTCAAGACGGAGGATCCCAACAAATCCTATGTTCAGGGGCCCATAAAGAAAGCTTGACTTGCACGGTAAGATTTTTTTGGTGTTTATGGCATTAACAACCAAGGCTTCTTAAGAGTTTATAGAGTCTCCGGAGGGACATTGAAATTTGAAAGCAGTCTTTACATCGTTTCAGACAACAAATTATTACTTGCTGCCATGGCTTTTCCTGTAATGCTGTCCTGAGTCAATCCAAAGATCCTTGGTAGAGCATTTTCGGCCAAATAAAAAGAATTGTGCAGTGTATGAACGATGGCCGTTGGGATTAAATTGAATGGTGACTTTTGCAAATGCTTCATGCGGAGATTACACCGAAAAGGCTTATATTGTGTCATGTAATTGTAGCTATTAAAAGTAAGTATGAGAGAAGTGATTGCAAGTAAACGCCTGTTTAAGTAACTCTCAAATATTAATTCCTCATCTGCAAAAGATAGGAAAAATGTTATGATGAACAGAAATTTGAAAAACTTTATTAATAAAATCGATTTAAATGTTTCGACATATTTCGCATTTATTACTCGTAATACCGTAAAATTTTCCCATTTTGTAGTAATGAATGTCAAAAGTTCGGCAATTAACATCGCTCCCAAATAATAATTGAATTCTTCTGCAAGAAACCTTTGAAAAACAAAAAAAAAAAAAAAAAAAAAAAAAAAAAAAAAAAAAAAACACAGTAAGCAAGAATTTCATAATATCAATCCTAAATAGGATCACTAAAATTTTCCCATATTGTGGTACTGAATGCAAAAGCTTCTGGAATCAACATCATTTCCAAACTATAACTTAATCTTCGTGTAAGTTCTCTAAAACAGGAAAAAACAACAATTTACGAGAATCTCACGGTACTCGCCAATCTCACTCTTCAAAATACGAGTACAGTAAATTCTCCCTGAATAAGTAGATAAATTTTAAAAAATATTTATTGATCTAATTTTAGTACAAGTTGGCTCTCAGAAATCAAATTGATCTTTTTTTAGTATTACTTTTCTTCTTATCAAGTAATTACTTAAATAAATTCTAACATTATTTAAATTTAGCCTTTTTTTTAACAGAATTACATAATTTAAGTAATAAATTCTTTAAAATTTTTTTAAAAAGTGAAATAGCTCATATATTTGAATAAATGAATGTTAATGTTATTTAAATTTTAAATCATTTTATATAATCTACATAATTTTAGTAATAAATTACTTAAAATTTTAAAAAATATAAATAAATTGTACTTAAATAAAAACATTTAATTTGCATAATTAGATAAATAAATCTTAATGTTATTCAAATTTAATTTTTTTTACTTACTTTTCACAGTTTAAGCAATAATTTATTTAAAACTTAAAATAAATAAATAAAGGTTATATTTCAATAAAATATTTTCCAACTACATAATTTACGCAATTTAAAAAAATAAAAAAAATATATATTTGAATAAAGAAACACTTTATTTGAGTAAATGATTAAAATATGTAAATTAATTTGGCTCCCAATGAAAAAGAAAATTAATCTCACTCATATCATCCTAAATAATATCATTAGAATGTTCCCCTTTTTCTAGTTACCGAATGCCCAAGTTTCTCCCATTACCATAATTATTTCCAAACATATTCTTTTATAAGAAGCCCCTTAAAACAGAAAAAAAAAAAGAACAATACTAAACAAGAGTTTCACATAAATCATCCCAAACAATTGTTCCTTTTTGGTTCCTCTTTGTTTTCACCACTATAAAACCATGAGCTCAGTCTGTATCTCTCCCATATCAAGCTCTCCATCTCTCTCTTTTTTTTTCTCTATTCCTCACACATACGCAACCAAGAGCACACAAACATGGACAACACAGTGCAGCAACCCCCACCAACTTCTCGTCCAGATGCCGCGAATGCTGCAAGGCGAAAGAAATTTTGGCTCAAGGTTGGCATCTCCGTCATCGTTGTCCTGGTCCTAGCTGCTGCTGTTCTTGCCCTTGTTCTCCGTTTGAGACTTCCCAACAAACATTCTCAAGAAGAAACAGACAACATCCCCGTCTTCCGGCTGGACTCCACCAACGTTGACATCCCCCAACTCTCTTCTTCCAAATTATCAGCAACCTGGGACATCGGCTTGTCCGTTCAGAACCCTACCGCAGACAACTTTTTGTACCAGCGGATGGACCTTTCATTGTACTACAGGCAGCAGCTTCTTGCCTCAACCACTATCCCTTCGTTTGACTCGAATGAAGGGCAGGCGTGGAAGGCCGTGAAGGCGAAGTTGGAAACCAATTCTTCCACTGGCACTGCTGGGGTTCTGCCGGACTTGAAGGCTGAGATAGCCAGTGGGTCGGCGAACTTCAACCTGGGCGTGTATGCTGGGTTCTACATTGGTGGAGAATCGCCTAACAGAGTTTGGGCTGCCGTGGAGGCTGTCGCCTACAACGTGAATATCATGTTTACGTCCGGTGGCCGGAATGGAACTCTAGTCACCGGTAGAGAGATGTGGAAGATCAAAAGTAGGTGGTAGATGCATATGCATGCGGTAGCCTAATTTATGATTTAATTAAGGGTCCACGAGTTATTATTATAAGCATCTTAACCCGCATATTATAGGTACTTAGTTTTCCCCCCCGTTTTTTTTTGTGTTTTTTCCTCTCGCCCTTTCTTGGCACGAAGTTCTTTTGAGGAGGTGGTTGGAATATGAATTAATGCTTTTATTTTAATATCGATTTTCAGGTTTTGATTTTTGTTGCAAACCCCCCATAAATTAGGTCATTAAATGGATGAAAAATTCACACTTAATTCTCTGCAGAAGGGAACTACGTGATCCCAAAGGTGGTGGGGCCATTCAATGGCTTTGCCTCAAGCAAGATTTCTATTCTTTCTAGCAAATGATACGATGATGCTGGACTGCCATCGTAGATTGTTGTATCATTGTCCACTGGCTGCGATACCTTCATTGATAGACACGTTCATAAATCATGCGCGCAGAGCCTCCAATCAAATTATCCAGAGGGCCATATGTTATTAATTTGCTCATTTTCCGATTATGACGATGATGCAGCGAAAACATGGTTGGCGCTCGATTGAGAGCGCGTAGAATAGCCAACGAAATCCGTTTTCTTCCTCTTCTTCTTTTTTAATCATACCCATACTTGTAAAGCACACAAATAAATTTCTCTAGTTGGACGCTTGAGCTGTAGACAAAGATAACATGCAAGTTTTCAAATACTCGGGTCAAAATTACTGATTGCAAGCATTCCGTGCCACGCATATACACACACACAAAATCCTGAACAAACCAGATCTAAAGCGCCACCCTTGCTTACCCAGGCCACTCTGATCAAAACTTCCCAGATTTTTTCTTCTCCTTTTTGTAGGCCAAAATATTTTTTTATCTTTCACACAAATTACATTTTAAAATAGCAGAAAACGAGAATTGCATAACACCCTCTGTGATACATGTTCGTTCACAAAGATTTTACAAATCTCACCAAACATATAAAGATCCAATGCCCCTCCCCCCTCTGAACATTGTAAGAAGGAAAAAAAAAAAACAATTATTAGGCCTCAAAACCAATAGTCCAAATTATATACTAAACTATGAAAAATACCCATCAAACTAACAACTTCCCCACCCCAAAAAAAAAAAAAAAAAAAAACACCCGTTCATTTCTTCCTTCCTGTGACTCAATTTACAAAGGGCGGAGCAGCCATTGCCAAACTCCAAGCTTAGCATAAAATGCGTCAAACTAATTGCCGCCTGTTACCTAGTTCTCGGATGTGTATGTTGTGTGTATCTCAATCATCTTGAGGCTTGACAATTGCGCTGTGAAAAAGAAAAGAACAAAAAAAAAAAAAAAACAGCCCCAAAACTTTAATTTGTGATCACAATTTGGGAATTCCTGGAGATGGCTTCAAGCACTTTTATGGATGCCAGAAATCCAAAGCAGTGATGTGAACCCAGCACGGGATTTCAGAAACAATCAGAAGGATCTACTACATCCAAGCAAGAGAACCCCGGTCATTTGGCACTTGAGGTCTACCTCTAGTTGGTGTAGGAGGTCTGTTTGCATTCAATTCCTGCTCTCAAAAGAAATAAATGGGCTAGTAAAACATTCCTAGGAAGTAGGAATATAACTTAGGAGAACAAAATGTCAAAAGTAAAAGTTTTCAAGCACAATGATACTTGTCTGAACCTGCATCCATGTGTCTTCAATATGGCGTTCTGGTGAAGCTTCTGGTGATGAAATTGCTGGTGGCAAAGGATGAATGAGTTTTGGAACCACCACAAGATCTCTTCCCAAAACTAGGATTGCCCCTGCATTATTAGCAGTCCCTGCAGAAAAATACAAGAATCTGACTAAAATGCTGCACTATCTGTTAGGTTTTCAAGGGAAAAACTATGGTCTTAATGCCACCAACTTACCACAGTAATTGGTAGCTGAGAAAAGTGTAATCAGATGTCCCTGTGCAAAACGCTCAAAGCCATCCATCACACATTCATGGGCACGTACAATCAACTGAAGATCATTGTTGTTACAGAATTCCATGACTCGATCGGGCTGGAATAGTGCATCATATTCATGAGATTAGTGGACCACAAAATTTACAGCAGCTCCAATCAGAGGCCCCACCATATAGAGGACTGTGCTACCATGTAGGTAGCCACTAATAACAATTATCAATTACATCTCAAATAGACCAACTAAACAAAAACAATATGATGCTCAAAGAAAAGGCTTACATCTTATAATTCCTAGGGACCATCAATGTAACATGAAAAGGAAACAAAATGGAAGTAATGACAATTATTGAAAAAACACAGATTTCCTACAATTTTATCCTTTAACAAGACACCACCAATTCCATGCCACCACTAACTCAGACATCCAACCCAATGACACACTCTTATTAAACTTTACTGCTCCTCAATAAAGCATCCAATCACGTTCAGGAGAATCAAACAACCCCAATCTTGGCCAGTACAAGAAGCCCATTCACACATGCTTGATTTGAAGGCATCTTCTTGAGGCAAAGAACTTGACGGCAAATCATTACTCCTTTAAAGCTTAGATTAGAAGGTTGCTTCAATGGCTCTTTTTGTCATTTGTATGCCATCAAATAACATCTTTTAATGTAATAGTCCGCGGCACTTGACATTTCCGATTATGACCATGTTTCCTCTTTACATCTGAAATTACCAAATATGGTTGAGTTGTGAAATAGAGATCCATCCCACCATCCCCCCACCCCCACCCACCGCAGTGGGGAGTGCCAACCTGGCATGCCCATGTTTCCTATTTATGTCTGAATTACCAAATATGGTTGAGTTGTGAAATAGAGATCCACCCCATCATCCCCCCAACCCTCACCCCCCCACCGCAGCAGGCGCCAACCTGGTGTGCAGGCCAAGTATTTTGCCAAATCACTACTTATTGCAAAACAATTGAAAGGAACCAATTAAATAGAACCATTTCTAAGTAACCTAAAAGGTCCAGGTGCGAAATTCATGCTTCATCATTCCCTCCAAAGAGGGTGTACTCAAGTGACAGTTAACTTCAATGAAAATTTTTAGTTTCCAAATATATTCAACAATGATGCACACTGACCAAATGAAATTTATAAATCAGTTGCAAGAAATGAGTAGGATGAAATAAATCTCAAGCCATCAAACTATACACTAAATAGCATTACTATATGTATTGAACACATGGCTAACAATGGAAATACTATACCAGATGTTCCAGCCAACAACAGTTTCCTCAGAATTGAGCAATCCACTAAATGAAATTTATGCATCTATTTACACAAAGCATAGTGCTCATTATATCAGGCAACACAAATATTTAGTTGCCACTTTCACCGACAAAAACAGTCAAATATTTGCAAAGAAAAAGGAAAAAGTTTGCAAGGCAACAGATATTGACAGGGAATCAATACAAACAAAATGAATACACTTACGCCAAAAGTAACCAAGCCAGGACCTCTAGCATTTGGCCTCAATCCCTCAACACTATCATTTTCTGTTGGATCAGACCTAAGAAATATTCAAAAGAAAAAAGTCACCACTGATCAATGAACAAAAGAAAAACAATGTGGAAATTCACTTACCATAACAGATCCATAAGCACAATCAAGCCTGCTTCCATTGTAATTGGACGTTGAATATTTTCAATCTGCTCCACATGATTGATTGAGCGACCAATACCACCATGCATGCAGATTATTTTCTTTTCAATCAGTGCCGCCAAAGGAAGTGAATTGAATAAACGATTTATGCGATGCCAAACCCAAATTCCATCTCGCTCACCCTGTTCAGTAATTTAATTTTGTTGGCAAGAAAATCAGTTAACAAGATAAAATTTTAATGACAGAAATTTACCATCCGCTCAATGCACTCAATTCGGAAACCAAATAGAGCATTGATGTCAGCAGCTTCATGATTCCCACGAATCAAATGGACATTTTGGGGATACTCAACCTACAATATTACAGTGTCAACCAATATCATTTTTCATTACCTACCAAGAAACAAAATAGCCTAGATACTGTCTATCAAAAGGATATTATTAAATGGAAAGAAACAGAACAGACCAGAGAGATGAAGCAGAGAAAAAGAAACAACCAAGCCTTACTTTCAGTGCAAGAAGAAGAATAATAGTCTCCAGGCTGTGCTGGCCCCGATCAACATAATCTCCTAAGAAGAGATAATCAATATATCTGACAGTGATGAAACAAAATTAGCATCATCCCAGAACTAACAAACAAGCATGTGCCCTTTTTGCTATTATTTATCAGTACAGGCTTTACTGTGAGGACAGTCATGTTGGTATACAAAGCACCAAAGAAATAAAAAATTATAAAGATATTTCTACTGTGATCAAATATTTGCATTATCATTTTCTCATTTGCATATAACACCTTTTTTGTAGATATGTTCCAGCCAGTAGAACACACAACCAATATTTTCAATGAACAAGTTTGCGATATGAGGATCTTAAAAAAGAATCTTATACTGAACTTCCTTGACCAGATTCTGGTGTTACAGCACATAATTCAAATCAGAAAACTATCTATCAGATTACTATGTCCAACAAAACATGATTTTCTGCATGAAATGATCGCAACAGTCATGTCCATTAAATACAACTGCTATTCTGCAATTTAAAAATTTGACAACTCTTAGTTTAGTTAGGGCCCTCATGCAACATTAATGAGAATTATTATGGAAGACGAGCAAGGATTAGCGGCAGGAATACTGGAGGCAGACAACACATGTAAGTCAACTAAAGAGGAATAGCTTTTCTTCTTTGTCCAAGCATAATATTGATTCAGCAGACCATCTTTCTTACCCTGATCAACCAAAGTAATTGTTTCTTTTCGTTTAGCAAGTTTTCAATGGTTACTCAAGTCATTTTGGAAGGGGGTAATTTTAGAACATTTTGGAAACAAGAATCTAGAAAGCAGTTCCAGAGTATCAGAAGTGGACACAAAGCAGTGAGAGGAACATGACTGTTCTACTAAAGTTACATGAGCCTTAATCCCCAATTTAATTAGAATCAATTAAATGAATCCTTTTGTCACTCCATTACATTACAAATAACATTGTTGAAAAATTGATGTAGGACAGGGAATCAAACCAAAGAGCAAAGAAGAAAAATCTAAAGAACACACAGGAACCCACCTGAAAAAGATAAAACAACAGAACCTTCCAGTAAACCAAATAAGAATTAGCACTCATTGATAAAACTAAATTTAATGATCAATCGTCAGTATCCATATTCACAAGCTTGTCTAATGAAATAACATAAACCCTATTTATAGAACTACCTAAAAGGACTAAAAAGGAATCAATTATAAAGCCAAATGGTAGAAAATCTAAATTGGGAGAATAACACAACTATCACATCTTATCTAGTCTCCTAAAATATTTCTTTTCATATCTCTTTCCATGATAATTATCTGTGTCATTCCCCCGTGCCATCAAGGTAGACTACAAATAAGCATCAAGCAAGTCAGGATCCAATGAACAAAGCTCATTTGCAGGAAACAAATAGCATCAAAAGCTAGAATAATTCATTTATTAATCAAAAACAGGGCAATTTTTCCAGTTCCACAGCTCCCCACTCCTCACTCATCCCAGACAAAGTGGCCAAGGTAATTGAGGTACATGAAAATGAATAATTCAATAACAAGAAAAATGTAAATTTGAATAGTCAGCAAAAGCAGGCTTGACTAAACGAGTTTTCATCCTGGAAAATGAATAAGAATGCCAAAACACAACAACACATAGCAACAAGATGCAAGATAACATAATAAAAAATACTTACGCAATGTCACCAGCTGTCGAAGGTGCACCATACTCATCAAAAAGTCGCATGAGATCTCCAAATTGCCCATGCAAATCACCAAATATTTTGATAGGAGCCCTAAGTTGCAAAACACTGGGTTCACTAGAAAATATTCTTTCAGCATTGTCACAAAGATCTGCTATTTCATTGCAATCTAAGAAAAATTGCCGGCGAACAGGAGGCTTCCAACCACGAGGCTTTAATAGATGTGCTATAACCTGTCACATAAGAATCATATCACATTTCATTACAAAACCATGAATCTATCAGAAACAAAATTGATGATAGGCAATTCACCAACAACATGAAAGGTGGGAACAAAAACAATTCACATGCAAAAAAGCTCCAAACCACCCAAAAAAGATCAACCTTAAAAGAACCCAGAACAACATGAAAACAAATCCACATGCATAATCTTCGTCTGGTGTCCTACAGATCAACGAGGTCATTATAGTTTGTTCCATATTATTGCAAATTAGGTTGAAAATAAGGATCCTAGTGCATGAGGCTCCCACATTGTGGAGTCTAAAGAAGGGTTAAATGTATAGGGCCAAGCAGCAACATCCAGGAAAGCATAAAGCTGTCCAAACAGAACTACGTTGATCCAAGTAAAATCATTTTAACCCACCAGCGCAAGAATCCTATGAAGAAAATTACCTAGTCTGATTCTGCAATCAATGACAAGTATCCTTTAATGGTATGGAACCCTGAATGTAATTCCAAAACCTATAAAGAAACCTTGCAATCTTCACAAACATAATAGCTACACAGATGACTTCACCACTCATATTCTATGCATCATATGCAGATCAATTTATGAGCATCCTCAGAATAGCAATGCCGCAAAGATGTACATAAAACACAATCCTTCATACCTTCTTGGGCACACTATTGATGGACATCTGTCGATCCAGTAGTTTCCTAGCTGCAGTTGCACTTTCCGGGGTCCCATAGCTGACCCGTCTTCCTTCATTCTCAAACTGATCAATTGATAGCTGTCTGACCATGCCACCTAAAGCTCCCCCAGTCTCTGCAGCTACAACCACCTAATAATGCAGGAAAGTGAACATTAATGAGGTGAAACTAAGCATTTTCATGCTAAATTTTCTCAGATTGCATTCATAAATATTTTATTACAGCTCTATGATGCAAACGAACTCCTGCTGGCAGAACATTATTTGATCCAGCAGAATCAGGCTTTATCAAGGTAGAAAATTGTTTGCCACTAGGGGTAGCTTCCGCAGTACGCTCCCTGTCTGGCAATTCAACTTCTCCATTAACTTGCCGCGCCTTCACAGCAGCCAGAGTAGCACTAATAGCCTCAGCTTCAGCAGCTGAGGCTTCAACCAAATACTCTACACCTTTGCTTGTTCTCCTGCATGACGATACATATCCAGCAATTCTTTAAATAATGGAAGAAAATCTTGTATACATGCTATGACAATAAACACAACAAGGCAGTTGCCACCCTACCGGGGTACTGGAACCATTGCATTTTCAGTGCTTATATCAGTGTAAATGTCACCATTGACAGGAGGAACAACTGGATTACCCAGCACAACAGCACCATCAGGTGCCGCTTGAGTCATAGATTGTCTGGAACTCTCATCAACAAACCCATACCTCCCAGGTAACTGCCCACCTGGCACAGTAGATGCAGCAGCTGCAGCTGCAGCATGTGAAGCTGCACTGGTTGTTTCAGCAGCAGCTAGATCTTCAGCAACAAGTAGATCATCAAGCAACACCCCTATAAAAAGAATGTCACATGTTACCATGCTATCACACAATGAATTTTGGAATGTTTAAAAAGGACATAACATTAATATGACCTCCAAGTTCCACAACGAGAAAATCTTTGCAAAACTCCCAGCTAGTGCTGTGTTTTTTGTTTTTTTGGTAGGCCACATAACAGTTAATATGCAAAATTAAACTGAATTGCTTTATTTTCCATGACTGGCCATTTGGCAAGAAACAAGAGCAAAGGACACCATTTCAGAAGAGGAGATTTGACAATATGTTTATACAGTGATATTCTAAAAAAACCCAATACCACAGATGAGTTTAAAAGCCATCAGTGTATGCAGATGCAATTACTTCTATGCTGGCTTCAACATCATCTCCAGAGCCATTCTTATATCCAAATGGTTTATACCTTCTACCACTGTCCTGGGTCCTATAAATTTGGTGCAAGCACTATGATAAGTGTCAGCAAGTAAAGCATTGAACTGCTTATTAATTCAGATATTGACCAAATAAATCACGATTTTCTCTACTTGAGCATCTGAAAATGCCACAAGTCTACCCCTAATTCTAGAAATCATCAGTTTCCCACCCCCATGCAAAAAGAAAAAAAAAAAAAAAACAGTGCCACCAACAAGAATAAAATGAAACCATCTTCAGGTGTCATTATCCATCTCCCACGACATCCAAGTATATTTACTTGTGTGCCCAGCATAACATAAAATTATACAGCTATTCTTGCTGATGATTTGCTTCATCTTTGCAAAAATAGGAACAGAAAAATAGTGCAAGACTTATGGAAATAAGTAGCTTAGTTACTTACCACCACGTAAACCACCATAAATAAATATCAGATCACCAACTGCAGCAGCTGCATGCCTGCAACGTCTTGTTAACTCAACTGCAGCATCCCCACCAGCAGCATCAGCACTGTATCTGTCTGTTCTTGGACTAGTAACAACAGACTTTGTATCACACCAAACTCCTGCAGCAGTGTCCAATACTACAGAAGAACCATGACATTTTATCAGAATTCCATAACCTGAAAATCACTTTACAAAGCATAATACAGCAGACTTAATGAAGACAATCATTGCAGGAACAACAGGACCAATAAAACTCTGTTATTATACCCCTAAAACTTAAGCAATTGGCATGAAGTAATGCACTTGCATACAAAACATGTAAATACACCCACTGATAATTTGCAAAATAAATAGATGTAATTATTTGTACAAGAAGTAGGAAGAAGACAGAACAACAACACCAAGTAAACAGAGTGATTATTCACCACAGAAAACAAGAAATTCTTGCACAATTTAAGGTCTCACATACAACTATGTGCATCTTTTTTTTTTTTTTCACCACCATCTTTCTTATTTCAATCTCAGCAAATGCTCCCCACAAAATGAGATAATATAAACCACTAGGGTCAACAACACACCTTTCTTACCCAAATATACTTGCTTCAAATCATAATTCAATCCTCAATCTAAGAACAGAAACTTCTCTGTCTGAAGGTTGAGAAAGCACCATACATGCAGAAATGTAAACATACATATTAGGAAATTGCTTGCGTTCCCCTTCCTGAATGTGAGGATACTGCTGCACACATGCAGACAAAATAAAATGTGCATAGATGCTCAAACAGATACAAGCCTCGTCAATGTGGAAAGGAAATTTGGGATAATAATCATAACAATGTGAATACTGATAATAAAACCAACATAGATACAAATTCATCTTCATAGTATGGCATAGATAGGTTTCTGAATTTGCAAACAGTAGGATCAAGTTCAAGTACCTGCAACACTTGATGAATCTTCTACCATGCGCCCACCACCGAGTGCCCCTCCAGACACATGCAGCCTAGCATTAACAAAAACCTAAATACATAATACAAAGAGTAATGAATCATTCTTGGAGTAATCTGACACCTAATCAAAAGGCAACAAATATGAAGCAAATAAAGGCTCACAGCTGCATGTTGATATCTTGAAGAGGGAGAGACACCAGGAGCGATTGCCCACTCCCAGCGGCCATCCCTATGTTTAGCAAGTCCATATGCACTTGCTAATGGCTGCAAAAATTACATAGAAGAACAGAATACAAACAGTCAACCACATCTTAAGCAAGAAGAGTGATTTATATGACTGAAACAAATGAAACAAATTTAATGGGAAGGGCATCCCAAAGTCTGTCAATTTAAAAGCATTCCTGGTAGTACTAGTCCCACCCTCCAACATATGCACCTTTACATTTATAGTGATCCATGACATGCTTAAATCTATGACCTACAGCAGGAAAATGAATATTCCCTCTCTTTTAAATTTCAATTAAATGTTTTGCAGAGATTGGCCCAGGGAGGTGGGTTCCCCAGATGTTTACAAGACATAAACACACAGCATAGGCCATTTAAAAGTGTACCCCAACACAGACCATTTAAGTTCACAAAATTCTTCTCCAAGTTAAGACAACTATTTTCAGTGCTGACAATTCATTTACAATCTTTAACCCCTTAGAAGACTAGTAATCTAGATAACATGTCTGCCAACATTCATGTTTGAAAAATGCATTCCTGAACTGTCCCTCACAATCAACATTTTACATGCATCAAGTCCATTAAGAGTTTATAAATCTTCCACTACAGATCAGCCAACACCATAAAACTCAGTAACCAGACTTTTTAACGAACCACACTATTTGCATCTCTTCCACCACAAAGTAGAAGAAGACCATCCGAGCGTGCACTTGCAGTGGCATACCTGCTCATATCAAGGAAAACAGAAGGATGCTCAACTACAGAAAATTATGAAAATATACAACCAAAGCAAATTTCAGGTGGGCAAGAATGATAATAAATCCTGGTGGTACATGTTAAGCAGTTGCCATACTGCAGCAAACATTTTCTTAGGATCCCAACAAGAGTTCAGAAATCAGATAGAGAAAAGGTTGTGATATTTGGTTTAAAGATTACAAATTCGCTCCCAAAACAACATACAATAAATGGATCTTTTCCATGTATAAATGATATAGAGTTGTAAAATGCAACATTCCATAATCATTTGCATGCATTACATCAATGTGCAAAGTTTTACTTAGTAGATCACAGCTAAACTAAAAATTTAGAAACCAGAAATCTGGACAAAATTTCACCAGGATCTCAACAACTGCACTCCACCTACAATATATAAATTTAGCCTTGAGGGCCTTAGAATTTTTGTAAATATCAAAATAGGGCATGTAGCTAAGTAACAGACATATATATAACATACACAACAAATTCCTATTTATAGAACTGCCCATCTGTTAAATTTGTGTGTGTTTGCATACATATATATATATATATATATATAGAGAGAGAGAGAGAGAGAGAGAGAGAGAGAGAGAGAGAGATGTTACATGCATGGTGGTGGGCCTTCCCCTTCTGGCTCCAATTTTCGCCATTCATAAGGCTTTGCAGCTGTGTCTAAGGCCCATACATCGGACAAAGGCCGCTTTCCTAAAAGGCCAAAAGCAAACATTTGAAAATGCATTAAAGATGTTAAAAATGGATGTATATGTGCTGACAATGATAGATCAATATGCTATTTTTAATGCCATTGTACACAAGATGAATGAGCAGAATGTGGAGTGATTTACCATCATTCCCTCCAATTGCCATGAGATACCTTTGACCAACCAAAGCCATCACATGCCCATATCTTGGCCCTGGTCCAGGGCCTTGAACAACAACTCTACAGAAAAATGAGCATTCAATTTTATTGCGAGTTCATAATAATTGTGCAAGAATGAGCAAGCATATTGTTATGTGTCTCAACCTATGCCACCGTGGCCGCTGCTGTGTGAGGTCTAGAACATGAAGGTCCTCAGCAGACAAACCAGCTGGACCAATTCCACCCTGTGTTGCAGTTAAGGCTCTAATTGTCACTTAAAAGTTAATATAATAAGTGATAAAACAATTGAACCATTCCATGGTAAAAGTGTCAAATTATCACATAATTTGCAAAATCTAACCTGAATAACAACCATTGTTCCCACAGCAGTTGCCACATGAGCAGCCCTTGGTGTGGGTGGTTCTCCAAAAGGAGTAATCCTAAAGATTTGTTATAAGATCAGTATAGTCTACGGCAGGGTAAGAAGCAGTGTTCTTAATCAGTTGCAGGCTGATGGAATGAAGAATCCTAAACTTACCTAGACCACTTATTTGTCAACACATCATAACAATGAACATCAGCAGTGGCACCCGCTAAGCCTGTACTTCAAGAAAATCAAGGGAAGGAAAATTCAAACCAAGAAATATTATTACTGCAAAACTCCAAAAAGACAAATCAAAGTCATCATCTTATGCCATTTCTTAAATGCAACCAAGCAAATCACAAAACTTGGGATATATTTCATTTCTCTTTCTCCTGCTAAATGAAAATTCCTACCCATTCACACAATTAATGTGATTGACCATCATCATAGCCATAGGCTGCATAAACAGGAATGATAACAACAAAGGCAAATTGACTACTTGGAATTCAAAACATTAGGTGCCAAAACATCAAGGGAGGTTATAAGAATATCAAAAGAAATTAAAAGTACATAAAGTTAATCTGCTTTATGCCAACAGAGTTTGTAGCCATTGCTACCTGAACCAAAGAAAACGCACCCCAGACCACAATTTTATGTCACTCTACAGTCAAAATTTAAACACTGGTTCCATGCAATTACAAATAAACTAGGAGAAAGGAGGGAAAAAAGGAAAAGAAAAAGAAAGCTAGGCATAGCAAGGCACTTATGCATCTAGATTAAAAACAAGAAGGATCTTAAGCACTGTAGAATAAAATAAAAACATGAGAACCGAATCTTAAATGCGTCTGAGTAATCACAAAAATGACAGTCACATCAGTTGCATCCATAATCAGGCTGCTTGAGTTTGCAAAACACAACTGAAAGCATATAAAAGCTGTAAACCCGAATGAACCATGAGATTTTGGATCGTAAATGCATGAACAATATGAGGCACCAGAACACTACATAACACCATTTAGTTAAACAATAATTGACAACAAGAAAAGTAAAGTGTAGCACTTCAAATGCAAAAAGTTCAATAGACATTTGTTCAAATGCACGGGCAAATGGCCACATTAATGACTATATTGTCAGTTACTCCACCATAGACAGCACTGAAATCAACCATAGGGCAGCAAATACTACTTATTACTAATTAAATTAAAAATCCACCGTAGCACTAACCTGTCTAGCCGCAATTAAAGTTTCACAACAATACTTGAATCAAAAGAAGCAAAATCACTTATGCAGCTCAAGAGAAAATAGGCTTTAAAAAAAAAAAATGAAGCTTCCAAGAACATATAATCTTCGTAACTAGAATTACAAGTTATCCAGCAAGAAATTGAAAGAACAATAAAATGAAACCAATTCGAATGAAACGCTTACGGATGCCAGCATTCCCAGGCGAGGAAGGAGTCCCCGTGGCCGCAGAATTGCCTTCAAGGGCCGTAGCACCACCGAACAAGATCAACCTCGGTCCAATATACCCGGGCGTCCCTTCCTCGCCAACAGCAGCCACAGCTGTCAAGGTGTGGCCACACCGGGGCCCCGGCCCATCCTCTTTCTTCTCTATAATCGCGTTCACCACCGAGTAAGTAGGCGCAATCCGCGGCCCCACAACGGGGCTCTGTGGCTGTTGCTGCGCCGTTGGAGGAGGCGACGTCGCGGCCTCTGCCGCCGAATATCCTCCCGGCTGCGGCTGGTCGACTTGCTGTTGCTCCCTATCCAACGCGGGAGGCGACGACGAAGTGGTTTGCACGGCCGGATCTTGATCAGTCTCCGTCATCATCGACGAGTCCACATCCATCTCCGTAACCGGCCAAGCGGAGTTCTAATTCCAGGATCAGAGCTAGACTTCCAACAAATTTGCATGGCTAATCCACATTTCTTCAACTATGCAATTCAGCTTCAAAAATTCAATCGAAACCCTAGCCAAGATCGAAAGACGACAGTCCTTTCGTACTCCGAGAAAAAAAAGAGGCAATTTTCTCGGAAAATTGCGAAGCGAAGAGAAAATCAGATTGTGTCTTTCAAAATTCTCTCTCTCTCTCTCTCTCTCTCAGGGTCTCCGTCCGTCCGTGAGTGAAAGAAAACAACGTCTAGCCGGTTGAGAAAGAAAGAAGTAAAACAAACAGGGACGGACGAAGACAGTCTCAACGCCCTTTTTCTAAAGTTTTAATTTAATTAATACTAATTAAATTAAAATTACCTGAAAAAAATAAAAAATATATTTATTTATTTAAGAAAAAGTAAAACAAACTCTCTCTCTCTCTCTCTCTCTCTCTCTCTCACTCTCTCTCCACCATTCACACTTCTTTTGTGTTTTAATTTTAATTTTTTTCCCCTTTTTATTAATTTTACGGGTATCTTCCCGCCGGTTGTGTACGGACGAGGGAGCGGAACGCCGGGAGAAAAGGCGGCTGGATTACGGGATTAACCGGGGACAGGATTTAACTATATTAGTTCTTTACAAAATAGAACAAAATTTAACAATAAATTGATAAAAAAAAAAAAACAAAAAACAAAATGGGTTTGCTACTATTTTCCTTTTGACTGAAAATATACCCACAAAAAAGGGAAAAAAAAAACAAGAATAATAATGTTTGATGACACAAATGAAAATAAAAATTATCATTTATGATAACAAAGCATCATTTATTAATACAATAAAATAAATCATTCTTAAAAAAGTATACTTTCTACACAATCATATTCCCTCATTAAAGTCGAGATTTATTCTAAAAAAAAGAAAAAAAAAAAAAAGAAAGAAAGAGAGCAGGAAAATTGATATCGATTATTATACCTCATCACAACAACTCGTGAATGGATCCACAAAAATTTGATTTAATAGTAAAAGAGCAAGCTTTCTTTTTTCTGCCAAATAAGATTATTAAATGAGCAGAATGCATTTTTATTCAAGTCTAATTTTTGTTTTTATCCAATGAGCTTGAATATTATTAAATTTCAATAAATTTTCATGGATTTGAGTTATCAAATTCCGAAGAAACAAACGCGTCCACTCATTCAGAATCTTATCACAATAACTCTATCTAATGCTCGTGGGTCCCGTGTGAGTGTGCCTAAACACTATTAAAGAACGAAACTTTGCTCTTTTTGCCTGTTCCCACATCAAAATTTTTGCAGATGTGAACTGCAACGCACTGACAAAAACAACGCATGGAGCTACTGAGGACAACAGCATCCGTTTTTCGCCTGACAAAAAAGTATACGGAGGGAGGGAGGGAGGGAGGGGGGGGGGCTGGCTTTGGTAAAGTATTTAAAAGTATGCTTTTGTGCAGCTAATGATTTGAACTTCTGTTGGTTACCGACATAAATGATTGATAATTACAGGGCCACCCATGTTTTATGCTGTATGTTGGATTAGAACCAGAGGATATGATTCGGTGCTGTGAATAAACAAGAAGTTGCAGATTATGGTGTTTTTTTTTTCTTCTTTACCACTTAGCTCCGTTTTTGGATTTAAAAGTTTCGTTGATTTGGCTTATAGTCACAGTAAACCTATTCAACGATGGAGTTCGGTTATGATTCTATTAATCATATTCGGATCCCCAGTTCAACTTGAATATTCCCTTCTTTGTTTTTTTTTTTTTTAAAGCAACAATTTGAATTTTCATTGAAAAAAATGTATCAATGGTTTTTTTTTTTTTTGGATGAATTTTATATTTGTATAAATTCTATAGGCAAGTAATTTCAGTATGTCGTGTGACCCAAGAAACACGAATGTTCACATTACAGGAACATGGCAACACATTAATTTTTTTTTTATAAAAAATAAAATTACAACGCAAACACAACTATATATGATTATAATAAAATTTATTAACATGCGTCTAAACAAATAATTTATTGTGCAATTTACAGGATGTAAATACACGATGTGAGTTTTTAATTAGAAGGATGATATAAAATTTTAATTAAGATTTAATTTTTTTGTTGTCAAAATCACATAAATATCTCTCAGACGGACATCTCCACGACATATTCTTATTGCTTCCTCCAAGTGTCCAAATCATGTCCCTTTTCTTTTGTTTTCTTTTCTTTTTAATTATTATTATTAATAAAATAAAAAAAATATCTTGATATACTTATTTTGTCATGTTTTACACATGCCGATCGCATATTAAACACGTGTCTCTGTCCGCCACGTATTCGGCAAAGCACTTTACATTTTTGACCCGCGCGTGTCTGGGATGACGCAGCGGTAAAATTACCAAATCTCAATATATTCGCTCAAACTGCCCGTTGCCGTTGTTTCGGATTTCATGCTGATAAGGGTTAGTCTTTTGCTAATGCATGCAAATTATTTGGTTCGCCCGCTACGGCCGAGCGAAGAACGTGGGAAACCAAAACCAAGCCAAATGGTGGTCGGTGGGTCGACTGGCTTCGGCCAGTAAATGGCTAAACCAGTTAGACCGGTTCCCGCGGGCTGGCCCGAGACTTTAGCCCATGCTTTTCGGCCCAAAATTCTTGTTATGTAAAAAATTAAAGTCAAATTCAAAATTATTGATATTTTGAATTTATTTAGAAGGAAATCTTTTATTATTGGATGTCACATAATTCTCTGCTAATAAAAGTCTCTCATTCCCATATTAAAGCATGCGTATATTGTAGGTTTAGTATGATTTATTAACCAAAGGTTGCAGTCAATCTTTATTAATTAAAAAAGGTTACCATCTTATAATTTGAAATACTCAAAAATAAAAAAAAATTGAAATTCAAATAACACCAATTTAACATTACAGAAAAATTTTAGAATAATGATAAATATCCACAAGTCTCTTTTTGTTTTGTTTTTTTTTTTTAATTTTTTTTAGGATAGATAATAAAAAAAAAAAAAAAAAAAAGCTCAAACCTCGATTGACCTAAAATTTGGAGCAATGCCTCTCAAATCTGTGACCCGTCTCACTACAACCAAAGGGCATCTTAAGCTGCAAATTCCAATCCAGCTTCGAAGCAAGCAAAAGCAAAGCCCATTTGGACAAGCAAACAAAGATAACAAACTTGAGACCTCGGCACTCCTTTGCCTGTCTGTCAGCACAAGTTAACCCATCTGCAAACTCTGACACACAAAACGCAAAGCTCCCTCTCTTCTCTCAAGCAGTGCGTGTGTGAACTTTATATTTCATGCAAAGACAAAACCTTTGCCCCCACGCGACAACATTCTATACATAGTGTTCCCCAAGTCTTCCCCCCCCCCCTCCTCCCACCCCCGGGTTAGTCATTAGGTCATGTTTGATGCCTCGCTGCTCCTAATGGTATGGGAGCCCACAAGAGCATCCATGCTGGCAAAGGTGACATCTTTACTGAATTTTTGGAGTACTATTGATAATGGGGTCTTTTTTTTCTCTTTTCTTTGTTATATAATTTATTCTATCTTATTGTTCTTGTCCATTACTCTTTTGGGTTATTGGGTTTTTGAATTCTTCTTCTTGTTTGTTCTTCGGTTCTTTTTATTCGGGTCATTTTTGTTGATTTTTGAATGTGGTGTATTGTGTATGACAGCCAAGATTGATGTGAACGTTGATTTCACTCACAAGCTATGTGCTTCTTTGATGCTCCCTCCTCACAGGTCTTTGTTTTTTCCCTTTTCTCAAAAGCCATCGTTTTTGGCCTCTCTCTCTTTGCTTTTATTTCTGTCTCTCAGCCTACATTCGCCTTCTTTTTGCAACAGGAACACCGGCAGTCCTCTTTCACTAGTAATTGGGAGGTTGGTATTTTGGTTCCTTTAGAATTCTATCATCCACTATGTGGGTATTAAGGCTTTCTTTTATTGTTCTCTTTGTTGGTTATTCTAGCCATTTGGTTACCGCCCAAAAACGCTCCAGGACCTAACACATTTCTAGATTCTTTTGTATTGTTGGGCGCTTAAGTGAAAAAAAAATATCACTTAGTATTGGTTTTTATTATTGTTTTTACGTTTAAACATCTTTATTTTGCAGTCTTTGCATCAAACATCCAAATTTATTTGGTGGAAGTGAGAAGCTTGATGTGTCTTGGGATAAAGGCCTGTGTGATTCAAATTTCTTAATAGCTTTTAGGAGGCCGAGACCTGAGTGGCTTGCTCAACAATGTTTTCTCATTCATGTTGGTATCTCTTTTAAGTCTTGTAGTGTTCTTCTTCCTTTTTGGAAGTGCTGATGAGTGAAATTCACAGATAAATTAGTCCTATTTTGAAGTTTGCTAACCAATTTAAATCAGTTGATAAAAATCCTATTTGGAATTTGAAATGAAAGTTTTATTTAAATATGCTCTTTTGGAACAGTTTGCTTGTTTACTCAAATCTGCAAATTTCTCGGTACAGCATTCTGTTTCACCAGAAATTGGTGTCCATGGTACCCCAGTTGACAATTCTCTCGCTCTGGGAGTGGCGGTGTGAACTTGTCACGGTTATCTGTAGGTTTGGATCTGAATGAACCTGCAAGTTCTCATTGGCGCAGCACAACCAATATTAAGTTTGAGGTTTGGGCTATGCCTATTGCATTTTCTATATACTCTTTCAGGCTTAACATTTCTTTTCAACATCTTTGCTTGTAGTCTCAATTACAGTTTTTTTTTTTTTTTTTTAACATGAAAAGCAATTGTTGTGTGCAATGCAGCATGTTCGCCTCCTGAGTGATGATGGCCGCTCTATAACTAGGGATATTGATGGGTTCCCAGTGACTTGCAGGTAGTCAAACCTCACATAAATTCAAATGCAGGTGATCTTGTGGTAGACTTTCATTAACGTAATCCATAAAAACATAATGGCAGTGGCAATCCTCATGACTGTATGGTGGTTTTGAAGCAAGAATCTCAATACACAAAGGCAAATGACCACAGTTTTTCTCGTGTAAATTATCTTAACCCTGTTGACATACTTTTGCTTCCCTTTTTTTTTTTTTTTCCTTTTTGGCTGAATTACAGCTTTCTTGTATCCCATCCCTATAAGTTAATCATAAGACTCTATTGTGTTGCTTTTTGGCTAATGATTTTCTTGCATTCAGTTTGGTATAGAAATAGAACAAGGGATTCCAGTTCTATCAAAATGGCTAGTTTTCAACCGGTTCAAATTTATTGGAACAAAAGGTGTCAAGCTTGGACCAGCATTTTTCTTGGCGAGGTCAGCCTTTTTTTTTTTTTTTTTTGGCTGTCTTTGGTATGTGCTGACTAGTTCTTGGAGATAGTGCTCTATGAAGTGGAAATTTGCTGATTTTAGTAGCACTTGAGTACATATTGTGAAGCAAGCAGGGTAGGAAGTCTTATATTGATAGATTGGTGGTAGGAATTATTGATTTTTCTGAGGAAATAGAGGTGAAAGTTATGGCTATTACATTTGAACTAAAAACAGAAAACCTTGATAGGATGTTAAGTGATAAAATTCATGCAGCAGGTTGCCTCACAGGCTGTGCCGGCATCACCAATCCCTTCATGCTTTTTTTTTTTTTGTCCCTTTTTCTTTGTGCTTCCTTGAGGAGAAGTAGACAAATAATGTTCAGCACTTATCACCATCTATGTTGACCTTACTTTTTCTCTGACAGCCTTACAGGTGGTTCAATTGTAGGGGACATGGCTCCTTACCAAGCATTTGCAGTTGGTGGGATTGGTAGTGTGCGAGGGTATGGTGAAGGTGCTATTGGATCTGGAAGGTCATGCCTAGTTGCAAATAGTGAATTGACATTTCCTTTGGTATGTGATGCCATAATCAACTGTATATCATCTTAAGTTGTCATTATATAATGCTACATTTGTGGTTGCTGAATTTGTCCAGGCAGTATTTGTATGAAAACATCTCATTTCATCTCCAATTGTTCATGCCTTCATAGCATGTTTCTGCCATTGCAGTGTTTGATTAACTCTTGTGGTGGTTTTTGCTTTTCATCTGAATCTGTGCTGCAATATTTTTTTTTTTTTTTTTTGAAACTTAATAGGACTATCAGGATCACACAATATTTCCAATAGTTTGATGATTGAAATATGATGTTTCATCTAATTTTTTTTTGTCAAATGCATGGAACCGAGTAACTCAATTCGATAGCCTTTTATGATGCCATACCATCTCCATTGTGTTAATATAGGATAGGAGAGGGAATGCAATTTGTTGCAGTCTGACTGGATCTAGCATGACGAGATGTTTTCTCAAATGTAGCATTCTCCTTCAGGAATGTGTAAATTATAATTCCTAAAGGTGATTCTCCTAGATACTATATTCGTAACATCTATTCCATTCCTGTTGGGGGAAGCTGCATGCAGAAGAACTAGCTAAACTTACATCATCCTAGGTTTTTTCACATGTGCCAATGAGATTTTTGTTTGAGTGGATACTTCAGGTTGGAATGATGATGTAATTGACCCAATCGTGCAGAACCTTTCTTATGTTGGAAAGTTAGAGAAATTTGCCAGTGTGCATTTGTTGTGAACTCTTAAAAAGTATGAAGATTTTCTGACTACATTTTGAGAAGGGTATGGGGCTGGTGTGCTGAATGTAGATTTAATAAGTGAAATAGCTGCTTACAAATTGGATCTTTTATGGCTGGAGGTGAAAACTAGGCTGTTGGAAGCTTTCAGCCGCAGAAGTTTAGCATTTTCTTTTTTTCCTAATTTAATTGGTTTGATGTGTTGAAAATTTAGCAATGATGCTCGGGACTGTGACCATAACAAGGGTAATATTCGGTGTGGTTAAAAGTAAGAAATGTCAGAACCCTGTAGGTTGCCTATGGGAAGTGGAGATTACTTGAGGTATGGACACAAAAAGGGAAAAGGATGAAGAAGAAAGAAGATTATTTAAAAAAAGAAAAAAAGGGACCATTGGGCATGGTAAAGAGGGGTGCCTCTGAAATGCAAAATTAATACACTCACAGACATATTCTGTTCGCAAATTCTTGATTGCATCATTTATAAGGCAATTCATTATTTGGATTTGCCTGTGTTCTAGTTTTTAGTCTTAATAATGGTAATAATAGGGTAAAGAGATTTCCTTTGAATTTTCTTTTTCTTCCAATATGTAATTTTATCACAATAAGTCAAATGTGTTATGAACTAGACCATGCAAGTTACTTGAAACTATATAATTTACCACTTCAGATGTTGGATTTTGCATGTTCATTTTTCTCTTTTTTGTTCATGTTCTCATCTGTCAAGATAGTTATCAACAAAAGCAGAATAGAAAATTTGATTGAATCAAATGATAAAGAGAAACATCAATATGAGCTTTAATCTTACAACTACCTTTATTGTTGTTGCCAAAATCCTCTCAATAAAATATGGTGGAGGCTTTCTTCTTGCTTATTGGAATAAGAGCATTCTACATGCTTTTAAGCCTACTGTGTGATAACTCATTCAATTTTTCCACTTTATTAGTTGGGGATTAATAAGATGGTTAGAGTGTTGGAGGGATAGATAATTGGTCCAGCTTACATGTGCAGTGACCTGTAGAAACATGGTTACAAACACGAAAATCTATTGCCATACTTCTTTTCTGTTTTGACTTTCTTATCTAGTCATCTTTTTCAAACCTTGCCTAGTGCAATTAGTCATCCTTACTCTTCAAAAGTATCACAGGCCTTTTCCATTGGTGTTCTGTGCTAAGCCTTGCAATGTTTTGTACCTTATTATTTTTCATTGCGTGAACTACTTCTTTTATGGTTTCAACTTGTCAGCTGTGCAAGATAACTTATTTTCAAACCCTGCTCATTGTATTTAGAACAAGATGTTGGAAGGTGTCATTTTCTTGGACTATGGAACTGACTTGGGCTCTGGTCGGCTCGTACCTGGTAAGTTTTGTTCATGAATTTGCTAGGTTTAGAATTGTCTCAGGAACTTCCAACAAAGTCTTAAAGCTTGCAATAAATGAGATAGGCTTCACTCTAATGTAACTGAGTCCTTAATGAAGGAAATAAATTTATATTTACAAACTCCTAGATATTTCAATGTCAAGTAACTTGATATTGTCCATTTGACATATTGATCATTAGTTATGGGGTTAATGCTTGGCTTCCGGAGGTATCCCTCCTCCCAAAAATTCCTCACATTTTGTACCAATTTCTCTATTTATTGTTATTATCTTATTTTTTGTAGGCATTTATTGTTTTTGATATTGTTGCCATTCAGCTCTTGATCAATTTTGATTTGAGTCAGGAAATCCAGCTCTCAGGCAGGGCAAACCAGGATCTGGAGCTGGCCTTGGATACGGACTTCGGTTTAAGTCTCCACTTGGCCACTTCCATGCTGACTACGCCCTCAATTCATTTCAACAAAAAACCCTTTACTTTGGCTTAAGCAACGTTGCAACATGAATGTCTTAAAGCCTAAAAGTTCCAGACTGATCTTCTTTCAGATGGTTTAGATTATCCTTACTGAGAAGAGTTGGCGGATTACATGGTTGGTTGGATTTAAAGAAACATCAACATTTTCTTATTGCTGTGGCAGTTGACAAGGCATGTCATGTCAGCCACCGGTAGATTTGCGGAATATGAGCTAGTGTGTCCCTCCAAGCTGCATATAAGAGAGCCTTCCAACGAATGCAAGAGCATACCTCACCAAATTAATCGGTGAAGAAATCTGTATTCTTTTCTTGAAATTAGATTCATGGCACAATGATAGAGATATCTCTGCTGATTCATGTGAATTGTATAATTTTTCTGAGAAGCTGCTTCACTCTTTCACGACTCCTGTCTTGCCGGAAAAAAATGCCATGCTATACTTTTTTTTTTAGGGATGTACGGATCAAAATTTCTCATGTCTCTTTTTTTTGACAAAAGAAAATCTGCAACTCTATGAAAGATGTCTGAAAGGGGTTCTTTTACCTCTTGTAATGCCTAGACTTTTGCGCACCGTGGCGACACAGTATGAATACTAAACAGCAGAATAGACTAAGGGAAGGGGAGCAGAGATGTCTTCCTACAAAATAAAAATTCAAAAGCTTCCTGATTTTTTGAACCGTGCGGCCTGGTGATGATTTCGTTAATTTGTCTTTTTGGTTAGGGAATCAGGAGCGTAAAATTCCAATGCTTCTCCCCCGACGAATATTGGACTGTTGGCCTAGTAGCAAGCATGTTGTAAAGGTGAATGAGGGTCAGAAGAGGACGAAAATATTTTAGATGCTGCCATGTGAAAGAAAAAGGAATATATATATATATATATATATAGAGAGAGAGAGAGAGAGAGAGAGAGAGATAAAGCCTTCTGCAAAGCCAAGTTCAGGTAGTCAGGTCTCTGGAACAGTTTGGATGATGGGTGAGACCGGCAGATGAATGTGATGGCTGCTTGTTTAAGATTTGAGTCAATAGATAATCAAGCACCCACCGGGTCACCGCCGAGATATATACATGGGGGGAAAGAGAGTGAGCTTGCCTAACATCCTTCTTATATCGAAAACCGCGCGCATTGAAACTGAGAAGAAGTTAGGGAAACTGATGCAGCACTTAATCAGGAACCAATTTCTCGGAGTATTCAATATTAACAGTAAGCTTATCATCACAAATTAAGTTTCAATGGAGACCGTGATAATGTCTGAGATGAGCCTAGCTTTCTTTGCAAAGGGGTTTCACAAGAACCATCTTGCAACATTGCTTCTCAATTAACTCTTTGTTGTGGGGTTCAATTGATGCAACAAGGACGCATACGACCTCTTCCTCATCTAGCAGTTCGCCAATCTCAGAAGAATCTTTGTGAGAGAATCAGAATCTTTTGGGATGCGAATTCTACAATCCAAAAGCATAAGAACTACTAGAAAAGCCAGAAAACTCACATTTGACAACCAGGGTCCAACATTATGCAGCCCTGCATCATAAAACTCAGAACGGAAGTAAAAGGTGCAAAACTCTAATGCATATCCATATCAAAATGGTATCCTTGTAGCAGTAGCAGCACTACTCCTGGCAGCATTTCAGAGAATACTTTCTTTACTGCTACTTGTCGAAGAGAATGTTGATGACCGTCCGAAATACCTGACCCCTCTTGTCGCTGAGAGCCTCCCTAACAGCCTTTTCATCAGACACGAAACCCTTAGCCTTCAACTTCTGCAAGAACTCCTTGGCCTCATCCTCCTTCTGCTCCCGCGCAAAAGCCTCAAACACAGCCGTGTAGGTCCCAGCATTGGGCCGCATTCCTTTGCCCATCATCTCAACCAAATACTTCATCGCATCCCTTAACTTCCCATCCTTTGCGAGCCCCTTGATGAGTACAGTATAAGTATACGCATTTGGAGCAACACCGGAAGCAAGCATGCGAAGAAACACCCTGAGGGCCTCGTTGGACTGACCGCGGCCAGCGTTGGCGTAGACCTCAATAACGGCGGTGTGGCCCACCACGTCGGGCATGTGACCTTTGTCATTAATCTGGGAGAAAAGCTCGAGTGCCTCGTGGGTCAGCCCGTCTTTGGACAAACCGTCGAACATCTTAACTGCGTAGTCGATAAGGCCACCCTCCGACCTCATTTTATGGAAGATCAACTGCAGGTCCTGGGGATCCTCCGGCTCCTTGATTGCCGGTTTCCTGTTAAACGGATCGTACGGTGGTGGAAGCTTGCTCTTGTCGATTTCCTTCTTATCTGTAACGGTGGACGGCGTCGTTTCCTCCTCTTCGTCCTCGGAGTCTGAAAGGGAAAAGTTGACTTTGGTGTTGACGGTCTTATTCTTCTTCTTCTTCTTCTCCTCGGTGGCTTCGGAGCAGAAAAGCCGGCAGAAATGATTCGGCTGCGGAGGAGAAAGCCGATGAGAGTGTCTAACTCTGATGGTGAACGGGCGATGGATGGCGAGCGGTGGCAAAAACGGTGGCCGTCGCGGCGGTTGTGCGGTGGCAGGGAAATGGACGAGACGAGAAATGCACAAGTGCCAATTGCGTATACACACGGAGGAAGGAATGCTAGGAGACGAGAGTAAGGAGCGACGAACGGCGATTCCCGCCATTGAAAGCAATCCCACAAACTCAAGCTTGCCTGGAATGGCGCCTCTCCGTGTCTATTTGATAATTTAAATTGTTTATAAAAAAAAAAAAAAAACTTTAGCTTGGTTGATTGCATTTTTGAACTAGGATAAAAGTTATAAGGACTAAAGTGTAAATATAAAAAAATGAAATAATGTTGTTATAAAAGGTCATTGACTTTGTTTTTTTTTATTTATTTAAATCTCTTATACTTGATAAAAAGACAAAAACTAAAACTGGCGTTCAATGAAGGTAAAAAGATCAATTCGTGAACTATACCAAGGCAAAATATATTAACTGGGGATGGTCAAAAATGGCTTCCATGCAGCCCCAGCCATGACAGTCCATCCATTGTTATCGTATGAAGACGAAGCAAAATTTATCCATTAATGAACAATTGTAGCGGGGTTAGCGTTACTTTTTTGACGGGAGCGCCCAAGGATTTTCGTGTCTTCGTTTCTATTCAAAATGCCACGTTGAAAAGGAAAAAAAATCTTTAGACTTTAGACGTTATAAACTTATAAACTGTACAATAATAATCTTATATAAAAACTGGTATCAAAGTCAGCCAAATCCAAATCTAATGTTCGCTGCCAAACACTCTAAGCCTCACTCTAAACCCAGAAGTAGATAGGAGATTCCTGTCCACAACCATCATCCCACGTAAAAATAGAAAAGGGAATCTCACCTTAGTTTAAACTACAGACTCAGGAGCATTGTATGTTCATCCATATCCCCCCCCCCCCCACTGTTTAACCTAACTCCAAACGTCCGCATGATCATGGTCCGCGGGGAGAAAGATCTCGTATAAGGCAATGTTGAGTCTTACGCTGAAGTGAGTACTACCACACGCATTATGCTAAATATGCCAAAAAACACGGAAACATACTGCATCCGTTGTCAATGAGAACCAGTGATGCTTAAGACATCCATTCTTCGAGAACAATTTCACGTGTTTTTCTACTTAATAACTTAAAAAAAAACTCACCTTTAAAGGCGATCAAATTCACAGGAAAATTACGTGCTTAACAAGCAAATTTCACAGAGGGCAATAAATCAACTCAAATTGACTTGTGCTATGGTTCGATCTACTGAACATTAATTGTTCCGCTTGAAACTTCATATTCTATTTTCTTCTTGCACATGTTGCGGGAAAGCACAGCCAAAAACCTACAGACTATGTCTATATCGTGGAGATCAACAGCTCTAGAGAAGCATATATTTCCAATCAAATACCGCACAATGGCATGGTCGACAACAATAATTAAAGATGACAACACTTACAAACCAAACTGCCTCATCTTATTCCCCTGCCAAGCCAAGTGAAGCTGAACTCCCCCAACTTTGCCATCTCAAGTAAACTTCTACGACCAGAACATGGCCTCCTTGACTGCAGCTTTCTGGAACAAGGACCTTTATATACAAAACCGATGGGCTACATGGAAGAAGAATATCATGAATCAGCCATGTCCCATGAGATGGTTAATGTTACATATCAGCAGCCCGTGCAACAGATTTTGTAGTGCTTAAACTCCCCTGCTCATTTTGCTTTGGTTTATCCTTGATGACCTTGTGAGGGTCAGGAGTCCCTTTACTTGTAACTTTCCATTCCTGACTCCCTGTGCCCCAGCACCCCCCCCTGCTTAGCAGAATTCAATAAATATGAGAGTTTACAAAACAAACCAATTCTATTGCCACTTGCCTGAAAAATCAAGTAATTGTTGCAAGGTTATGCTGAAGTAAAATCATCACCAAAAAAGGAAAAAAAAAATAGAGAAGAAAAAAAATCATTTTAGAAAAAAATAATAGCCCATTTGCCAACAGATAAAGTTCTGCACAAAACCAGTCGGATGCAGAAGTAGAAAATTTGGTCAAAAGAATGAACAAATTGAAGTGCAGTTACTATTTACTTTACTGGACTTCGATCCAAAATAAAACCCAAACAGATTTCATGTAAGCAGGCAAGCCAGTGTCCATGTGCATTCAATGGAATTTAGAGTTTACAGGTATCTCCAATGCAGATGACCACCTTAAATGCATGTATGGCATTACTTTTGGACCTAAAAGCTAATAAGACACTTCCCAGGGACACTGAAATGCTTCAGAACCAAACATGTGTGCATGCCTGTGTGTAAGGGAGAGAAAGAGAACTAACCACTGTTGGGCAGAAAGCCTCTTCTTTGCCAGTTTATCCTGTTGTGAATATCTCTCTTTTGGATTGCTTTGGGATCTTGGTGCAGTAACAGGTTTTGAGTTGGCTTCTTCAACTAGATCTTCTGGTTTTGGCTTTGGCTTACTAGAAATTTTGTTAGATACCTCTAACATGCCTGCAGCCTTACTAGGGGAAGAACTACCCCCATCAGAATGAGATGGACCTGTTTTCTGACTTGAAATATTTTGTTGAAGATTTGATGCAGCTGGTTTTTTGGAAGTAGACCTTGACTGGGACTTGGTGGTATCTTTACTCCCAGCTGTTCCATTTTCGCAAACCATCACTCCATCTCTGAGATTAATATCAAGAAAGCGGTTCTCCCATGGACGAACAGCCATCCATCTCTCCAACCAGTTCCAACCCCAACTGCTTTTATCTGGTTCAAAACAAGAGGAAGCAGCCTGCTGCCTTGATCCAGCCTGCCACTGTGGAAACAGAAATTATTCTTATCCAAGCACACAGCAGCAAGAATCAGCTCCAACAGGTAACCATCATACATCCCAAGCATCTGATTCAAAGCTCTTAAGAAGTATACAAAATAATGCAATGACAGAAAGCTGAAAAAGAGCCTACTTATCTATACCTATGCTTTTTCCTTTTAATTTATGTTAGGAGGATGATCAAAGAGAGGTAAAACAGTAAAAGTACCTATGAAGCTTTACAACAAGTTATTCTAGAATTCCAGTTCCAAAGAGGGAATAAGTGATCAACTATATGCAAACACAACCAATTAAAGATACAGAAGCTGCACCCCCCCCCCCCCCCCATACACACAAACCACCATGAAAAACCATATGTAGCAAGGCTTGTGTGTGAGAGAGAGAGAAAGGGAGGAAGAAAGATACCATATGGTAAGCATGAAAATGAAATATACCAACCATTAGCTTTTTTGACACGAGAAATGAATCAGGCACCATTGGTCCTCTTTTGTTTGAAAATGTCCTTAAAAACATTGATGCAATGCAAGACTTTGTCCTATTCTAGCTCAAAACTCTAACACTAAATACCAATAGTTACAGAAAGATGTAACATGGCTCAAGTTCATATATGCATGTTTTGACATGTAATTTCTGATGAATGATGATTTCTCAATGTCCAAAATTACCTTTATGCAGCAGCAGTCAAAATCTCAAATATTGAATGCTGTCCATAAACAAAACAAGGAAGCTGCCCTTTTTACCTGATGGGTCAGAGCATATGCCATGGCTCTCTCCCGTTTCGCTGCAGCCTTCTGCCTCTTCAGCAATTTGGCTTGAATTTCTTCAACAGATCCTACGCTGTTGCACCACCCTTCCTGTATCACACCACAACTGACATTAAGCACTCAACATATTGTCGAAACTCCTAGAATAGAACAACTGTAGGAAACGAAGCAGACATAATTTGGCTACAGCATCATAATTTCTGTGCATAATAGCACCTCTCTTTGAAGTGATTTCAGAAGTTTTTAACGTAGCACAGAGGAATAATTAATTTCTTGCAACTTAGTCCTGTTTAGTCAGGAAAAGGGAATGAAAAGGGACATGAAAAGATCGAATAAGGTGCCATTGGCACATCAACACCACACAAATGTAAGTCCATTTGGAAATAAGGACAATTAGTCACTTAGCCCTAACACAAGCTAACAAAATGAAGAGCCTGAAAGAAAAGGAAGAACGAGATAAGCAGCCACCCTTGAAACATAGGAGAAGCACATAAATTAAGATACAGCAGATAAAAAGCGCTATGATGAAGTCTTTTTTCAACCAGAGGTCTTTTCTGTGCTACACATCCAGACTCCGTGCATTTTACAGTCACAACAAGATGTATTACACATGCATGTCTTGTACAGTACAATCCACATGAAACATTGTATGCAAGCAAGGCATGCGAACACATGCAAGAGAGAGTGGAAAAGAAGAAAAGAGAGAGACTCCCTTAAGGAAGTATAGTGTTACTTGCCTCAATTTCTCGAACTCGAGCTTCATTTTCCAGTTGTTGCTGAAATTTCTGTTGCGATGTTTGACTTTCCAAGGCCAAACGAACACGCCTTGCTCGTACACGAGCCTGAACTCTAACCAATGCTTGCATGCAGCGGAGGGTTATTGCAGCCTGTTTTCTCACAGCATGGCCCCTGACAAGGGCTTGAAGTCTCACCAATCCTTTTAAAGCTTTTAGAGCTCTTCTAGCCTAATAGAAGACCAAAACATTTTAACATCAATTTAATCATAAACATGTACGCATTGAAAATGGGTTCCTAACTGTAGTGCCATCATATTCACAAAGTGCACTATGATGATAACAAGGTTACTGGCACAACAGACTAAAGAAAATTTCTTTTTCTCAGGAGAAACCACAGTTTTTAGAAGCATATGACTGAGGCGTGGCTCAGAATGTAAATGTCAACATCAGATGTAAGAAAATTTCTGTGCTCAAACATCATAGGGGCATTGATTTGTTGACAATTGCAAGAAATTCAAAAGGCAAAACAAATAGGTGTCTTTTTTTCAAGTTCTGTCTTTCATCTAAAGCAAAACATCTATGTGGTGTTTTCAAGTTATATCTTTCATCCATTTACTGAATCAAAACAAATAGTGATTCCTGTGGTGCATGTGCATTACTTTCAAGTTTCAAGCTTACTGGTACTTAACATAGAAAACATTATAATAAAGCAGCACATAGTCCATCTCCTAGCTGCAAACAAATAGTAATATAAATAAATTAAAGAAAAATCACAATAAGCTTAAAATCTCACAATGATTATATTACTATGTGCAAACAAAGTCCGTTAAATGCAATTTCCATTTTTATTCCTAACAGTTCAACAACTGGATCAATCCCACAAGCTTTGGAAGCAAATCTTTTAAGCCTTTGATTGATTCTGCCCCCTCCCCCAGGGGGAGGGAGATAGGGGGGGATAAGGAAAGAAAGGAATATCTTTCCTCTCAAAATTCAACCCCCAAGTTTTTTTTTTCTTCTCTAAACATGGAGTAAAGCCGTCACTTTACTGGCCCACGGAGCATATTCCTCATTGAGTTTGCACCAAGCAAGTAGCTCATGGAGATAGTACCCTGCTAAATGTACTTAAGACACACATACAAAAGGAAATGAAAAGGACACTGAGCTGCAGCCCAAAGTCAAAGTACAAAGAAAAAGTAAGTTCAAGCTTGAGAAAGAAAATTTATCCAACTTAGAGCAGTATCTGCAGGGTGGTTATGGCATTATTTATTTTGTAATTAACAATGATGAATATCTACTTATACTACTGATTGTTAAGTACCAAAAAGGCCAGGAAGGGTAATAATTCATATGCCAAGCTATACTATAGACAAATATGGCAAGGGAATTCTGCATCTTTATCATTTCTCTAGGCAGTCCACATGAAACAAATGCTTAAAAATAGAGGATTAACCTAATTTTCATGTGCAGTTCAAGCAGGCAAATTGCATGCAAAGAAGATTCACAATGCACCTTTCATCTGATACTTGATGATAAACAAATCAGAATTGGCTAATTCCAACGCAACTTATACATAACTATTGGGATGACCTAAAAGATGCAATACCAGAAATCCTCGAAAAGCAGTTTGGATGCGCGTCGCAGCCCATTCTTCTCTCAATTTTTGTTGATTGGGAACTATATCCTGCACTTGAACTGAGGCGGAAGGGGATTCAGAAGTATCTGGGATAGAAAGGGCATTGGAATCATCAGCTGGAGAAGCATCACTTTGATTAAGCTCCTGTGGGAGTTTATCAGGATCAATCTCAACTGAATGCTTTCTCCTATGTCGAGACTTACTTGCAGCTGTCCCCTGTAAAAAGAAGAAAAAAAAAAAAAAGGAGAAACATTTTAATCACACTTGACTAGATATAGTTGAGAGATAAATAGAGAAATGCTAGTTTATGATATTTGGACTTCATTTGAACTTGCAAACAAAAGATGGTCAATTCTAGCAAATCCTATGCACAGACAGCCAAAAAACTGGTTTAACTTTTTGAACTTCATCTGGACTCCTGAGGAAGAGACAATCAATTCTAACAAAGTCTATGCAAGAAAGAAGAACAATGCAACCACAGCAATGATTATCGAGTTCCAATGGGAACAGAACTTGCTGTTAAACATCATATTTTGTCCCCAAAGGATCACAATACAACCACGGCAATAACTTATAGCAAGGGATCACAACATCAGCAACAAGACTCCCATAAAGAGAAAGAAGTATAAATGAATTGAAAAGAGGAAAAAGAAGCATCTACATTATCATCCTTCTCCGAAGAAGGCGACTTTTCCGACTTCTTTAATCCAACCAATGCTCTAATCCATTTCCCCGAAACACCCATGGTAACCTTCACTTTAGCTCGAACAATTGTGAACCTGCCCAAAAAGCACAAACTTTAAATTAATCAAATCACTTTCAAAACACACAACCTGGTTGCATCTTTTACAGTACAATCAAACCTCCCAAAAAAAAATTTTTTAAAAAAAAGAACCTACACGATAACTACTTCCAGTTTTTCACTTGAAACAACCGCTGCAGAATGCTCCACACCAACTCCCAATCAACTTCATCACTCCTTCGCCACCTACAAATAATAATAATAATAATAAAGAAACTCGGCTCAAAATTAAGACCCAATTTAAAAAAAAAAAAAAAAAAGAACTGATCTGCATCTACATTGCTTAGTAACTGAGACAAGGTTAGAAATGAAATTACAGGAAAATTTAGGCCCGAAACTTTAAAAAAAAGGGAGTTTGAAAAGGAAGAATTGCTTCCGTAATTTGAGTAAATGTGAGGCAATTAAAGGACTGCTGCGCACAAAAGGAAGCACAGTTCTATATCACAATGCAGATTGGATAATATACAAATTAATTAATAACTAAAAAAATTAAAATAAATAACAAATATAAGTGAAATAGAACATATGATTAAATGCAGATCCATAGATCGAAACCGGAAGCTCCAAGAATACAATTCAGTTCACCTGAAACCGAAACTCACAAACACAGCGACAGAGACACACACAGACACAGAGTACACAGGCTAAGCTTCAATCACACATAAACGGGTGATGGACACCTTTTCTGCCGTTGATCTATCAATCAGTCAGCAAGTCAAACCTCTCTCTCTCTCTATGTGTACTGTCCTGCAGTGGAATAAAGCGAGGTGAAGAAGGGAGTGTCGGCTAAAGTACGTCGGAAGCAAGTTATAAATAAATAAATAACTCCAAATTTTTGTTTTATTTCGCTCAATTGAAACGTCGTCGTGCAAGGGCGTCCCCTTCGGTAGTTTTCAGGCGTGTCGCGTGCAAATCACGGGGATGTTTCGTGGCCCCACGAGATGGAACACAGCACAATGACCGTGCGCCACGTGGGTACCTTTGCGGCCTCCACCTCGAGCACGTTAGCACCGACGGCGCCAGTTAAAGGCAAACTTGAGTTGGAGGGAAAAAAAAAAAGGAAAACATATCATTAAGTTGATCGTGATCATATTAGTTAATTAATTAAGGGCAATGGGTGGTTGAATTTTGTACCGACTTTGATCTAACTTTTCTTCTTGGATTTGTTTTTTTAATCATCATTAATAAATGAAACTTGGTTCATTTTTTTTTCAATTAAATCAATTTCCTTTATTATAGAAGGTAGATGCCAAGAAATTTCAAATCACACTTTGGTGTGGGAAATGAATGAGAGTTTGGTCTATCAAAAATCAAGGTCTCTCGTTCACATTAACATATTTAACACTAAAATAATTTATGAGTTGCTTTTGACCAATAATTTATAAGTGATTTCGGAAAATTAAAATAAAATAAAATTTTCAATTTAACATATTTAAAATTATATAAAATGTAGGAATAATTTTTTTATTTTTACCAATAATAATGATATTAACACCAACAATTTGGTGGCCTTGGACGACCGTTGAGTCTAACACTTTTTTTCTCCTTAATTTTAACAAGAAATAAACAAGGAAAGGATTTTCGTTTAATGAGAAAATAGTCAACACTTTTCAAATAAAAAATAATTAAAATTTTTTATAAGTGTACTTAAAAAGCTCGCAGGACAATTGCTCTTTCCGGTCCACCTAAAATATGTTATTTTTCGTCAATTTTTAACTCCCTCAGCCTCCACTCTCTTCGCCTGCGCTCCACTCAAAATATATTATGTTTTATTATTATTATTATTATTATTATTATATTTCTTTTACTATTCTCTTCTAAAATTGTTCCATTCGAAACTATAATTTGCCCACCTCTCCACTTGGATTTCCCTCTTAGCTTTTTAAAATTGCCCTCTTTCAATTATTAGTTCCCCTTTCAACCATAGATTTATAAGCCATTAAAGATTATTTTATCCTCAAGTTGACCCCAAAATCAAAAATCAATATAAGCTATTTCACGAGAGTTGGTAATCAATTTGAATATTATATTATAAATATTTAGATATATATTGAGTTTTTATATTTGAAAGAAATAATAATTTTTTGAATTAAGGCCACATGAAATAGTGTATGCCACATATGAAATTAATTTTATTTTATTAAATACAAAAGGCTTAATTGTCTTTTTTTAAAATAATTAACATTATAAAGAATTGATTCCATAATCATATGGAACATGAATAATTTAAATAATTCACTCATTTTATTTTTAAATTCTTTGTATATGTATTTATATTATATTTATAAATATAAATTTATTTTTCTTAAAAAAATTTAATTTGTATGAAACCTTTTTTCACACTAAAATTAGTGGAATCTTTTTTGATATCCTGTGTTAGTAATAAAAACATTTTGAAAGAGTATTAAACAAAAAAATTGTTATTATTGTATTAATTTTTCTCATTTTAGTTACTTATGTGCCCTTAAAGTTCCTGTTTAAGGATTAGTAAGAATTTTTGTTGCATTTTTTTATTTTAAGTTAAATAGGATTTAAATAGAAATCAAATTTAAGATTTTAAATTCTAAAAATAATTTCAATAGCATAGGATCATAGTATGACATATTTGTATTGCATGTTAATTAATACAAAAATAATACAATAAATAGTACAAGTATTTCTATTTTATTGGATAAATTTGCCTTTTATTTTTAAACAAAAAGTATAAGTTTTTGTTAGGTTGCTTTCATTTAACCATTTTAGACAAATTTAAGCTAATGTTTGTTTCATAGAGATGAAAAGATGCACAAAATTAGGGTCGGGTTTGTTTATTTATAGAAAAATATGTAATTTTTATAAATCATTTTTTGAAAAAAATATTTTAATAAAATATAAACTACTTTTTGTTATTTATCTCTAATACTAATATAATTTTTTTTGTTTTTGGTGGATATAAGTTATTTATCAAATACAATCTTTGGAATAAAATAACAAATATTTATTTTGTTTAAGTATTATCAGATAAAAATTTTATGTTAAATCAATAAAAATTTCAATTTTCTTCTTTCATTGTTGTGTTTGCTAATCTTTTTTCATTCTCATGATAAAGTAAATTAATCATAAAAAAGATAACTAAAAAAGATTAAAAAAAAACAACTTAAATTGGCTTTTCCACTTATTATAATGTTTATTCTTCAAATAATTTTTTTTTACTAGAATAAGCATAAAAATAGATTAAAATCTAAATGTAAAAAGAAATAAGCATATAACAAAAGAATATTAATCTAAAGTATGTAGAAATATTATTTTTAAAGATAATTTTATATTTATAAATAAATTGTCACAATACATCAAGTTTTTACAACCATCTTCCTAGAATATAACATTTTATTTAATTTGACTAATACAACTTGAAAAGTTTTAAAAAGGTTTATTGCATCTGATCATGTTGTTTTTGGGTCTTTACTTTTATAAGGTATAAAATAAATATTTTTTTATAAATATATGAAACAAGTCTTTCATTTTTAATATAAAATTAAAACCTTTTAAAATACTTTTCTTCCCAACACAAATAAGCTAAAATCAAAAAAAGAAAAGTGTGAGACCAATTTTTTAATATGATAAACAACATGTTTAATTATGTGAATTAGGGTTTTGTGGAGACAATAGTGTTGGTTAGCTTACCTATAATGACAAAGGGAAGGTTGATAAATGGTGATCAATGATTGGTGATTGGTAATACTGGCTATGAAGCAAGCCCATGATAGTAATGATAAGACTAACGACTGATGATTAGCAACATCAACCATAAAGCAAGTCAGTGATGATAACTCTCGTGCCTGTTATCAGCATCTTAAAATTGCTTTATTGTAACTATAGAAACAACTTCAACTTGTTGTGAGCTAAAGTCATTTTCATTGAAAGTGATTTTATTTTCCTTTGACTTATAAAATATTTTACATTAACTCTAATTTTTTATTTAAAACAAGAAAATATTTTTTGATAAACAAATGACATAAGTTTTGGGCTTAACTAACATCCTTGTCCATTTTAAACTTGCATTTATCTTGTCTTTTGTTTATTTATAATAAGATTAAGCTAAATTGTTAAAATAATAATAATAATAAGGACTAGCTAAAAGTTATATATATAATAATTAAACCATTTAAAAGCTTATTTATTAGAATAGTTGAAACTTATACACATGTTTATGAACGTATAAGATTTTTTTTTTAAGTCAAAGATTAAGATATTATTTATTCAAATATGCAACTAACATTATATTTAAGATATTATTAAAATAATATAGTATATAAGTTTTGAACTAATTATTTTTATTGACAATTTATAAAACATATTCACACAAATGATTGTATAATATTACACTTCTTATTTTAATTAATTAACACATTAAGGTCTTTAAGTTTATATTCTTTTTATAAATGTTTTAAAGCTAAATTCTTTAACTTATTGAAATGATCTAAATATTTTGCATTTATATAAGTAAACTAGGACCTTCACTATAAATTACCTTTTTAAATCTGTTAAAATTTTTAAAAAACTTATCTATTTAATTTAATTATGGGTACCAAGTACCATATGACTTGTGATGGAAATAATTTATATAGTGTTTGAATCATATTGATGACGTACTTTAAAATTCAAGACATAATGTTATATTAAGCATTAAGTTAAGTTTCCATCATTCATGATTCACAAGTATAAGCTTAAAATATCTCTTTTATGTATTATTAAATAAGATTCTTATTAATTCTTTAATTTCATTAATTAACTAATTAATATGTATACATATTTAATAAAGTAATTAATATCTTATCCTTTTACTAAAAAAGGTTATAAGTTTAAAATTTATTGAATGTAATCCTTTTGAATATCTTTTAATTAAAAGATATATGTATCATTAATGAATGTTTCTTTCAAGTTTTATTGATTTTAAGATTAATTGTTATGACTTTTCAAAGCAACTAATCATTAGTGTAGCAATAATAGTGCTTGATATTTTGGCCTATGAGAGCTTAATATTTCATAATAAAGGTTGTACCTTTTTGTTCGTGGCTTTTTTTAAGTTAATTAAAACACCAATACATAATAATAACATTGAATTCTTTTAATTTAAAACCAATTGATATAAAAATTAGTACCTACTGCCACCATTTTTTTATTATTATATTAAATAATTATATCTTTCTTTTTATGAAACGTGATCATAAGGAATTTATAATTCTTTAGGAAAACTCTTTATACTTTACCAATAAATTTTTTCTTTTGTTTAAGAATTAATAATTCCTTATTTATAGTTTTAACATTTGTTTGTAATGTCTCTTTTCACACAAGGATAATAATTTATTTTAAATATTATTAATATATATATAAACCATTATACAATATTCAAATATGTATATATGAAATAATAATTTTGATCATGATCTATAAAAGTAATATACAACCATAATAATTATTTAAACATGCAAATAATGTAAAAAATCATGATTATGATTTGATTTAATATTTTTCACATAATTAGGAAAAAAGGCATACCTTAATTACATTATGACTTAAAATGTTTAAGAAAAAAGAATTTAAAATTATGTTTTTAAAGATAACAAGTGTAAGAAATAAATATTAACCTAAATATACAAACCTAGAACAAATTTAAGTGCTTTAAATTATGGAACATATGGAATGATGGATTGTTTTTTTCTTTTCTTGTTATTATACTTTAAATATAATATATATATTTAGATGCTATTAGTTAAAAAAAATATGTAACCAATTTATTTATTACTATTTAATCATAATTATAACTTTTAGAATAATTTATAATGATAAATTAATATGTACATTTTTGTATAAAAACAAGACATTTGAAATTTATTAAGATGAATATAAAGAATGATGATATAAAATATTTATTGTCAAATTTAAAACATGATGCTGAAAAGCTTATGATTGCATTTTTACCTTAACTTACATTCACTTGCAATTTCAAGATAAACCACAACATTAAAGCATTTCAAAATTGTTTGTCCATAAGTAATTAATTGAAAACTTAAATGGTTATTCAAATACTTATATTAAAGTATTTAGAATAAATGAAGAAAGATTTATGCATTTATGCAAAGAACTAAAAAGGAAAATATTGTTACTTAATTTGAAGTTTCTTTTAGTAAACAAACAAGTAAGGATATTTAGCATTATGGTTTATCGTAATGATTTATAACATGTTATTTTTGATTGGTTTCAATATTCTATTTAAATCATTTCTAAATATTTTCAAAAGGTTTTAGAAGTATTTTGTTTATCTTACAAGGTTGTCATTTCTTTACGAAATATTAACCAAATTTCATTAAAATTAAGAATAATTCAAAGTGTTTCTCTTTTTTTTTTTAAGTAAAATTTGTAACCATTCATTTTTAAATTTTTCAATTACTAATTCAATTAAAGGATTGTGTCAATAGACAATATTCATATTTTCATTTGTATTCCAATTACTAAACAAATATCATTACCTAGAAAAAAGAGATTGAAACTATTGTATTTATTTCATATTACATTTACATTCACTATAAATGGGTTTAAAAGGGATAGCTAATCATATTAAAATGCTAATAAAAATTATGTTTCAACCAATATTTGGTTTTTTTATACTTCCACTTAAAAGGTATTATTTAGTTAACTATTGATATGTTAATATGTTTGGCTTTCTTAGTTATTACCACAAAGAATATTTTTTTTTGTGATTATTAATAAGAATTAAAATCTTAAAATCAAGAATAACTATTTAATTATATGATTTTTTTATGTAATATGATTGAAAGATACTTTGAGTTATTAAAAATAAGATTTCTAATTTTTTGCAATTACAATCATATGACTTTAAGATAAAAAAATATATATTTTTTATTTGTGCAATTTATAATTTTATTTGAATGTAAAGACAATTAAATTATATCTTATTACAATATATTAACAAGAAGAACATTGATATTGAAAAAAATAAAAAAAATCATACTTAATAATCACATGAAATAGTTGATATTAGTCAAAAGTAACATTGACTTATGTATAATTGTAAAAGCAATAAAAATGTGTAATATTTTAATTTTTATTTTGAACCAAAAAAATAACATGTCTTGGATTTTATACCTTTAAATATTAACATATTAATAGTAATTATTTAAGGAATAATCTCGGTCAAGATAAAAATAAATTGTTGTTGATAAAAATAAAAAATATATAGCAAATAAGATTAAAATACATAAAATATTAAAATTAGAAAATCTAACCATTCAAATTGACAACAAAAATTTGATAGTCGAATCAAATATACGCTAAAGTATTACAACGACCGCTGTATTTAGGTGTAACAAAAAAAAACGGTAACATAACTGGAGAGAGAGAGAGAGAGAAAATTACTATTTTTTAGAGAGTTAATAAAGTTTATTGACAATAAAATTTTGTCAACCATAATAATAAATATAAAAATAACAAACGCACCTAAAATGCATAAAGCACTGTGATATGTTTATGGAAGCATCCAGGAACAAGAGTGTCGGGACCACACGACGGAAAATCCTCGCATGAGAAGGATTCCAGAGTCTTCCTTTGTTTTCCGAAGAAAGCGTAAAGCCAGGACTTAAATCTCAACCGTCCATCAACAGCGCTGCGCCTATGCCATCCCCCAGCTATAAATACGTCAAAGTCTCTCTGCAATTTGCATTCGACGAGGCCGAATTAACAGGGGAAGGAAAGAGCATAGGACCAAGAAATATTCATTTCTTGTCCGGAGCCTTAGGTTCCCAAGTAAGCGGCGGATAGATTAGTGGGGGTGGGATTTTCCGGGAAACCGAGAGAGAAACGGTGAGAAAATGTTTGGGAGAGCGCCGAAGAAGAGCAACAACACTAGATACTATGAAATACTTGGTGTTTCAAAGAATGCTTCTCAGGAGGATCTGAAGAAAGCTTATAAAAAAGCTGCCATCAAGAATCATCCTGACAAAGGAGGCGATCCTGAGAAGGTTCTTCTTCATTGTTTCTCTACTTGTTTCTTCTTTCTTTCTTTCTTTGTTTTTTTTTTTTTTTGGGATTTTTGGGTTCAGATTTTCTTGCTAACGTGTTGGATTCTTTGCTGGCGTTGAGTGTTTTGCGTTCAACTAATTTGGGAACTGGGTCTACAGGGCTTATATGCCGATTGTAATTGTGGTTTATAAGTTTTAATTGGTTATTGCTGACCGGCTTTACTGTTGGGTTTGTAATCCTTGTAGTCCTAGGATTGCAGGATTTGATTTATATATGGTCCATTTGTTCTTCGATTCAAATATTTAACGAGTGACTGTTCATTGACGTGTATGAATGATCAGTTGGTAGGAGGCTTGTTAATGCTTGTTCTATGTTGTCTAGCTTTGTTTCTTAAATATTCAGAACCTTGTGAGGTTTTTTATGTTGTGTTTGTAGCTGTGGTTGATGTGTTGGATCGGATTTAAGAATTGAAACTTTGGAATGTTGGTACAGTTTAAAGAGCTGGCTCAGGCTTACGAGGTTCTAAGTGACCCAGAAAAGCGGGAGATATATGATCAGTACGGTGAAGATGCACTCAAGGAAGGAATGGGTGCTGGTGGTGGTGGCCATAACCCATTCGACATTTTTGAATCATTCTTTGGTGGCAGTCCCTTCGGAGGTATAGAACGGAACTTTGTGCATTTTTGAGTACAATGTTGCTTGAATGGGACAATTCAATGGTGTGCCATACTGTTTGTAGGTGGTAGTAGTCGGGGTAGGAGGAAGAGACGTGGAGCGGATGTGGTTCATCCACTGAAGATTTCTTTGGAGGATCTCTACCTTGGCACATCTAAGAAGCTTTCCCTATCTAGGAACGTGATATGCTCAAAGTGCAGTGGGTGAGTATTTTAGTTTCCTTTGTTTTATTAATTGTGTTTGACATAGCTGCCATAATTTTCCCTGACCAGAAGGCTATTTGTTTGCATATCAGGAAGGGTTCCAAATCTGGTGCCTCTATAACTTGTTTTGGTTGTGAGGGCACTGGTATGAAGGTTTCAATTAGACACCTTGGCCCATCAATGATTCAACAGATGCAGCACCCTTGCAATGAATGTAAAGGCACTGGAGAATCAATAAGTGACAAGGATCGCTGCCCACAGTGTAAGGGAGAAAAGGTTGTTCCGGAGAAGAAGGTGATGGACGTGATAGTGGAGAAGGGCATGCAGAATGGACAGAAGATCACCTTCCCAGGAGAAGCTGATGAGGCGGTATGCTCCTTTGTCTTGGTGGGAAATAACCTGGTGCTGTTGTATTCTTAGTTTAACTGATTAACGGACTTGTTTGTCTATGGGGTGTTGCAGCCTGATACAATCACTGGGGATATAGTCTTTGTCCTTCAGCAGAAGGACCATGCCAGATTCAAGAGAAGGGGTGATGACCTTTTTGTGGAACACACCCTCTCCCTCACTGAGGCTCTCTGTGGTTTTCAATTTGTATTGACACACTTGGATGGCAGGCAACTACTTATCAAATCAAACCCTGGCGAAGTTGTCAAGCCTAGTAAGTGAAGCAAAATAACTTGTATTGCGGATTCTTACTGGATGTTAATTGGAATAATTAAAATAACTGTTATGTGTTGTGACGCAGATTCGACAAAGGCAATCAATGATGAGGGTATGCCGATGTACCAAAGGCCATTCATGAAGGGAAAACTGTACATACACTTCATTGTGGACTTCCCTGATTCTTTGACTCCAGATCAGGTAAAAGCTTTCGAAGCAATTCTGCCACCAAAGCCAACAAGTCAGCTGACAGAAATGGAGCTTGACGAGTGTGAGGAGACTACCCTTCATGATGTTAACATGGAAGAGGAGATGAGAAGAAAGCAGCAGGCTCAGCAAGAGGCATATGATGAGGATGAGGAGATGCATGGTGGTGCACAGGGAGTCCAGTGTGCCCAGCAGTGAGTGTCCTAGATAACCTAATCTAACAATCTCGGGTGCTGGGACTGGGAGATTTACAGTGGATTCCTCTGATATGGGTGATAAATCATGGATGCTTATTGACTTGTGAAAGAGTGATTATCTTGAACTTTCAGGACATTATGGACCTGCTTCGTTCTAAATGCTATAGAATCTTTAAGTCTCTGAACATTACCGTTTTCTGTGCTGTAATGCCTCACCGACTGGTTTAAGGCTTTCTTAGTGGTCTTTTGATTAGACTGAACGAATATTGTGGTAGCTTTAGTTCCCTATGGGCTAAAAATTATTTGGAAGCCTCGTTTCATTTGCAACCAGGTCCACAATTCCACCCATTTTCAGATAACTGCACCGACTCCACAGCAAATAAGTACACAAATACTTGTCACTAAGTCAAATCCCACGCGGTTAAAGAGTTGAAGCTAGATGGTTGTAGTCCCTTGAACCACACCAAAGCATTGCGTTGGCTAAAATGATATGTTATTCAGCAACCTAAACTCAAAAACAATGGGCCTTTGATACCATATTAGTCAGCCTTTGATTTGAAAATAAGTTAATTTATAATAATTTTTTGTTATGTTAAAAGACTAATTTTATTGAATTAATTAATAAAAACATAAAATGTTGTTTATGATTTTTTGTAAATGATAAATTAAAAATTAGGAGGCATAAATTTTAATATTTAGAAGTATAGTCAAATAAAATTTTTTATAGATTATCATTTTTTTATAAATATTGATTAATTTGCTTTTATGTTATAATTTTTTAGAATTATGTTAGGTAACTTGGTTAATTAGTTAAGTTATTTTGTATATTTAATTTATTTTCATGAGAGTTATAAAGGCCTTATTTAAAATTTTAGAGGACCAATTCACTTTATTTATAATTGAATGTATTAAGTATGTATTTTAATAATATATTATAAATAAAGATTATAAAATTTTTTAAGAAAATAATATAATTTTAAATATTAAAAATTTTGTATTATTTATATGTAAAAAGTAATTTATAATTTTATTAATATATACAGGATTAAACAATAACATATTATTATTCATATAAATATATTTTAAATTTTTTTTATCATATGAGTTGGTTCTTATCATTTTTTTTCAATTTATTTTACATTAACTTTATATTTAATGATTTAGTTAAAATTTTATTTTAATTTAATTTAACCATACAAAATTAAACAATTACTTCACTACTTAGTAATTTATTTTTGTTGAAAATGTTTTAAAACAAAAAATTAATTAAAATAAAGATAATGTAAAATAAATATGAGCATTATTAAATATCATGTTTTAGTATTATCATGTTTAATTACTAATGATGGTTCAAATAATTTCACATGGCTATTGTTTTGTACTTTTAAAGAAAAAAATAACTTGTGTAGTAAAATTTTGTTTATATAATTAAATTATATTAAAAATATATTAAAATGTTGGTTTAGTAGCATGGTAATAAGTTCTTATATTAAAAGGTAAAAAGATTATATTTACTTATTTTTTTATAAATTTATTTAATATATTAATTTTATTAGTTAAATTTAATTAATATTAATTTTTTTTTAAATATAACTATATAACAGTTATTAATGTATGATGTAATATATTTTTTTATTTTATTGTTGTATTATTAAATTTATTAATATATCATAAATTTTATTTTTTAAAAAATTAATATTACATTTTTTATAATATTTAAAAATATTTTTTCTTCTATTTAATTTTTTTAAAAATTAAAATTTATGTTAATTTATTAAGATAATATATGAGAGAGAGAGAGAGAGAGAATGGCTCTTAAACATTTATATTTAATAAAAATATTTAATATTTATTAAATTTAATTAATTAACTTAATGTGGTAAGTAAATTATAAAAATAATAAATTAGATATAATTATAAAAATTTTTGTACGCAGCAAATACTGCCTAACGGGACAAAAAATATTGAAACAAAATTCTGTCAAAAGATTTCGAGCAACGGGGGGGCCTAAATGGCCCGACCCATTTTTTCCAAAACAAAATCCAAGCGTCCGCGGTGGGCGTCGTCTCCCTTGTTTACCTTGCAAGAGCAAAGAAGAAGGAAGGGCAATAACGGACTGGCGAGTGACAATTGAACTCGTCCTCTTTTTTTTTTTTTTTTGTTTTTTAATTTAACCTTTTTATTCTGTCTTACACATACATCACATCCTCTTTCAATTTTTATGTTATTATTTTTTTAAAATTTATGTAACCTTTTGGTTCCAAGCTTCAGTATTAGGTTACTAAGTTCCTAGCTTTTTCTAGGATTTTGGAAGTGTTTTTGTAATTTTCATTAATAGCTTTGCGTATAAACAACTGCTTGATATCTGTGAAAGTCACTGTATATGATTTTGTTAGCTTAAACTTTTTTTTTTTTATATATATATGTGGAATTAAGAAGGAAAAAAAGAAAAAGAAAAGATTCGAGTTTTAGAATATTAACAGCCTATGAACTGAAATTAAGAGTCATTTTCTGGAGCTTCAAGGATTTTAGCAATATGGGTCTGCTTTGGTTCCAACAACTTGCATGAATCCACAATTTGGGAGTTGGTGGGGGTATTCTGTATTGGGGCATTTGATTTACTGTATGTGAATCAATGCAGCAATGAAAGTGTTTGCGTTTTCAGTTTTCCTGGATAGTAAGTGATCAGGTTACTATTGGGACTCTAGGAATGGTAGCTTGAGCCTTTGATTTTTCACCCTTACTTTATTCTGCCTCTAAAGCTGGATACTTTTCATGATGGATAACATTTTTTTTCAGTGAAAAGCACACATTTTGTATTTTCCTTTTTTTTTTTTTTTGTTTTTTCTGAATGCATGGCCATTGATGTGTGATTTTCATTTGCATATGTTAATTAATTGTTCTAGTTTGTGCTGATTGTCCTTTAGGATTATTCCAGTTAGAAGAGAGCTTCTCAAGTAAAAAAACATGAGAAGGCAGGGACAATATGCTGATTCTACTACCAATGCATATATTGGCACTCAGATGCAGCATATTTCTGGTCAGACGGTGGAACACAGGTCAGATAGCTTCCAAGAACGACTCGAGGCCTTTACTCCTGAGAGAGATCATCCTTATGTGACATCAAAGCCAGAGGGTCAGTGGAGATGGGAAAGAGATGAGTCAAGAGTGTCAAATCCAATGGCATCGCAAATATACAATGAAGGCACTGTAATGAGTACGTATATAGGAAAGAAGAAAAGATTGTGGAGGTGCTTTTGCTTTTTACATTCAATTCTAATCATTGTTAAATTTTGTGGTCTTGCTGCATATTTTTGATCAATAAGTGAAGAGTTCCATGTTGTGTGCTTATGGAGATCCCATCATGAGGTAATAAGGGAGGGATTTCTTGTTCCTTCCTCTGTTGGGACTTGGGAGGTAAAATTTTGAAAAACAAGGAATAAAGGTTTTGCTGTATGGTCTGAGCTACACATAGGTGACTGTGGCATAGAATAAGAGCATCTTTTACATAATATATGTTACATGAATGATTGATACCTATACCCATGATTTCACGAGGTTTACTTCTTTCTCCTGTTTAAGGTTCAATATTTTATGTCAGTTGACTTATATGCCTCTTGAGATAATAGATTGAGGCCTTCCTATTTAAAGTTGAAGATATTCAATTTTATTGTTTCTCACTGCTTCCACCCCTCCCCATTCTGGTGATCATTTTGTTGTATTTTGTTGCATCTTTTATATGTAAGTCAGGTGCCCTATTGTATAAAGCTAGTTGCTAGTATTAAGTAGGTAGGTCTGGTTTGATTGGACTATAGTTAGTGTGGAATACAATGTATCCATCATTCTATGTAGTTTGAAATTCTGAGACCCTTTTCAAGCTCTCTTTGTGCCATTCTTCTTCATTTTTGCTGCCATATTCACTTTTCTCTTGCGAATATGGTAATCCTTTAGTGCCATATTCACTTTTCAAATGTTGTAGAAGCAATTAGTAAATTAATAAATGTAGATGGCAATCAGTTTTTTATTTTCTATTCCAATTAAACCCTTGTTTTACCAAATAGTTGTTTTTCTACCGAAGTAGGCTTCTTTCCATACTTTTTGTATTTGTTTGTCAGCATTGTCATCATTCTCTAAGATTGTATGAGCTTTTTTCTTTTGCTTTACATCTGGTCAATTCATTTTGACCTAGAAAAATTTTAGATGCATTTAATGATTTGAATGCCAGCCTTCCCTGCGAGCCCTTTTACGTATGTAATTTTTTGATGGCTTTTATGCTTAAGGATTTGTCTTTATTTTATGTAGGCCAAGGGGTTGATGTACCAAGAAACTATTTTCTGGGAAGTAGGCTAGAGCCAAACCTAGCATTAGACAAAAGAGGCAGTAATGATCCCACACCTCAGCTACTTGATGAAGATATGCATGCTAACTTTGGAAACAGAGCTTTGTCACAGTCCTTTGAAGGCCTTGAGCAGAAATTCCTTGATGATGTTTTAAAACTAAGCAAGGAACAAAATGATGCTGAGGATGCAGAAAACGCTCGACATAGAGAGGTTGGTGTGGATACATTTTCATTGCTTATGGATGCAACAACAACAACAAAGCCTTATCTCCAATTTTCATTGCTTAAGAATATTCAATGAATTAGAGAAGTTGAAATTTCTTTCACCTGGGAAGTTAATGCTTAGCAAATAGTTTTGAGAAATGCACTTCAATCCTATATTCAATTTACTTATTGTTTTGCATCCAATGCACCTTTGGTACTTTGTCACTTCATTGTTGTCCCAGGATCTGCATTGATAAAGTGGAACAGCATCCTTTGGTTTTGTGTGGTAAAATATATCTGTTCTTATGCTATAGATTTTAAAAAAAGTCAACAAAGTGCTGCCTACAGTACTGTGGAAAACTTAAAACAAGAATGGGGGTCAAATTCATCTGTATCATCAGTCACTGTACTTAAGTATAACCTGAAGTTTAATAAGGGTAACTGGTTGCAATTGATGAGATGTCTAATTGGAATTTGGAGACTTTCTGATTATTCCTGTTGCTATGGGTGGCAGATTGGTCATCTCTGGTTGTTACCTCCTGTTTTCTGGATCATGCAGTCTTGATGATGGACATCTGTAAAAACTAGTAAAAGAGGGTGCTGACTACAGCACAATCCTATAGCTCTGAGTTAAAATCTCAGCTTGCAACTGGTAGCTTGTGAACCAGTCATCGAGGAATTATGTTTTTTAAAGTAGATTTGTACCTGCAACCAACGACCACAAAATTAGAAGCTGCCAAAGCTTTGTTTAATCAAGTTTATGGGTTCTAAATTAAGAAGAGTTTAAGAAAGAATGAGATTTTATGAGTCTTTTTCTTCCCATAGATAAATTAAGCACAAAAGTGTTTGAAGTTGAAAGATTCAGTTGGGGTATGCATTTGGTGCACTTTTAGTCCACTGAGAGGTAGTATCTTTTCAAGTGAGTTTCCTGCACTAGGACCAAACCTTTTATGCAGAGATTTCAATGAGGAAGAGTTATTGGTTGGCAAGTTGGTGTTAGTTGTGTAGATGAGATGTGGAGACCACGAGCAGAATTCTGGTAAATCACTAGTTAAAAATGGGCCTTGATGGCATAATGGCCAAGGTTTGGAGCATTATTTATGTTGGCTGCTTTGTTTTAGGAACAAATTTAGTTGTTTAAAGTCAGTAGTCAGTCATTTGTGTTTTGTCTATGTGGAATGTTCAGACATTTGAGAGGGCTGTGACAAACTGTAATCAAATTAGAATGTGGGTTTGAAATCAATATTTCTGCATTGTTATCCTAAAAGACGCATTGTTTCTTCTACAGCTTTCTTAACTTCTTCTTGGGGATTTTGTTCTCCCCTTCTTAAAATTAAAACTTTCTTTTATTATTTCCCTCTCAGATTGTGAGTATGATACTATTATAATAGGTTGCACATTGTACCCTCTGTATTCTAAGAGCTGTTACTAGTATATTTGTAATCCAACCTGACAAGAATAATTACTTACCTGCTGTTGTGGAATCATGTAATGTGAAATATGGTTAGGGGTGGGTTATACATGCATCTCTGTATATGGGAATGTTAATATATTTGGCCTTTCTGATGAAGTCCAAGTTTAGGTGAGTTTAATTAGCCATCAAGTGACGATGAAATAATGACATCCCAATTTATGTTTTCTTGACTAGGTAATTTTGTGTCATCTATTGCTCTTTCACTGGTGTGTACACCGTGGGAGGTTCTCTGCAATCTTTTTCTTTTAATTTGCATCTATGTGAAAACATAACAGATAGGAGCGGTTGGCAGTTTGGTTTCCATGCTAGATTATTTGGCACTCAGCATATCTTCTTGTATCACCATCCAGAACCATAACAGTACTTTGTTGCTATTCCAGAAAGTAAATGCAATCAATGAACAGTATCAGGAACAACTTGCAGCACTTAGAGCCCGACATGCCGGCCGTAGAGCTGAATTCCTTCACAAGGAATTACATGCGCGACAGATAAAGTACCCGCAAGCCACAATGGATCATCACTCTAATAGTGGTAGGATTCCTGGTGATCAGCATGGGTACAGTGGAGTAGCAGCCTCAGTTGTTGGTGTGAATGAAGGTCGCCAAACTTATAATACTGGTCATTTTGAGTCCCCTAGGGAGCACACTCATTTTCTTCCAGGTGCTAGAAATCGTGGATTTGAGTCCAGAGGTCCTTATTCAGGGGCCCGTATGTATGATTCTGGCTCTCGCTATTATTAAGTGCTTGGATGCTTCAGCACTAATTTATGGCCAGGTACATCCTTTCTGTTTATCCTGCTTACATCAGCATATTTTTGCCCGTAGTTTCTGCTTCTCTTGCTGGTCTGCTTGTTTGTCCTCCGAGATGGTCTTGCATGGAGTACATATGAAATTGAGATCTTGTAGTACTCCTCTCTTACACACCGGAAAAGCAAAAAATTCTCAAAACCAGCTTCAGTTAGTTGTAGCCTTGGAATGAGAAATGATGCAAATGGATGCTGATAGCCATGATCATGTAGTATGCTGGATTTTTTTTTTTTTTTTAATATGCACTTGGGATTTGGGGATTAAATTTGATGCTTTGGTCATTATATTGTGGTTTTATTAATCATATTTACAAATCTTTTGCCTACTGTGCGCTAGAAGTCCATTTTTGGCCATAGGATTTTAATTTCACTCTGTTGGTATTCTTGGTTCTTGCTTGATGTTTTTAGATAGTTTAAGAGCCAAAATATCTGAATTGGTAATCTCCGTTCAGTTAAAAAAAAGAAGAAGGAAACAAAACAGAGAGTTGAGAGAGTTGAGTTGTTGCCTGTGGACGAATTTCATCTCTTCTGATTTCACTGTCAACCATTCTTCCACAATTTTGTGGACTTTCCATGTGACTGGGAGATGTGCTGCATGTGGAAGTAGTTGGTTCCTCCGGGAAGTGGCTGTGCACATTTTATGGGATAAAATACAGGCAGCCCTATATATATGAGTTGATATTTACTCAAACCAAAGACGCAGCATTTCCTAGCGGCGCACGTTTTCCTGGTTTTGGCTCTTCAAGAGCTTGGCCAAAAGAAGCATTCATGCCCTTGGCCTTGTGCTGAAACTGTTTTGAGTTGTTTCAGGGGCGAGAAGAATGTTCTAATTTCTTTTCGTCATCCATTAACAATACTTATTTTTCTCTCTCTCTCTCTCTCCTTTCAAGTAATATTTGAGTTAATTTATACGCATTCCGAACTAATCCACTTCTCTAATTGGATCAGGAGGAAAAACCAATGGTACGGAAAGAATTTGATCTCAAAAAGGCTTAAATTTTTCAGTGTCAAAGAATAAATTTCATATGTTATTCTCAAAATTGAAGCTTAAAAAATTTAAAATGGAAGTTTAAATACACAGAACTACTACTGAAAGTGTGTAAGTTACTGGTGCAATACGGTAGGGAATGTTATGTATAAACAACTCTCTTGAGTGTTGCAAAAGCAAACGGCACGGAAAGTTCAGTCCTTTTTACGTATGCTTTACTTGAAAAATTAAAATAAGGCTTAAGATCAAGTGGCTCTTGGGCTTCCGATCTAAACTTCCTATTTCCCATTATCAAAATTTATGTCAATTTGTAAATTAAATTGTTCATTGAGAGAGACTTTTGTGTTTGTTGTTTTTTTTGTTTTCCTAAAAGGAAAGAGAATAAATTAATTCGGAAAAATTTGAAGATATAAAGCATCCAAGGCATAAGATCTAGGAATATGCCATTTATAATATTCACTCATTCAGCCCTGTATTCTTTTTATTCTTATTTTATTAAAAAAATTTATTTTCTCAACCTTAAAGGCAAAAAAAAAAAAAAAAAAAAGGAGAAAAGGGCCAATAAAACCCATAGCCGGTGACCCATTCAACGCAGTGTCTTTTCTCCACATAAATAATGTTTTTTTTTGTCACTTTTCATTCAAAGTAATTACCCAAAAAAAAAAAAGAAAAAGGAAACAAAGAAAGAAATTATGATCCATTGTCCAAAAAAAAAAAAGAAACAGAAAATAAACTATAAGAGGCCAAATAGGATCTCTCTCTCTCTCTCTCTCTCTCTCTCTCTCATGCCATCGGCTAATGAAATAAGCTGCATTTTTCTCTACAAATTGATTTCTCCCCCTTTTCCCTCTCTCTCTTTCTCTCTCACTCATGGAAAACGGTCGACCCGAGGATCTCTGCAGTTCAACTCTGCGACCCGACCCTGACAATGACCAGCGGGTCTATTTCGTCCCCTATAGGTCTCTCTCTCTCTCTCTCTCTCTCTCTCTCTACATTGGGTTTTTTTTTTTTTGGCAAATCTAGGCCAATAGTTGATTGCTAAGCACAATTTGGGTCATTATATATTTTAAGAATTGGTGGGTTTTTGTTGATTTAAAATGTAAGATCAAAGAAAGAAAGTAGGGAATTATGAGGAAAAGCAATGGCTTTTTATGATTTTATTCACGGTAACTTTTCTTTTTTGTTTTTTTTGGTTCTCTCTATAAAGAAACTCGTTCGTCCTTTTATGGTCTGGGGGTGGCTGCATTTTGCAATACGATGGAATCTGCATGATTGGAGTGTTCTCGATTGAGATTTGAAAGTTGGTGCCCTATTGATTTATGATTTCTCGGCGAAATTGTAGGAATTATTATTCCCTGTTAAAAGGGTATTTTTGACTTGTGTGCATCTGCATTATGCAAGTTGAATGAACTTGTTTGCTGGGTTTTCAGGTGGTGGAAGGATGCACAGGATTTAACGACATTGAGTGAATCAGATGGGAAGAAAGGAGTTTTGTACACGGCAGTTCCCGTATCATCATATGTTGGTCCCATGAAGCTTATCAACATATTTAGTTCAGATCTTGTGTTTAGCCTGAGAAGAGAAGATGAAACTTTGCAGAGCGGTGAAAATGGTGAAGTGGGTGTCTCAGGGCGGGACTTTGCATTGGTCTCCGGAAACATGTGGTTGAAGGCACTTAAATGGTGACTATATTTATTGGTTTCTTACCAGATTCCTGAATTTCTTTCTTTGTTTGCTTGGACTTTATTTTTTCATGTGAGAGACAAGTTACAATTCCCTGCAAACTCTATGCACTGATTTTCCACTTCATTCTTTTACCTCAAAAGTTATGTCCCACACATACTCCATGGTGTACTCTAGGTTAACTCCGAGATCTTTTGGTATGAAAACTTTGAAATTCATGGATTTGCAATTCCAGGAATCCATTTTTGAATTCAAAATGAAAATCTTCTGATTGGTTGAGCTAATCTAAATTCCTAAGAATTATAGATGAAGTTACAGATGTTCCTTTAAAATATAACAACTAATATTGAGCAAAGAGGATATTATGGGAATAAGCTAATTAGTCAAAATTTCTCAAACGTAGGGAACTCAATTCACTCTGTAGTTGTCAAATGCCCTCCTTTTTGACCTGACAAACCATACAAGGGAATTTCATAATTCCAGGGTATCTGTGATTTCCTTCCCATCAATGGCCTCACACCAGATGTACTATCAGATGTTGCTTCTCACAGGCAATGGGTTGCCAGAAGTCTTCTTGTGTAATCTTGCATTCTGTGGAGTTCTGTTTCATTTTGAAGGATGCTGGTTATTATGAATGAAGTTACTTTAGTTGAATGAACTTAGCGAGGGATATATCAGCAGGAATCCCAACATCAGAACTAGAATAGCACATAATATCCTCCTATTTTCTCATCTGCTGGGTAACTCTCCTTCATTTAAATATAAATATTGAAGCTTATAATGAGAGGGAAAACTTTTACTGAATACTTTGACATTATTTAAAGCAGATGATATCATTCTCTTATCCAAATTTTGGCACGCCTGGAGATTTTGGCAGGCCTCTTGTAGTTCCAAATTTTTTGTCAAATTGGTCAGCTGCTGTCCTTCCTTCAGTGTGAGCTTCCTTCAGAGGGCTGCTCTTAAATTTAGAAGTCCCTTTCTGTTCATGGTTATACCAAAAAAGTTAATTGTTTCTGAGGCAATTTGTCTCTGGTTGGAGCAGAAATGGATGTCTGTAGGGTATTGTCAGATGCATTAATAAGCACTTTATCAAATAGTTCAGATTCCAAAGAGCCAAAATTATCCCCAGGGGAATGATTTTACTCATCAATGCAACTCATCTTCCATATCTCTTTTGGTTAAGAACGTGGGGAGGGATGTGCTAGGGGCCTGGAGGGTAATGTGGCTGTCTTATTGTTTGTGGATTATTGTTATTTGCTTTTAGTTTTCTTTTCTTGTAATTTGCTATTAAGATTTTTCAAATTGTATTTTGATTTTTGTTTGGTTACAAGCATCAGTATACCTATATTTTAATGTGCATGTGTGCTTTTGTGTGTGATTGTGTGTTGTGTGTGCATGTAATGTTGCTAGGATAAGTACTAAATTGTTGTATCTTTGCAATTGATGAATCTATTGATAAGAGTTGCATGTTTGGTTCCATCGGTTGTTTCATGAGAATCATAATTGCTTAATCTTGCTGCTATTGGTAATTCTCTCATTCAGGCATAGTGATGCTAAGGTTGCAACAAAGAATGGGAAAGCTTTTTCTGCTTCAGAAGAGTATATGTCAGATGTGTATCCCTTGCAACTGAGGCTCTCTGTACCGCGGGAAGTGAATTCTTTGGGATTGAAAATCAGCAAAAAGGTCTTCTAATGCAGGCTGGTTTTAGCCATCTCTTTTTAGATTGCCAGGAGATGTGATTCTATAGTGGGCTAGTCAGGGTGTTGCTTGTCTCAAAGCTCTTTTTAACTGCATTCCAGAGTTAGTATAACTGTGAATGGTGCATATGGTTTCAGATTTTGATTACTTAGCATGGGATCTTAACAGAAAATAGAAATTGGAGCTATTGATTTTCAATAAAAGACCAAGGCTTTGTATCCATAGTCAATGGGTTGACACAGGGGGCCAATCAATGAGATATGGGCACTGCTTTGTGCAAATATCCATGACTGATGGACAGTCTGTTAAAACTATTTTAAGAACCCAAAAACCTGTAGCTTCTTACAATGAGAGTATTCTTTTTATGATTCTTGAACAGGATTCTAGTGTCATTGCAGTTTCCTCATTCTTTAGAGGAGTCTTTGTGCTTTCTCAGTCTTTCTTTCGCTTTATTTTCTGGTTCTTTGGCATCTTTTAAGTTCGTAGCTGTATTTCTTGTGAAGGATGTCTCAAGTTTTTGTTTTGATTTTCTTTTCTTCTCTCTCTCTCTTTCTCTTTAGGATAATGCACCAGAACTTTTCAAAAGAGCATGCAAGATCTTCACCATTGATTCTGAGTCCGTAAGTTAGGCTATTATTCAGAACACTTAAGTGATACTTTGTCTGAGTACTGGCAAACAACTGGCTAACATCAGCTGTTGCACCAGCTACGCATATGGGACCTTTCTGGGCAGACAAACCTTTTTTTTGTAAATGATCGGAGCAAGTTTCTAAAAGAATGTCAGCGGTTGTCAGATCAGGAGGTACATGATGGATTTATTTCTTGTAAATATTTTGTTTGCCATGATGATATGCTTGATTATAGCTGTCAGTGGCATTAAAGCCTTATAAGTCATAGAGGTTAGGCCTGATCCCATATTCCATCCAGGTATTGTTTGACCATTACTTAAAATGTAGGTGAAAGTATGTGTCTTAAATTGGCACTCTATTTTGTCTAATTTAAATGTGTTTGGAGCAGTAAACTGGTTGTCGTGAATTTGTCAAATGGTGCCTGCATGATTTTTGGCTGCCAAATTCTTCAAGGTTAGAATAAGAGGACAGGTCACCATGCACATGATGTCTCTTGTTGAGATCCCAGCTTTGCATTCAATCACCAATGGTGTTTAGTTGTTTAAGAAGATATTCAAGGCCTTAGATTCACAACATTTATACAAATGGCAGGCAGGAAATATAACATATCCCTTAAAGCAACTGACATCCATAATAAAGTGCTATCCCCACCACATTGGCTCCTGATGAAAAACTTGAAAATTAATAGATTGAGCCCTTCCCCTCAGCATTCACTATCCAGATGAATGCTTGATCTCTCTATTCATAATTCTATTATTGTCTGTGAATCTTTGTATTCATCCTAGATAGAAAATTTGATCGAGATGACCTTTCTTGGTTTTTGGTGTGCTGTTTTAGGCAATGGTATGTTATATTGATGCATATGATTAATTTGTTCAATTTGATTGTTCTCATGTGTAGGTTGTTCTGGAGTTGCAAGTTTATGGGTTGTCTGATAACATGAAATGTAGAGAGGGGAAAACGGATGATGGTGCTGCACAACATTCTAGTGGAACTTATTCATGTGGAAACTTGCTTATGAATGGTAGTGCTGGCCATATGAACAACAGTATTTTTCGTAGCTCTTCAACCTTCCTTGGAAGATCTGGAGAAGTTGGTTGTTTGGGATTGACAGGATTGCAGAATCTTGGAAATACCTGCTTTATGAATAGTGCCATTCAGTGCCTGGCGCATACTCCAAAGCTTGTGGACTATTTTCTTGGAGATTATGGTAGAGAAATAAATCACGCCAACCCATTGGGCATGGATGTAGGTTATAATATTTCTGTTAATTTATTTTGAAAAATATGAGCTTTTACTTATATATATAAAACACTGAGGAACACAGAAAGGACAATATCTAAATTTTGTTAAAGTTAGGTATTGTCTGTTATATGTTCTCTGCTGTAGTACTATGTATTTGTCACTTTTTTTTTTTTACCATCTTAATAGTTTGCTCATCTTCACCAGGGCGAGATTGCCTTAGCTTTTGGGGAACTGATAAGGAAATTATGGGCTCCTGGAGCAAACCCAGTGGCACCAAGAACATTCAAGTCAAAGCTTGCTCGTTTTGCTCCTCAATTCAGTGGCTTTAATCAGCATGATTCTCAGGTCTGGGTCCTCGTACTATTTAGGATGGATTGGTGGTTTACCAAAAAATGGAAAAAGAAGACTGAGTTTTGGGCTTTTGCCCCTACTAACAATTTTGTGGATGGTTTCCTAAAGATTGTACCCTGAACTGAACCTGTACTCTGATTTTGATCAACTGTTGTTGTAGGAACTCCTTGCTTTTTTGTTGGATGGCCTGCATGAGGATCTCAATCGTGTAAAATCCAAGCCTTATGTAGAAGCTAAGGATGGAGAGGGTCGACTGGATGAAGAAGTGGCTGAGGAATATTGGCAGAATCATGTGGCCCGCAATGATTCTATTATTGTAGATGTTTGTCAAGTAATATTTCTTGTGTTACCCTAATATGGCAATTTGCTAACTTATATTCTGTTTGAAGCAGTGATTTAACAGTATATGATTGCCAAGGCTTGCTGATAATTGTGTCTGTTTTGTTTGCCCTAGAATCAGATTTTATTTCAGTTTCTTATTGGATTTCATAAAATCCTGTGGTGGACGGGGTAATTAAAATGACAGCATGATGGACCTAACAATGGATATTTAGATTGAAGGGATAAAATTCATATTTAAGAGAAGCTTTTGTTAAGACCTATTTAATAAACATCATTAACATGCATGAATCTAATATAATTTCAATGACATCCTAATTTATCTTTAAAATGTTGGCCATTACTCTATCTTTACAATGCTAGCCATTATACTATCTATTTTGCACTTTATGTTATCATTGCAGGGCCAATACAAATCAACATTAGTTTGTCCTGTCTGCAAAAAGATCTCAGTTACATTTGATCCATTCATGTACCTATCACTTCCTTTACCTTCGACCAATACACGCACTATGACTTTGACGGTTATGGCCACTGATGGAGCTACTCAGCCATCAACATATACCATTTCTGTGCCTAAGTACGGAAAATATGAAGATCTCACCCAGGCGCTGAGCACAGCATGTTCTCTAGGGAATGATGAGACCCTTTTGGTGGTAGAGGTACATTATCTGAATCCGTGTGGTTGGTTTTGATCATTGATGCATTTATGTTTTTCTTTTTCTTATTTCACATCTGAAGCTCTAGAATTCTATACAGGTGTACAACAGCTGCATCATTCGATTTCTAGAAGAACCAGCTGATTCTTTAAACTTAATAAGAGATGATGATCAACTTGTTGCTTATCGGTTAAAGAAAGATTTTGGCAATGTCCCTTTGGTTGTGTTTACACATCAACACAAGGAGTAAGTTATGCTTAGTTTGGGATTGATCACAATCATAGTATAGAAATAAAACCAGCAAAACCTCTAACAGATTTCCTTCCCTTTGATTTCTTGTCTAACGAGGTTGATGTTTCATCCTATCATAATTTCCCCTTGGTTTTGCTAATGAATACTCTTTGAACCTAAAAAGACCAAAAAACAAAAAAAAGCGAATTTATACAATTTTAGTTACAATAATGCTTTTTCTGCCTGAATTTGGGCATGCCTGAATTGACTGGAGGCTTGATCTTGTGGGTCCTTATGGACTCCACATATGGGGGCCCATGGAGTCAGAGGTTCCAATTGTTTTGGGCATACCCAAAGTCAGGCAAAGAGGCATTTTCCTAAGACAAAATAAATGTGCTGAAGAGAAAGTACATATCTTTGTCAGATTAACCAGCGTTTCATCTTAGCATTCTAAATCCCATACAACCTACAGTAGTCATTATAATTCTAATACTCCATCATTCCTGGCGTATTTGTGTGGGCAAATCCATCTAAATGGGTTCACATTGTGTCTGCATGTGCATATAAATATCGTTACTTGTATTGCAATTATATTGCTGACATATTCAATTATGTTGTATGGACACGAGCACACAACTCTCTGTAGTTTGCCCTCAAGCAATGACAATAGTATTATCCACAACTAGTTTAGCCTTTCCTAGTCACACTAAGGTATTATAGGCAAGCATTGTTTGGCTTGACAAACCTGATGAATCTTCTATTTCATTTTATGATATCAGGCAGCACATTGATGGGAAACTTACTTCAAATTGGAAAGCATTTGGAATTCCTCTTCTGGGAACTGATTGTAATATTGTCAATGGATCTGATTTGTATAACCTATATGTAAAATTGCTTTCTCCATTTCGAATACACACCAATGGTATCTTGGATGCTTGTGCTACCTCTGAGAACACTGGAATTGAAGAAGTTACACTGACAGAAGAAGAAACTAGTTCCACCTTACCTGCAGATGTGACATCCTCTAGTGCAAAAGGGGTTGACTCTTTCTCAGAAGTTGAATTTCAACTTTACTTTACGGATGAAAAAGGAACATTCAAGGACTCCAAGATAGTAATGAATGAACCAGTACCAATTACTGGAGCCCCTAAGAGATTTAATGTCCTTGTGTGTTGGCCAGAAAGTCAGATTAATCTGTATGACACTCGCCTTTTCACTTCACTACCTGAGATATTCAGGTCTGGCTCTCTTGGAAGAAAACCCCTGGAATCTGTTCCTCTGTACAAGTGCCTGGAAGCATTTCTGAAGGAGGAGCCTCTTGGACCAGAAGATATGTGGTCAGTAAGCATGCTTTAGTATGAAGTTATATATATTGGAATGTTTCCATTTGAGTTTCCAGGAATGCATGAGACACATTTTGGGAGATTTTAGATGTTTTATTGTTTGGTGATACCTTCAAGGCAAATTTATTATTTCTGGTTTTGAATGGACCTATGTGTAATACTGAAAAGGGTCACAGTGATCTTTTCGAAAGAGCTTCCACATTGATCGTGCAGTAAGGAAAAGCTGCATAAGGCTTTCCTGTACCAATATAATTTTAGTAATATACCATATATCTTGTGCCCAGGACAACCCCCTCTTTTTTGTTTCTATCTCTTTTTCCTTTTTCTTTTGTTACTTGATGTCATCTCGTCTAAATTACATTTATATATTATGCAATGATCAATTGTTTTGCCTGCATAACTAGATTTTCAATAACCTTAAGCTTCTGAGCTTTGGCCTGGGTTTTATTAGCTTCATCTCTTTAATAGTGGCTATTACTGTGTGTGATTTTAGGTACTGTCCAACTTGCAAGAAATACCATCAAGCCAGCAAAAAATTGGATCTTTGGAGATTGCCAGAGGTTCTGGTTATCCATCTAAAGAGATTCTCATATAGCCGGTTTATGAAGAATAAGCTAGAAACTTATGTTGACTTCCCTCTAGATAATCTAGACCTTTCCACTTACATTTCCCACAAGAACAGTCCGTTATCTCATCGTTACATACTGTATGCTATCAGTAATCACTATGGGAGCATGGGAGGTGGTCATTACACTGCATTTATCCATGTAAGTGGCTCGTTGCCAGCCTTCTTATCTCTATTTTTTGATTGTGTATTATTTAGTGCATGCACAGCTGTTCATCTTATCTTAGTTCATGTTATTAATGCTCTGTTTATCTTCTTTTTGATGTAGCATGGTAAGCAATGGTATGACTTTGATGATAGCCATGTTCGTCCAATCAGTCAGGACAAGATAAAAACTTCAGCTGCTTACGTTCTTTTCTACAGGAGAGCTGCAGAAGAATGACTTTGAAGTAATCGATTTTCTGGATGATCAAACAGAAGGTAGACATCATTAGTGAATCAAGTAACATTCTTGCCACCGTAGTCTTACTAACATAATCTCAAAGAGTAGGATTCATGTTTTTGCAATTTTTTAGCTCAAAATTGGTTAGATTAGAGCACTGATCAAATCATGAGGATGAAAACAATGTCAGATTTAGCTGCTTAATGTAGGTTCACAAGATGATTGTGCCATAGGCAACTGAAAGAACAATACTGACAATAGTCTTTCACATACATGTAATCATCAGTGAAAAAAAAGAGAAAAATTTGTGCTGGGTTTGCATTAAACCCCTAGTTTGTTCTTGCTTATTCATTTAGTAACTTGTGTACTACTGATGATAAGAAGTATGCAATTGCTAAGCGATTTCTCGGTTATTAACTGCAGCCTTTTGTATACATTTGTACCATGATATGGTTTTATTGACTTTTATTGCATGTAGAAGGATGTTAGTGAAAATGTGAGTCTGAATCACATCATTGTTGACGATGCTATCACAGTTTAGCATGTCCTCAGGTTTGCCCTTGGGCGTATTTCAGTCCTATATCCATTACCCCTGCACCTTATGTGAAAATTCAGAAGTAACAAAAAGACATACTAAACCCTAAGAACCGTTTTCGGACTTTTCTTCCTTTTTTCTGAGGGAAGAGAGAGAGAGAGAGAGAGAAAGGGAAGAAAGAGTAAAGGACGGGCATGAAAATCAGTTGGATATTGATTCGTTGCGTTCCTTCTGATGGCCTCCAAAAAGTAGATCCATCTACATGCCGTAACTCCGAGGCTATCCGTTTGATGTTGAAAGATGATGCGGTTGGACATTATATGAGGGTCATTACTACCATCAAGAAGGAAGCTGTGGATGGTTCTTGATTTCACACTCTTGCATACATGCTCCCTCAAAATGGCCTACGAATAGAAAATTTAGTGAAATTTTCCCAAAAAAGAGAGATGACAATGAGGAGAAGTTGTATGTAAATGTTTTAAGGAATGATTAAAGGCTAAACAAAAAAAAAATGACAGTAGGAAGGAAAAAGATAAAATGATGAAGATTTCGTCTGCTTTCTCACGTAGCTGGCTGGACCACTTAACTTTTCTTGCCATTTTTGATTAAGATATGACCTTACAATCTTGACAGTTGCAGTACCATTGTACATATGAAAGCCCAGCTTGGGGTGGCAGGACCACTTTTTGTTTGGCTCATATTCTGCTCAAATTTCTGTGGCTCTGGCTTCGCTGCTGCTGGTGCATCTCCATTGAATGAATGTATGTGTTCAACGTTTATCAAATTTCTATCATTCTAGGTGGCCAATAAACGGAACATGATCACGTACAGTTGGACCACCAACCTGTCAAATGATATCAGTTGTTGAACCTCTATCATTGCAACTCTTTTTTTTATTTCTTTGGTGTCCCAAATTAAATTTGGCTCCAAAACAGATATAAATCGCGACCAACTCCTCAATAGTAAAGGCAAAATTGAGATTGTGTGGATCAAGTGGTCTCAATATGAATTCCCTCATTCCATGAAATAAGTGGGAGCCGTCCCGATGGGGCCTTATTTGCAATCTGGAGCTTTTTGAAGGGACTTCTTGTGATTAAAAAAGAAAATAAGTGGCAAAAAAAAAAAAGATAAAAATCACTACCTTGTTTGCATAGAAGATCAATTATTTTATCTTTGGACTTCTGTTGAATTTCTTCTTTCGAGTTTTTTGAAAAAAAAAAAAAAAAAGGGACAGAAAACTAATGGGTTATTTGCCCTCCCAAAGATATCGTGTTAGGTGAGGCAATGAAGGGATCTAAGGTTCTCACAATACATAAATATGGTGCGAATATTAAAGAAGAAATGCTTCATTTAGTGCATGCACTACTGCTTTGAAAATCTGTCTGCATGACTCACGACAAGGCTTGACTCAACAGTCTCCAAACCTAGGCACACTGTTTATGCAATATAATGCATGTCCAAAAAAAATTTAGTTCAATTTATTGAGACAATAGCCATTTTCATTCGTATGGTTAACACAGTATCACAGCTAATCTTGTGCACACAGTAGTAATTTACCTACCTGGTCCAATGAACAGCGGACCATCCATTCATCATAACTAGGAAATTCGCATGGAATCATGTGGTGTGGCTGGGGATACACTTATTTTTCATTTTTCATTTTTTATTTCTATTTTTTGGGAGGGGAGGAGGGTTGAATACAAAGTTGGATCTTCAATTATGTCAATTTAAGTCACTACTTATATTTTAGAAGTTAATTTGGATCATGAATTTTAAAAATTTGATCAATTTGAATCAATTGATAATTATTGTTACTATTACCTGTCAATGATAATGTGGCAACAGTGTACCTTGACACAAAATTTTTATTATCAATTCGGGTTATTTTATATCATTTAAAATAAATTTATTTATATTTTAATAAAAATAAAATAAAAATTATTTATCAAAAATTTCATACAATATTTTATTGAAAAGTATTCTAACAAACTCTCATTAAATTTAAATTTTTACAATATTTCAATGTTTTTTCTTTTGAATTATAACTCAAATTGACTAATTGTGAAAGTTTATAAGTTTAATTAAAATATTTTTAAAATTTTACAACCAGGATCGACAATAAAAAAGTTTGTGTGCTACCTAGTATTAATGGACAAATAGTGATGGAAGAAATGTAAAATTTTATTATCAATTGATCAAAATTAATTGAATTTTAAAAATTACAATTTCTATGGAATAAAATTAAAGTACGAGACTTAAATTTACTAAATGTCAAAAGTTTGCAATTTAAATTAATGAAATAGACAAATTGGAAAATCCAAATTTGTCTTTTAACCCCTTTTAGTTTTTTGTTTTTTTTTTGGGGGGGGGGGGGGAGGGGAGGGCTACATTAGAAAAACTGAATGTTCAACCTCCCATTGCTTGGTGCTAGGATACATTGTGAAGCTTTAGGACCAATCCAAATATTATCCATTTGATATCTCGATGAGAAGCAAGAAAAAGAATACTACAAAATGTTATTTTGTAGCCCTATTCAGAGCTCAAAGCTACAGACTTACCGATGCACGCATAAATTACCACTTAGCGGACGGGGAATTCCTTATTTGTTGCCTTCATCAAAATAGAATTTGACCAATTGGAAAGCCAGTCTGCATATATAATATGCAGGTTATAACATGTTTAGCTTCCAAGAATAGGTCGAGAAATGGTAAACAAGGTTTCCAGTTTATTTGTCTGGTGAAGAAACTTCAATCTTATTGATACTTGTCAAAGCAGAATCGATGATTAATCAACGTGGATGTGTGGGTTTAGCCAATGATTAGATTTAGACACTTCTTTTTGCTTTATGCTCTGTGTACCTTCTTGGTTAATCCATACTGGTAGTGGACATTCATCTATAAATGACTGCTCGTCTGTACGCATTCACTTTTTTTTTTTTTCCCTGAATTTATATGTATATACTAATCTTGACT